>CM020184.1:26256468-26434245 GCA_009805545.1 Oryza longistaminata | reverse complement strand
GGCTCGTCGCCGGCCGCCGGCGGCCAGAACGACCACGCCGCGCCGCCCTCCACCGCCGCCGCAACCACCAGCAGCAGCACGGCGAGAGCGGCCATGTCGTCGCTCGCAGACAGCGAGATGGAGAGATCGAGATCAAGAGGAAGGGTGCATGGATTTTATGGGCGAGACGCGCGCGCGCTCACGTACGCGCGCTTTAATCCCGTGCTGCCTTTTGGTCGACAATTCCCTGTGCAGAAAGCGAGCGATGCTGCTGGATTAAACAAAGCGTGTGCATGATCTCAGCGACGAATTAGCGCAGAGATATCGTCCAGATTAAATCGGCCTCGTTTTCTTTTGGATTAGGTCCCAGCTACTGAGTGAATCCACCTCACCCACGCCGTCCTCATGCGTGTGTTTGCCACTGCATGCGCCATTTGCGCTTTGCACTTCGCATTACGTACGTACGTGACAAACGTGGACTCAATCGACTGAGGCATGCAGCCCCAGTCAGCAACTGCGCATGCTGTACATACGCCTCTTCAGTTCACCCTGGAAAAAACTTTAAACTGAAATTAATTAACCAGAAGATCGATTACAGTTACATACACCAACCAACTAGTTCATTCCCAAAAATACATCATTTGAGCATGGGATTAGTATATTTGACCATAAGAAAATGCTTGATAGAAGAGGGCGAGGATGTGTGCAGCTGATGTATGCAGGGTCCATTAATTTGCTCTGATAAATTAAAGCATGCAGTGGCTACTAGAGTGGAGTGGGTGCCCATTGGACCATCCTAGCAGCAGCAATACGAGCTTAAAGGAAGTAGAAGGCTTTGTAGTCGCCGTGTTAAGATTTGCAAGTTGACATTTTTCGCCTAGATGGCTAGTTCGATCGAGCAAAGGGGGATGAAGCTTCGTGCAACGTACTAGGAATGGAGCAAAAGTCATCTCTCCCTTTTTTGCCGCTGTCTTCCTGTCTGCTGCTCGTCGCTGATGCATGTATCGTATCGTGCGTGTAAATTGTGTAAGCACACATGTACTAATCCGCATGAATGATCCAACAAGGAGAACGATTGAGATTGTGTCTGATCCTGCATGCGTCGTCAACCGGCCCACGATCGATGGGAAAACTTTGGGTTTTGTGACAGAAGTACAGCAGCTATGGCTTAGCTAGAGGTCAAACCCTGCATTAGTTTTCCACTGGGAAAAAAAGAGATTCGGTGGTGCTTACTGGAGGTGCTACCACTGAGCAGCAAAAGGGAAAACCAAGAGATTTACTCCGGTCCAACAAAAAAAATATCACGAGGTATTAATACCGTGAGGTACTAAGTCGTTTCCAATCGTTGGATCTAACAATACACATCCTGTCCAGCTAGATTCAACGATTGGGAACGATTTAGTACCGTGAGATACCGGTATCTCAAGATATTTTTTTTTATGGACCAGAGCAAATCTTGAAAACTAGGTTGTGTTTAGTTCACACTGAAGTTTGGAAGTTTGGTTGAAATTGGTACGATGTGATAGAAAAGTTGTATGTGTATGAAAGGTTTGACGTGATGGAAAGTTAGAAATTTGAAAAAAAAACTTTGGAACTAAACAGGGCCTAAGAATGAACTGAACCATGAACAAAAGAAGCCACTATCCAAGCTACACTTGCAATGGCATACTGGCCGGCAGACAGGCAGGGAGTTTGTTAATCAATTGATCGATGTCCATATGGCGTTTGTGTCAGCGATAATGCGCCTCCTAGATCCGATACATTATGGTCGTGGAGATCGATCATGGCTGTTATTGCAAATTAAACACAGATGACACATAGATCATGCATGCAGATGCAGTGCAGGACCAAAAGCTAGTAGCTATATATAGCTAGCAATCTAGCTAGGCAGAATGGATCGATCCAAGTTGTTGTTTGTTGGTGGTCACTGGTCCATCGAGGAGGTAAAGGAAGAGCACTGTTGTTAGGTGTTGGCTGTTGCTGCCTTGAGACGGAGGCATGTGTACAGAGATTGCCATGGCGAGAACGACTTGTTTAATCAGAATCTTCAGAGGATGGCAGCCACACAGAGAAGACATTTTGTGAGGAACAATTAGCTGAACGGACGGGATGCCAGTGTTGGGGAAGAAGAACATCTGTGCATTGCTGCCGTGATATCCAGGAACAGCACGCAGACAATGTAGCAAAAGGAGCATCCCCCGGCTCGCCGGGCGAGCATAAAGGAGCAATGGAGGGAGTAATTAACAGGGAAATTGCAGGTGGCTTTGATTCATTGATTGTGAGGAAGGAAAAAAGTTGGTTGATGACAAAAAGTTGGGTAGGGGCCGGCCTGAGACATGATCCAACAGCTCCAGTTTTTGGTCTCCAAGCTTTACAATGGCACGCAGGCTGCCTTTTTTTATCCCTCTTTTTTCTTCTTCTTGTAGGGAGTATCTACGCAACTTTCGATAATTTCTTTATGAAAAACTTTCATATTTCAAACACAACTATGTAATTAAAGTGTAATCGCATTAATATAGTTCGAATGCACTATAATTTATATATATTGTAAGTCGTACGTAATCGAACATAACTAAGCGTGTGGCCAGTTGGCTACTGCGATACGCCTGTACCTACTAGGTCTGGACTTGGAGCTCGACTCCTTTGCAAAATTATTGAAGCGATCAAACGGTCAGAAAGTTAAAAGGTTTTGGAGGAAAAAAAAGGGTACAATATTCTCTTGTTTTCTTTTCTGCAAATCCCTTCTTTTAAAGGGAGAGAGCGTTGCGGCTGCACGCCTGCACAGCAGCAAACGCACACAATTTCACAATTTCTACTGCTTGCAATGTAGGTACAAGCGAGCAAAGCCTAATGTGATGTGAGCCCATCCATCTGGTACCAGCAGGCCTGATTCTACTGCTTTCTCTTGTTGGGCCAGGCCACGCACACGGCCCGTTGCCGGCTTGCCGCAGCGCAACGGCGTCCAATCTAGATCCGGCCCGCACGCGCCCTTTATCACATTTCGACGAGATCGCAACGGAAGTGGAGCATCAGCGTAGCACGTCCTCACTCCCATCTTTTTACCTCATCTCCTTCCCGTTTTCACTGTAGTGCGGGTGAAACGCATTACTGACAGTGCAATAATGGGCGATGTGATTCTACCAGCAACACAACAACACATCCTGTCGCAGATTGTATAATACTCTACTCCGTACTTACAGTATTATCGTTCAACACTAGTGATGCAGCCTGCAGTGCCTACTCCACCGCTACTGCAACTATGACCCTCTTTACATTCCAACTTTTTTTTCTTCAAACTTTCTGTTTTTCGGTCACATCGAACTTTCCTGCGTACAGAAACTTTTAACTTTTCCGTCACATTGTTCTAATTTCTTCAAACTTATAATTTTAGCGTGGAACTAAACACAGCCTAAGAGCAGGTACAATAGAAGGCTATAAGCCAGCTATAAACATATTTTAAAGAGATAAAGAAAGAAAGAGAAGAGCAGCGGGTTACAGATCTGTAGCCAGCTACAGTGCGGACTCCAAAACGCAACATGTATACGACAGGTGAGACCATATATTAATAGTATAGTAAGCAATTATTGTATGAATTAGCTATACATTGGTTATAAATGATTTGGAGCTAGTAGTTGGCTATACTATTAAACTTGCTCTAACTAACAAAGCCAAAAATTAATTACTGGTCGTCGGGCCCCACTCACTCGGTGGCTGTCTGCTCTTGTGGTACTATTCCGTGCGATTAGGCCTGGTAAAAATAATGATGGTTAACTGAATAACTGTCATGTTATGTACCACAGACGACATAATACACGTACATACGTACCTAGCATGTACCAGTGGTCCACTGCATCACATGAGCAGCACATATCACAAAATAGCAGCATACGGACCTACATGCCAGACAGCTGCAAGATGACAATGCAAGCAGTATACGTACCGGCACGAACGCTTGCAGCTGCAGATATTATATATACACATTAATAATTCCTTTTGAGAGATAAGTGTCTTTCAAGATAGAGGCCGTATGCTGTTTCTTGCAAGCATGCCTTTGGCTGCATTGCCACTGAACCAGCTACAAAACAGTGGCCAATTGAGATAATAATATTGTTAGCCTTGTGTTGACCACATCTTCCAATGGCCTTATACCTGCAGGTTCTTGGCTTGTAGCAGCCTGTGACTTGTTTTCTTCTGCTGATCTTCTGATGAAACTGCTAGCTTAGGTAGCTGCCCCACAATGAACTGAACCCTGACGATGGAATCATGGAAATGATAAACAAAGCTGAGATAAACACAAACCCTAATAGTAGTATACTAGTAACAAACTCTGGATTAGTAGTAGTAGACCCTGGCTGCAGAAGCAGAAGATTCCACACTGTCAGCAGACGCCAATTGCATGTGCCTACTGCCCACTGCTGCATTTCTGCATTGATCCTATCACTTGCTGGCTGTTGCCTGTTGGCTCAACTTCTGCTTCCAACCATACAGCGTTAAACTGCCTTTTTGGGTCCAGATTCCAGAAGAACAGTTAAGCATAATACATATCAATTTCCTCTTTGTTTCCTAACACAAGTTCTTTTTCTCTGAAAAGTCTATGCAGGGACATCAGACATGTTTTGTTATTGTTCAGTCACAGCAATGACGGCTACCTGAATTCGACGTCACCTTGCGATAATTGGATCAAAATCGTTTCCATCATCTCCAGGACAGGACAAAAGCGACATGGCTTGCAAGAAAACAAGATTCGTGATTAAGCACATCTTGTCCAAGAAGCTAGTCCAAGCCATTTCTCTGTCAAAGTGGTTAAACCCATTGACCACGCCGTGAGAGGAAGTAGATAATAGTACTGGTGAAACATTTCTTCACAGCAAAATTCTCATACCTGTGTGCTGCTCGAATTTGACTGCCGTTCACGCGAGTGAAAGGCATGTGTATGGAATATAAAACGTAATGGCATTTAGTCAAAGTAGATATAGAAGACAAACATGGTTAGTGGGTGCTTGTCATAACCTGAATAAAAAATAGCAAATTGCTCCATCTATTTTATATTATAAGTCATTTAGATTTAAGTCCTTAGGACCTAAAAAGTTTCTTGGTTTGACCGAGTTTGTACAAAATATAATAATATCTTCAATAAAAACAAACATATTATTAAAATATATTAAATGTTAGATTTAATGAAATTAATTCGGTATTACACATGTTGCTAATTTTTTTATAAACTTAATCAATCATAAAGAATTTTGACTAAGAAAAAAGTCGAACGAAGGGAGTACCTATATTCGTTTGCAAAAAACGTGAGAATATATATACTTTTTCATGACATCCGAAATTCCCTTCTCAGTGCACAAAGTCATTATGCTGTTTCTTATAGCCATGATTTACTATTTCGGTACGCACAAATCCACCGGGATCAAAACTTTAGAATGCCTTCTTTAAAAATTGAAGGGAAAAAAATCAAATTTGAATAAATTTAGCGAAATTCACAAAATAGAAAAAAATTGACTATTTTTGGGGCAGGGGGTGGAGGGTTCCAAAAAATTTGAACCCAAATTACAGACCCTCACCAGAGCATGCTAATACAACCAATAATAGGAAAATATAAAAATAATTTTTACAAGTTGATAGAAACTTTTTAAAGTGGTTAAACCCATTGACCTCGCTGTGAGAGGAAATAGATAGCAGTAGTGTTAAAACATTTCTTCGTAACAAAATTCTCATACCTGTGTGCTGGTATCAAATTTGACTACCGTTCACGCGAGTGAAAGGCGCCATGTGTATGGAATAAAAAACGCATTGGCATTTAGTCAAAGTGGATATAGAACATGGTTAGGTGGGTGCTTGTGTCATAACCTGAATATAAAAGATAGCGAATTAGTAGGTTCGTTTGCTAAGAACGTGAGACTATACATTTTTTCCATGACGGCATGACAATATGACATCTAGAATTCCCTTCTCAGTGCACATCATTATGTTGTCTCTCAAAACCATGGTTTACTAAGTACGCGCAAATCCACCGGGACCGAAATTTGGAACGATTTTTTTAAAATTCAACAAAATTTGACCGAATTTAAATAAATTTATTTAATTCACAAAAAAAGTTTTAAATTGATGGACGAAACATATTTTATTTTGAAGGGGGCAGAATTTTTGAACCTGTTTCAAACTCTCATCAGAGCATGCTAATAGCCTAATACAACCAATAATAGGAAAAATATAAAAATATAATAATATTTTACAAGTTAACAAAAACTCTGAAGAGAATGAAAACACACTGATGGAGCCAACCACACATTTGTAACATACTCCGTATCATACAGAGGGTATGTTTAGTTCCTGAAAAAAGTTGAAAGTTTAGAAAAAAAGTTAGAAGTTTACTATACGTAGGAAAGTTTTAGATATGATGTGATGGAAAGTTAGAAGTTTAGAGTAGTTGGAGGATGTGTTAGAAGTATAATATATTAGTTAGTGATAAGAGTTAAATACAAATTATAGAGATAAGATAAATCCTAGAGATAGAATCCTAGAGATAAGATAGAGTCCTAGAGATAGAATCCTAGAGATAAATCTACTCTTACTTGTATTGTACTCCAAGTCTTTATCCCTTATGTACTTCTATATATACCCCATGAGAGGGTCGATGTAATAGATGAGAAAAAATCAGAATACACATATTAGATTTTTTCACATGGTATCAGAGCCTTAGAGACCAACGTCGTTCGATCCTCGCGTCGCCCTAGGGAGATGAGATCAATCCTATAATCTCCCTGGGGCGCCGCATCTCTTAGCTCCACAAATAATCCATAGATTAGATTTTAGCAATGTTAGCATTAGATCAATTCCTATTAGCCACGACCAAATAAAACCCTATGGTGATCCACGTTCGTTGGAATTGGAGATCGATCCAAGATTCAGGAGAACGAGGACGTTCTCTCCGGCCACGATGTCACAGTTACATCATCATCATGTCATCATTGCATCATCATCACCACGTATCTCTTCGTCGACCAGCTTCGCCACGGAAGTCAGCCATGAACAACCCACGTCAAGCCGGCGAGACCTCCACGACGATCGACTTCACCAAGCTTCTACAGACGTACGTCACCGACGAGATCGATCCGTATCTGCTACCTCTACATCATCACCACGATGGTCTTCTCCGACACAACATCGTCGATGGTCTTCATCAACAAGGGAAACACGCCGCCGCCGCTCGTCCACAAGGATGGACATCCCACGTCCTATGATAGATTAATCTACAAGACGCTTCATCGACTACATCGACCACGTCCTCTACGACGCAAACGACCGCAACACCGACGACGGCATCAATCACGTCATCTACGACGACAACGACTGCATCAATTCGGCATCACCATTGTGATGACCGTACACGGCGCAGAAGGACCAACTAAAGTAATGGCCTCATCGCCAACGACGTCCTCTGACATATGCAAGACGTCCCCAATGGCATCCTCTGACATCTACAAGATGCAAGATGCTAACAATTGCAGTTTTTTCTTCACACCATGGCGTAAATATATTTTTTCGCCTTCGGCTATTTTGCTGCTACATCAACTACCCCGACCACGGCTACTACATGATCGGCTACATCGACGAACGTCTGCAACAAGAATCATCTACGGCAACTCCAGTCAAAGCGTCCGTGTCATTGCTATCGTCCATGACACTCCCGCTATGACTGCGGAGGAATAGAGGAGAGTTAAGGGACGACATAGAAGGGGACGCAGGCACCAGGTGGAGGACCGTCCATCAGAGATGCAATCGATGATGGTGACTCGAAGGAGATGAAGAAATAGAAGATTTCAGATCCAGTCGCAATCGTTCGCTTCGCTCTCATTACGACTGAGGGGGAATGTTAGAAGTATAATATTGTCGAGGGAAGACCCCCGATCGCGGGGAGTCGCGTGACCCCCTTTCGTGAGTTCGGCCGAGGGCAGAGACTCGTCTTCTCCGAAGTCCGCGTGTTTGTCCCTCCGATTCCCGGTTAGAAAGCAACAAAGTCGATTACCCAGGTTCAGGCCGCTCTGGAGCGTAATACCCTACTCCTGCGTTTAGGATTATCAATGAACTTTTTTACAAGGTTCCCCTTGGCGCTCTTCTCTTCTTTTTTCCTTCTCTCTCTTGGGTGGCAAGGTCCTCCTTTTATAGCTTAAGGGGATACCACATGCGCCGTCTCTACCCTCCCCCTCCATCGGAGGGAGGGGAGGGGGCCCTTCTCGCTACAGCCACCGGGTTTCAACCCGTGCCTTTTGCTGGAAGCTAAGCATCGGTCGGTCTTGAGTGGGGCCCAGCGCCGTCTCCCGCCTGACCGGGGGCAGCCTGCCATTTCCTCATAAATGAGTGAGACTGCGGACGCTAGCCCTGCATCGACCGACGTCCGGATGTGACGGCGGCGTACCTACCGCCACTCCGCGGAGACAGAGGCGACGTGGGGCACGACCACCCGTTCAATCGGCCGTGACGGCAATAGACTGGTCACAGACCGGTCGCATCCGACTGACAGGAGTCGGTCGGGCACGCCGCACGTCTGCCCTCGCCGCATTGAATGCAGCGAGGGACGGTTGGGCGCCTGCACATTTATGGCCGCCCAGCCTGGGACTCCCCTCTCACACTTCCCCCGAGGGAGGGCCTCGGGCTAAAACGACGGGAGAGCCCGAAGGGTGACGACCCCCGGGGATGTCGTCGACCCCCGAGGCTAGTGAACGAGAGGTATACAGGTGGGACCAGCTCGCAGAGCCACGTGGCTGGAAAGGGAAGCAGCTCTCCTTTACTCCGCATACCCCCGGGCCATATCTCCGACAAATATGTAGTTAGTGATAAGAGTTAAATACAAATTATAGAGATAAGATAAATCCTAGAGATAGAATCCTAGAGATAAGATAGAGTCCTAGAGATAGAATCCTAAAGATAAATCTACTCTTACTTGTATTGTACTCCAAGTCTTTATCCCTTATGTACTTCTATATATACCCCATGAGAGGGTCGATGTAATAGATGAGAAAAAATCAGAATACACATATTAGATTTTTTCACAGGATGAACTAAACACGGTCCAGAGTACATACATGCAAGCAATCACAAGATACACTACAATATACAATCCCAGAAATGCTTTGTTGAACTAAAATTCGGTCTACCGTACTGACACTGTGCCTCTATTT
The DNA here is from genome assembly GCA_009805545.1 of Oryza longistaminata. Lineage (NCBI taxonomy): Eukaryota > Viridiplantae > Streptophyta > Magnoliopsida > Poales > Poaceae > Oryza > Oryza longistaminata. The sequence goes on along the minus strand of CM020184.1, from coordinate 26,425,081 downwards.
TTGTCGGGTTGACAGTGACAACTCAGTTGATCCTTTGTCATGTTTCTTTTCTAAGGCACCGCTCCAACAAGATCCTGCAACGACAGTTGAACATAATTGCATACTCAAAGTTGAACATAATTGCATACTCACAGTTGAACATAATAATCACAGTTGAACAGTAAGTGAGAATGCCTCCAAAGGAACATAGTAGATGAAAAACATAGTAACAGACAAACGAAGGAATCGAAAATGGCATGTTTAGATGAATCTTTGGATATTCTAAAACACGTGAATTGTTAAAACCTATTGTTTGGATGCTTCGTAGGAAAAGCATATGATTCAGGAGAAATATAGATATAAAGAAAGTTTCTCATGAGGCCCAGAAATCCTAAAAATTTCCATAAATAAAGCCATTACATAGGAATTTAGTATGAATCTTAGATACTCTCTCTCCGTTTCAGGTTATAAGATATTTTGACTTTGGTCAAAGTCAAACTGTTTTAACTTTAACCAAATTTGTAGAGAAAACTAATAACATTTCTAACCCAAGATAAATTTATTGTAAAAATGTATTAAATTATTGATTTGATGAAACTAATTTAGTATTGTAAATATTACTCTACAAACTTAGTCAAACTTAAAACATTTTGATTTTTACCAAATTCAAAACGTTTTGTAACCTGAAACGGAGGGAGTACCTATTCTTTTGTTCCAAACACAACTGGAAATTTTTTTCGTGGGATTTCAATAAAACAATCCTCTATTTTACTTTGTCCATAAGGAGCCCTTACTTATTGCAGGGACCATCTCATTACTAGAGGCATCTGTACGTTGCACGACAAGCGTTGCTATTTTGCAATTACTCTAACCGTTGCAATCTGCTACACGGGAGAGAATAGATCAAGTCCCTCATCTGTGTCGGGTTATCTCAGATACTACTCTCCAATGATAGCTGTAGCAGTTGGATCTCGGATGACATCGATGGTGTAGAACTGTAGATTGAACGATATACAAATCATAATCCTATTTGATATTTGCGTTTGTTTTTTTTGCCAATGGTATACTAGTAATACTTTTGCCCACTGATAGAAAAAAAAACCCCACCACCAATTTCAATCATTTCTCAACTTGATGTACTTGTACCGGGCTGTTTTTCATTCTTGAAATGCAAAGTTTGTAAGTCTACTAAAACATACTATATTTTTTTAAAGAATTTTTATATAAAGTTTGTACAACGCATTTATTAACACAAAGATTTCAACTTTGTAAATAAATTTGTTCTTTTATACTCTCGAATATTACCAGAAAAAACAAATAATACATCAAATAAACTGAGCGTAGTTCTTCATACGACAACTTGGCTGAGTTCGGAAGGAGCGGAACCCCTCCCCTCCAGCATATAAAAAAACAGAGCACGGATTAGCGAATTATTAATTAGCATCAGTTTAAAAAGATGAAAAATATATTAATATAATTTTTAAACTTGTTATAGATTTTTTTGTTAAAAAATGTAGGGTTTAGTTGTGACAAATAGAAGTTGTGAAGTTGGAGTAAAAACAAACCCTTAGGTCTTGTTTAGTTCCAAACTTTTTCTTCAAACTTCCAACTTTTTCATCACATCAAAACTTTCCTACACACGTAAACTTCCAACTTTTATGTCACATCGTTCCAATTTCAACCAAACTTTTAATTTTGGCGTGAACTAAACACACCCTTAAATTTAAACTTTTTTTTCCTCCATTTAGAGCAGGTACAATAGCAGGCTACAAAATAGCTGCAAACATATTTTAAGAAGATAAATGAGAAGAGAGAAGGACAACGGGCTACAGATTTGTAGCCAGCTGTAGCACGGACTCCAAGACACAGTGTGTGTATGACAGGTGGGACCATATATTAATAGTGCATTATGTAACTATTGTATAAATGAGCTATTAGATTGGCTATAGATAAATTAGAGCTAATAATTGGCTATACTATTGAACTTGCTCTTACAGAACCGAAAAAGAAGGGGGGAAACAAAACAAAACAGCATTTACACTTGCATTTATCAGTAGTACCACTACTGCTACTGCTACAAAAGAGGGGAGAGTGATTTGTAAGCAAGAGAGTACAGTGGTGGATCATACCACTACAGCTGCGTTGCTGGCCTCGTTTCATTCCTCGGCTCCTCGCCATAAATGCGCCTCCTTTCCGTCTCTCTCCTGTGCTGGCCGCAACCGCAAGTGAAGTCCTCTCTCTTCACACTTCACACACGCTCCTCTCGGTCTCGGTCTCGGTCTCTCGCTTTCTACCACAGCTCTGCGACCGCGAAGGGAGGCGTGTGTGGGTTGGATCAACTACCCCAGCTACTGCCGTGCCGAGGGAAGCGGAAGCGCCGCCCTAGCGACCGAAACTGCAGGCGCGCATTTCACGGGATTCCGTGGGCTGTGCTGTACTGTATAAGACCGGCGACGAGCCGCCGCCCGTCGCCGCCGTGGAGGTACCCCGACTCTCGTCCTTCGCATTCATCTCCTGCTATTCTGGTTTGGTTGCCACCTGCTCCCGCAGAGTTCTTTCAGTTTCAGGTCGCGTTGTTACGAGTTCTTCTTCAGATTGACAAGGTATTTTTCAGGGGGGAAACGTTTTTTTTTTTTTGCGGCGACCGTTTCGGATTATGCCCTTACATTACGAGTTTCAGCTGTACACTTCGTGCGAGAGTAATTATGAGGGGGACCGTACCATTTTTGGGGTGGAAAGATCGATTCTTTGTTCGTCCTTCCAGGTTTTCATCATTCATTTACTTCGTCGAAACCCAATTTTACCTAATTTTCCTTCTAGGAATTCTTGCAACATTCGTCCTATTTCTAGCTGATTGATGCTCACTGCTCAGTTACACTGCACGCCGCCGTTTCAGGTGAATTTGATGGATAACATTCTTTTCCGTCCTAGAAGCTAGAACTCCTATTTCCTTTGTCTGTGCTACGGAACGGACAAATAATAGAGGAGACGTATCTGCAATATTATTCCATTAAATTTACTCTTTTTTGTTTCAATCTTGCTGTCTTTCCTAGCTCGAAATGTTCAGAGACTGGATCTTTTCTTGAGCTCCAGCTGTTGTTCTCGTTGCATACTTGCTTGCGTGGCGGATCTAGCAGGTTAACCAGAGGCAATAATAATGTTGTAATTTCTCTTTACGATGTTCCTGCTATAGTTCAGAATTGAGTTATTTGATCTATACGGTATACATAAGTCTGGGCGTCTGGCTTCCTGGAATTCCGGTCTGAATGCTGAGTTTTCATTTGGGGTTGGATGGTAGTACAAGTTAGAAATGTGTGGATCCTTGCAAACAACTGGATGCTGACCTCTGAGCTTGGGCTTTGGACTTTGGAGCACTGCACATTATTCATTTGTCGTCCGTGATTAATAAATTGGGTTATCTTTAAGTGCAGATGAAGTAATCGTGTACTGCTCCAGATCTTGTAGTCAGTAAACAATGCACTAAATCTGCACTCACATTGCCATGTGCAGCAGTTTCCCACATAACTCCTACAGTACTAGAAATCTATCAGTCGTTGCCACTTTCCCATATTCAATCTTCCATTAGGTTACATTAACTTCGGTTTTGCCTTTATTGCTTCCTCTTTTCGTTTCAAATTTGCCTAGTGGCTTCTCTAATCAAGTTGCTCAAATGCCGCATTTGGCGCCCAGAAAGTTGCTCCATTTTGGACCTAAGAATGCAGAAAGCTGTTGCTTGATAAATTAGTTCGGTTCTGTCGGTACTACTGCATTGCGAGTGTAAGCATGATATGCCTGATGCTAGGCTCATCTAGGCTAGTTTACTAGTATTTCATCTAAGCAAGTAGCAAACAGTAAATACATGATGTGATATGCTCATCTTTGTGGGGTTATGATGGGTTCAGCTTTGTTCTTGCCCTCATCTTTTCTCCCTGCTTTGGTTATGCTTTTGGCTTTTGTGTGCTGACCGTATCATTTTCCTCTTCTTTTTCCTTCTTCCCCATTACTTTCTGCCCACAATTTTTTAGGGCATGTTTTCTTGTCTTCAGACTTTAATGGGCGCCATCCTTTGAGGGTGGAATTTTTGACCATGTGTCAATTTCATGTTCATGTTCTTGACATTGGCACAGAGTCATTGAGAACCATGACTTGCTTAGTACTCTAATCTAAATGCCTGGTTTCTGGTTCCCCCTAGAGAGATAGTAAAACCGGGCTTCATGTAAATCTTACCACTGAAAGATGCAAGCTACACATGTTTGGAATGGGAAATCTGTAATTATTACATATTGATGCAATTTACTTCTTTTCCAAAGTGTCCTGGATCTTTTGTCTGTCAATGTGTCACGCACTAGAAAGAAAAGCATGTTTATGCTGCTCCACCATGTTTTACACATTCATGCTTGATTCACATAAGCTCTCTGTTCCCTTTTGGGCACTTTAGAAGCATATAAGGAATGATTGGTAACCTTTATTTGCTATCTTCTGATGAAATGCGGTTCTTATTTGGAGCTACGATTGAAATCTTAGTGCAGTTGTTTTAACTGTTATCACTGAATGCTCGCTACTTTTATTTCAACAGGATCGGCTACTTATCTGACATAAACAAACGAAGATGCTGCTCGTCTAGTTCCCTGATTTGGAGATTCATCAAATGGATTATCTCAGTATTAGAAATCCTTTGTCTCTTCTGCTCTCACTGCAGTTGTCACTTTTGTTGTTCAATCCCTTGTCTGTAGCAGACTTAGCCTCTGAAAAGCAAGCCCTTCTAGACTTTGCCTCTGCAGTGTATCGTGGCAACAGGCTCAACTGGAGTCAAAGCACATCATTGTGTTCTTGGCATGGCGTAAAATGCTCAGGAGATCAGTCACACATATTTGAATTAAGGGTACCAGGTGCTGGTCTCATTGGAGCAATTCCTCCAAACACTCTTGGAAAGCTTGACTCTCTCCAAGTTCTGAGCTTACGGTCTAATCGTTTAGCTGGAAGCCTTCCATCTGATGTGACTACGCTTCCTTCCTTACGATCCATATACCTTCAGCACAATAACTTTTCAGGAGATTTGCCTTCCTTTTTGAATCCAAACCTCAGTGTAGTGGACCTCTCCTACAATTCCTTTACCGGTGAAATTCCTATAAGCTTACAAAACCTTTCTCAGTTATCAGTCCTGAATTTACAAGAAAATTCTCTCTCTGGATCCATCCCTGATCTCAAGCTTCCAAGTCTGAGACTATTGAATCTGAGCAACAATGATTTGAAAGGCCAAATTCCTCAGTCGCTTCAAACATTTCCAAATGGCTCATTCTTGGGGAATCCTGGATTATGTGGGCCACCTCTAGCTAAATGCTTGCTTCCTGATTCACCGACGCCTTCACCAGCATCCCCTTCATCAGCACCAACTCCAATGTCAGCGCATCATGAGAAAAAGTTTGGCGCCGGATTCATAATTGCAGTTGCTGTTGGGGGCTTCGCAGTGCTGATGTTTGTTGTGGTTGTGTTGGTTGTGTGTAATTCAAAGAGGAAGGGCAAGAAAGAGAGTGGTGTGGACTACAAGGGTAAGGGCACTGGTGTCAGAAGTGAGAAGCCAAAACAGGAGTTCAGTAGTGGCGTTCAGATCGCCGAGAAAAACAAGTTGGTTTTCTTGGAGGGTTGCTCCTATACCTTCGATTTGGAGGATCTACTGAGAGCTTCTGCAGAAGTCCTTGGCAAGGGAAGTTATGGAACTGCTTACAAAGCTATACTTGAGGATGGTACCGTTGTTGTTGTGAAGAGACTAAAAGATGTTGTGGCAGGAAAAAAGGAGTTTGAGCAACAGATGGAACTCATTGGTAGGTTAGGTAAACATGCAAACTTGGTCCCACTTCGTGCTTACTACTATTCTAAGGACGAGAAGCTCATCGTCTACGATTATCTTGCCAATGGCAGTTTCTCAACCAAGTTACATGGTATGCTTTTCTTCCTTTCATCCTTTTTGCAAGACATTGGTACATGTATAGACTCATAGCTACGGTGGCTAACGAGTAAACATAAGAAGAGTCCCACATTAGTTAAAAGGTGAACGCCTATACTGATTAAGTTTAAACTTTGTAAACTGATATATCCATGCGATGTTAATAAAGCCTGAATCTGCATCCATATTCCTATATAGCTAGCTTAAGTGTTTTATTCAGGTAGGGAGTCTGATCATAATTTCTTATATCAATGGAAAGGTGTACAGCCCTCCTACACACTAAAAAAAAAAAGCTCATACACAGAAATGAAACTTGTGTTAAATAGGTGAGAATAGTTAACTTTCAGTTGATAGTATTTTGTACTGATTTGCTGATGAACATTCGGCAGGCATCAGGGGCATTACTGAGAAGACACCATTAGACTGGAGCACCAGAGTGAAGATAATCCTTGGAACAGCATACGGCATCGCACACGTTCATGCAGAAGGTGGCGCCAAGCTCACCCATGGCAATATTAAGTCAACAAATATCCTCCTCGATCAAGATTACAGTTCTTACGTTTCAGACTATGGTCTAAGTGCCCTGATGAGTGTTCCAGCCAATGCATCTCGCGTTGTGGTCGGCTATCGCGCTCCTGAGACCATCGAGAACCGCAAGATCACCCAGAAATCCGATGTCTACAGCTTTGGCGTCCTCCTCATGGAGATGCTTACCGGAAAAGCTCCACTCCAGTCGCAGGGCAATGACGATGTCGTCGACCTACCAAGATGGGTGCACTCAGTGGTCAGAGAGGAGTGGACAGCCGAGGTGTTCGACGTCGAGCTGATCAAGCAGCAAAACATCGAGGAGGAGCTTGTTCAGATGCTCCAGATAGCCATGGCTTGCACATCAAGGTCTCCAGATCGACGCCCATCGATGGAGGATGTGATCAGGATGATCGAGGGACTGCGCCATTCTGCTTCAGAGAGCCGAGCTTCCTCTGATGAAAAGATGAAGGACTCCAATCCACCATCAGTTTAGTTATGTGCTTCTGTGTTCATATGACTCACCCAGCTGCGAGTTGCAGATCATTTGATTCTTAGCTAATTTGTGATTGAGTTCATGCCAAACTTGGTCGACATTAGATGCAGCCTCAGAAAGCTGAGCATATTCTGATTGGAACTTGAGTCTTGAATTCTTGATTCTTGACAAGTGTAGGATTTTTCTCTGGGAATTTTGATTGTTGGAATTGTGCATTTTCTGGTGTGATTTCATTATTTCCTTTCAAATCAGTGTAGAATCTTGCATTTCGTACCCGGATCGCTACCAAAGGTGGTGATTCGTTCGATCCAAAGTGAACTATTTCTCTTAAGCCCCTCGCATTTTCCCAAAATTTTTCCCACTGTACAAAACTCCGCGCTCAACTTGGATCGCCACCATTGACAGCGAACCGTTGGATCAAATTTGGACGGCCAGGATTGATCACACAGAGGGACTTTTCTCACTAGAGCCCCTGGGTTTCCATAATTTTGCACGGGGAGACCAGTAGTAAAGCTAAAGGCGCAAGGATTCCTCCGGGAAAAACCCTACCACCCGAATCCCGCCGCCGCCGCCGCGCTCTCCTCCGGCGAGAGCTCAGGGTGCGAGCCGCGCATCGATAGGATCGTCGGCGCCGCGCGCTTTCTTCCTTCGGTTGGATCTGATCCTTCTGCCGTGGTGTTCGTGCCTTGCAGGGGATTCGATCGCGACCGGCGGAGGAGGTGAAGTGAGGCTTGGCGGCGCGGCAACCATGGCGGACGAGGAGCACGCGGAGAAGCGGGAGGAGGTCTCCGAGGTGAGGCAACGTGCTCCCTAATTGCTCCCCAATTGGTTCGGTGTTGTTCATGCGGATTTGGGGTTTCGTTCAGAGCGGTTCCATTCGGAGGGTTTCGAGCTAGAAGTTTGTTGTCGATTGGAATTAGGGTTTGGACTCGATTCATTCTAGAGGCTAGAGACACCAGGATCAGGGGTTGGTCACTTGGTTTATGTGGAGTTCCCATTTCAGAACGCATGGGCGAGGGATTCGTAGCATATGAACAACGCATTGCAACAACATAGCATGATATAAGGGGCGCATTTTGACTCTGGTTTCGTGATAAGTGATTATATATTTGACGAACGAACAGCATTATATCATGTTCTGCCTGTCCAGAGGCTACCGGCCTTATCTGAAACCAGTACCAGATACCAGCCAGTGCTTACTCAGCTTCCTTCCCCTTCTTCATGGAGTAAATATTTAAAAAGTTGTGATAAATTATGTGGTCTGAGAAGTTATTAAATGCTATATCTTATATTTCTTACTGATGGTTGTGTAAAACTTCTATAGATTTTCCACGTCTTCTCCGTTGCTCCGTTTGTTTATTTGCATTGTTCATATTCTACAGCTTACTCCTTTTGACCCAACCAAGAAGAAGAAAAAGAAGAAGGTTGTTATCCAAGATCCTTCTGATGAGGTGGACAAGCTGGCAGAGAAGACAGAAAACCTGACAGGTATTTTTAATGTAGCGTAGAAAAAATATTATGCCACGGGAATATCTTTGCTAATTTGCTCCATTTTATTCCTCAGTCACAGAGCCTGGTGAGCTCAACTTCACTGGGATGAAAAAGAAGAAGAAGAAACCTGTGAGATTAACATTTTGTATTATTTGTGCTTGTTTGAGAAGTACAGATTGAATTGAGCTTCACATTACTGAAAATTTCAGGTGGATCTTGATTTGTCTATTAATGACATTGGAGATGGGGAGGACATTTTAGGTATAGGATCAATCCTTGATTACTTACTCTTGACAGTTTATTCTTTGTCCTTACTGACTCCTGCTCTCCAGATGACCAAGTTGTAGAGGAGGAAGAAGGGGAAGGAATTGTGCTTGGAGGTGCCCCTAGGTACCCGTGGGAGGGAACTGATAGGGACTACAATTATGATGAGGTGCTTCTACTGTTATATATTTCTCCCCATTTATTTTCCTCTTTTAATTATTTCCTTGTGTAGACAACACATTATTCAGTAATCTTTTGGTAAATTTTCCAGAGCTTCGCATGCATCATAATTTTGTGTTTTGACCGTTTTCATGCTCTTACAACACACCTATTTGTTCAAATGAGTTCATGTACTGCTGTCACGTAATGTTTTGAGAGCATTAAAATGTGCTTTAGATAATGTTTATTGATTTTGCTTACTTTTTCCTCTGTTTCTGTGGGTCTAATTCTATACTGAACTAGCATGCAACTCAATAGCCTTTAGTCTTAAACAACATTGTGAAACAGAAACAAATGTCATCCAGAACTAGCACAGAATGACCAAATTACTATAATGTGTGTGAAAACCTGATTTGGGTATTTTTGTTGCAGCTTCTGGGCAGAGTTTTCAATATTCTGCGTGAAAACAATCCAGATCTTGCTGGAGACAGACGCAGAACTGTCATGAGGCCGCCACAGGTTCTTCGAGAGGGCACGAAGAAGACAGTTTTTGTGAATTTTATGGACTTGTGCAAAACGTGCGCTTTGTCATTATTTGGATTGTATTTTGTATTTGATATTCTATTGAATGCTCTTACAATGGATAAAGCTATGATGAACTAACCGGAAATTATTTACCAGGATGCATAGGCAACCTGAGCATGTGATGATGTTTTTGCTTGCTGAAATGGGGACAAGCGGATCACTTGATGGGCAGCAAAGGTTGGTGATCAAAGGAAGATTTGCTCCGAAAAACTTTGAAGCAATCCTGCGGAGATATATCAGTAAGTTATCCTACTTCATTCCCTTGGTTGAACAGATGAGTTTCCCCTTTTCATGTGTGCTAAACTGTCATAGGTTGTACGTTTGTTGTTTACCGTTTTGTGAGTGTTAGTTGCCTTAAGATTTCAAGGGTTATATGCAACTTATTGCGTCTTTAAACCTTTCAGATGAGTATGTCATTTGCAATGGGTGCAAAAGCCCTGATACCATTCTATCCAAGGAAAACCGTCTGTTCTTCCTTCGCTGCGAACAGGTAAAATGCTGTTTGATTATCTGCATGTGCATGTTCATTTACATCCAGTTTGCTTCAATATGAGCGATCATTCCTCTGTGAAAACATTAGTTCATTGCCTTTTGTATTTTTAAAATTCATTTTACCATCTATTCCCTATGTTTCTGCCAATGATGAGTTGCAACATTATTGCCTACATTGTTTGACAAACAATTTCATGATAAAAAAGCAACAACTGAGGCTTAAACAACGTTGCAATTTTGTGACATCTATTATCTCCTATTGTTTACTAGTTATTTCACCAATCTTAAAAATGGTCTGCTGCATGAATCCTCTATACATAAGTATATTCTTGCTTTCTGTTTGACTACAGAAACAGACTTGCAAGCATCTGAATTTTCTATAGTGCACAAAAAACAATTTGTTACCCTCATTCTTTGTACCTGCTAGCTGCTGTCAACTTTCACTCTTTGCTTGTTAGCCTATGATGAGCTGCAGAATAGTTTGCCTAGCCTACATTGTTTGAGTAAAGGAATATGATATTATCTGCAAAATTCTGACTTCTGAGTCTATCTTCATTTTAAAACATTTTTTTAACAAGTCACCGGAGGGAGAGATTCCCCACCTGAATTTCATTGCTCAAAGTCATAGGGTTTAAGTACAACAGATAGTAGAATTAGAGGGAGGACTAAAATACACTTTACCACTGAAACATTTAAAAACATTTGTTGGCTGAAAACCGAATATTCTCTCGTTATTTTGGTTTCTTCTTTAATGACCCTTAGTTTTGCTTGCCACTGAATGAACATTTGCCTATTCTGTATAGTGTGGATCGTCGAGGTCTGTTGCTCCAATCAAGGCTGGATTTGTCGCCCAAGTTGGTCGGCGGAAGGCCTGAACATAGGTGGAAGCTTTGGGTTTGTCTATTCAGTGAGCTGCTATATTGTGTAAGAAATGATTTTGCTCTATCTTGTACTCTTGTGTGGCCAGTTTTGGACCTAGTTTTGGTCATGTAAATGCCGATGGCATTTAGTCTATCATAGGGTGATTTTGACCGTGAATGCAACCACACGACCAAGCAAACTAGGTTGTGTGTTGTGAACTTGTGATTGAAATTGGGTATCACTTTCAGGGTCTGAGCAAATGGATCATATCTCCTGGGTAGATTAGCTCCGGAAGTGCATTCACATGGACCAGTTGTCCTTTTACAGATATTTTAGTAGTAACAATCCGGGCTGTTGTGTTGCAGTGGCTGGGCTCATGAGCCTGCACAAATGCAGCCAACTTCCTACCCTTCGCCTCTTTCCCCTTGCTCTTGGTTCATCCGTTTCTTCACTCGCACTGGCTGCTAGCTAGTCTTTCAGCCTAGAGGAAGAGGGAGGCTTGACATCCTGGAGGAACGGAGCCGGCCTGACGTAGGTGAACCCGGCGAAGCTGCTGTGGCCGGCGCCGCCGGCGACGGGGGTGGCCACCGGCGAGTCCAGCACCGGCATGCTGGTCCAGCACTCGTCGAAGTTGGCGATGCAGGTGAGCCCGCTCACGTTGGGTCGGAAGCTCGGCTGGATCTGCCGGGCCTCCAGCTTCCTCCAGTTGATCGGTTTGAGCCATTTGTGCCTCTTTATCTCATCGCTGCCGCCCGGACCGCTTCCTAGCCGCTTGCCACCTTCTTTGTGGAGCAGCTGAAATGGACAACGGATTGCCATTTTTTTCAGATAAGAAACACAACATAGGAATTCGATACTGTGATCTAATGCATTGAGAAACTTACTCCTTTCAAGAGGGAATGAGCTTCACTGGACAAAAACGATGGAAGCTTCAGCTTCTCTTTCACTATCTTCTGCTGAACTTTATCCCTGTTCCCAACAAATGGAGGCTGCAGCGTGTTGCAAAGAGTAGGATTAGTAGCCATGAATGAATGCAAATGGGAAGATTGCCCTCTCATGCAAGTTGGCAGCACACCTTTCCCGTGAGCATTTCAAAGAGGAGGATTCCAACACTCCACCAGTCAGCTGCCTTATCATGCCCCCGACCAAGAATAATCTCTGGGGCCATATACTCAACCGTTCCACACATCGAGTTTGATCTTGTATTCTCATTAAATTCTTTGGCAAGGCCAAAGTCAGTGAGCATGGCCTTGAAATGAGGCAACAAAAAAGATATCAGCAAAATGGAAAAGTAGCAGGAGGAGATTGTTGAAGAAAGCATTCTTACATGGCCACCAGCATCCAAGAGGATATTTTCGGGCTTGAGATCTCTATGCATAATCCAGTTGTCGTGAAGGTGAGCTACAGCAGATACAATTTCAGCAGTATAGATCCGTGCAAGTTCCTCCCTGTTATACAAAACGGTTGAGTTATAGGGCCAGCAACATTTTCTTTTGACAGAAAAAAGTACTAGCAAATTTTCTTTAGACAGAAAAAAGTACTAGCAAGAAGTAGACAGTCACCTGAACAATCCTTGCTTGTAGAGCTGGAAGAAGAGATGTCCCCCATTTATGAAGTCCAGGACAAGATAAAGTCGGTATTTTGTCTGTGTTCAAACATAGGTACTAAGATATCACTAAAAGTGATTTCAACACAGAGAGAAGAACATTGATGCACACACGTACCTGAAAGGAGTACCTGAGCTGCACTACAAAAGGATGGTCAACTTTTGTTAATATATCTCTTTCGGCTTTCATGTACTCCGCATGGTTCTTTTCCAAGATCTTATCCTTCCTCATAACTTTCATCGCATATATCTCTGAAGTACCTTTCTTTCTCACCTGAAAGACTTTCCCAAATGCCCCTTGGCCTACAAGCTTCAAGATTTCAAAGTCATCAAGCCCAACACCTTCATTTTCTGTTGTGGCACTGTCAAACTCTTCATCACTGAGCTGCCCTAGGTTCCTTTCCTTTTCTTCTGCAGGATCTGATGACCCCTCTGTTTTATTTAGAGTGAGATTGCTTAGTCGCAGGGACTGGCTAACAAGTGATGTTGGACCAACAAGAGAATGAGATCGCTTGATGATGACAATAGGATCATTGTAAACCCCCTCGTTGGACTCAGCCAAAGGTGCAGGACTGTCTGGACCAGCTACCGAAATGCCTGTTGGCGTCTGAACTGGAGTGGTGCCAAAAACATCAGAGACATCAAACTCATCATTTTCAGAGATAACATCCGGGGGACCCATTGGGAGAATTATCTTTGCTGTGAAGAGCTCGGGGCCCTGTGCGACATTTCTTGTCAGAGAGGATGTCTGAGAAGAAACCATCATCCAAAGGCCTACTACGTAGCTAAGGTTGCTGGTTTTGCAGGCCAAGCTTCCACACTAATAGAAACTGAAGACTTGTGCTAAAGTAGTCTAAAGAAGGTTCCCTCCACAACTTCCAATGGTGGAAGGAGATGCAGTGCTGCAAACGGTCTTGAGCAAGTGGAATTTTCGGCCAGGAATTCCCAAGTATCCTGCAAAGAGGCAGAGCAAGAAAATGCTGCTCTTTCCTGCTGAATAGGAGATGCTGGATGCCAGTGCTTTTCCTGAACTTGAACTCATGAAGCTGAGTTTGTCTAGACTGGAGGCAAAATGAATATGGTGTTAGTCTTATCTCTATAGGAAAGAGAGAACATAGTGAACAACAGGTTTTATAAGGGCCAGACAGGGATTCTTTTTTGTGGAAATAGTTAATTTACCGGGGGAAAAAATCCTTTGCATGGGAAGTTTAAAAAGTTATTCTGAATTTTTTCAGGAACATTTTTCCTTTCAGTTTTTACTTTGTTTGGAACTATACATATGCAGATATCTGATGCTAAATATTGTTCTGAATGGCACAATAAAGCAAAATCACAATCAATCACAGTGTCTAGTAGAAATATGTTTCAAAGTAAAAAATGCCAGTCAGCTGGCCGTTGCAGCCTATCAGAATGCACATATCAGAGTCAGAGAAAAGCAATCAAAGAGCATCTAACTTTACAACCTAAACCTTTGGGTTCCAGTTGAGGAGACATAGATCCATAAAGTTTACCTCTAAATTTCTAGAGCAAAAAGCTTCCGCCCTGCTTCAACCAATGCCCTACCTCTAATAAAGCAGGGACTATGCATTTAGTCTAAAATTTAGCTCAAGAATCTACTATAATCCTAGCTACACTATGACGGTCAACACCTCTTGTTACAGATAATTGTACACACTAATCCCTAGTTAATCTCATAATTCATAAACAATAGTTCGCTACCAGCATTTTGCTTAACGCCTGAACAAAAAATCAACCGAGAATGGTATCCCGATGAGGGATCATTTTTCGTCCAATTGATATTCCCATTAAGCATGCAAAGCTCAGTCTAAAAGGCACAAGCTCTTCTCCCTCTCCCAACCACATCTCCACATCGAAATCATCTGTTCAATGTAAGAAATTTTACGAGCTTGAGGAATCGGCGGTAGGGGAGCTCCCTTCCGACCTGAATTTAGCCGATTGCTCAAAACAAAATACCTGGATCGGCGGTAGGGGAGCTCCCTTCTCCTGAGAATTTTGTTTTGAGCAATCGGCTAAATTCGCACATGAGATGCGGGAGGAAAACACAACATTTCCACTGACAAACAAAAGAGGACCAAATCCACATCAAGAAACCGAAACACGAAGTAATATCGATCAGCTCAAATTTCAGACAATAAATTATTAAAGCAAACCGAGAAACGGGGCGATGAATAGGTAGAGACCTCTTGGCTTTGCCTCGGGGAAGAAGATCGACAGCGGCGGTGGCGGTGCTCCGGCGAGGTTATCTCCCGCGCCCTCGGGGCAGCGGCGGCGAGGAAGGCGGAGGGCGAGTGAGCGGCTGGGAGCAGGAGGAGGAGAAGGGGAAAGATGGGTGCTCCTTCCGAATTGGCGCACGTTGAGTTGGTGTGAACGCCGCGTCCAGCTGCAACGTGTATGCGGGAGGGAGGGCCCACTCTCCAGTGGGTGGGTGGGTGGTGGGCCCGACTAACCGCGCCGCCAGGTCGTTTACTCATTTCCCTTTTTTTTCTAAAAAAAATTAGCCATATTATGGGATAAATATGACTGACCCTCTTCCGCTTGCTGGAAGTGCTGCCAGGTTGGCAGTTAGACTCGTCGCAGCCGGGTCTCTTTCTCTTCTCTATCTGCCCGCGTGTTTCTGTGATCCGCGCGAGAGAATTGGCGCGTAAAAAACCGTCACTTCCGAGCCGGAAAACCGAGTCGCCAAGCCCAGCATCTTTGGGCCCCGCTCACGTTTCACTTTCACCTCTATCCTGATAGGCGTATTCGCTAGGAAAGCATATAGGAGTAGGAAAACTCAGTGAACGTACACTCGTGTATTTAATTTTAAGAAATAATCCCTCCATATTTTAATGAACGACGCCGTTAACTTTTTGTTTAACGTTTGACCATTCGTCTTATTCAAAAAATTTATATAATTATCATTTATTTTATTGTGACTTGATTCGTCATCAAATGTTCTTTAAGCATGACATAAATATTTTCATATTCGCACAAAAATTTTAAATAAAACGAATGATCAAACGTTGGTCGAAAAGTCAACGGCGTCATACATTAAAATACGGAGGGAATATATTACTAGTATGTACTAATATATTATTGTAAAAACATACTCCCTCCGCCACATAATATAAGGGATTTTGGGTGGATGTGACATATCCTAGCACTACGAATCTTAACAGGTTTCTTAATCAGATTCATAGTACTAAGAAGTATCACATCCACCCAGAATCCCTTATATTTTGGGACGGAGGAAATATAAGTTTAAATTCGGCATTTACAAGTTATAAAAAAGATGAACATACATATACTATTAAAGTCTAATTTATATGTTTGTTATAATTTATATAAATGTTGCACATTAATCTATCTTCTTTTTCTTTTAGAAAAGATACTAGTAAACAAGTAATTAAAACTGTTTTTTCCTCGCGAAGTGAGCATAGCTCAACTGGCTAGGTTCCTTGTGGTGGAACCAGCCCACCCGGGTTCAAATCCTAGATTTGACACGGGTGCTCGCATTTACGGCTATTCTGTGGTGACTTCGTCAATCTCAAGATATGCCGGTCCAGTCCTCCGGAGGTGCTCATAGGGGTAGGGTGTGCGTGTGTGCGTTCATAGGGATGAGTGTGCACGTTGTGAGCGCCTGCGTTTATACTGTGTTTCTTAAAAAAAAAAAAAACTGTTTTTCCTCGTGCCATGCCGCGCGCGAACCGGTTGGTATTTGGTAAGGAGAAGTAGGTCGATAGCTGCAGGTTGGTGAGGCTCGCACAGTCGCACCGTGCAGTCGCAGAGGCGGCCGCCCGCGGCCACACGTACGTTGCGTACTAGTACGAGCCGCTCTAGCTGCCATGTGTACACCGACGGTGCCTACCTGCAGCCAAGAAACGCCTTTTTCGTTTCATGATCATGATAGCCGAACGCTGTGGCTATCGGCTCATTCATTTGGGCTGTGCTTAGATCCAAAGTTTGGATCCAAACTTCAGTCCTTTTCCATCACATCAATCTGTCATACACACATAACTTTTCAGTCACATCATCTCTAATTTTAAACAAAATACAAACTTTACGCTGAACTAGACACAGCCTTAGCCGAACCGTCCATCGGTCCATGCCTTCCTGATCCTCCTATGTGATATTTGTCGCACCGGCATGCGGCAACAACATCACGACCAAAACTATCAACGGCACTTCGTTTTCTATGCGCACCGCGCACACACGTAGATAGTCCTATATATAGTACACAGGTACGATGCCAAGAGATAGATAGAGCTAGCTAGCTCTGCACGAGGTCAAACACCATCATACACATATCGTTGCCTTTTTATTTTCCTCGTGTAAGTGATCGCTGCCCATTGAAAGTGGGTTGGTCTCTCTAGCTCGCTTGCTCCACGTATGTATGTGAAACGGCATGCTTGCGCTTTTCTTCTTTGTTTAAGCAAGGAACATGCTTCATGCGGTTATTGCTGTTCTGTTTGGCCGCGGCGTTTTTTTTTTAATGATTGCGTGTGTCTGCAAAACTTGCTTTGTCTGTGCTATGCACACGATTCCGGACTCCGGTTGGTACACACTAGTACAATTTGTTGCAAATAAATAGTTCTCGTACTAACCAATTTTATTTTCTTGACCTGTTTGAAACAGGAGAATAAAGTAGGAGTACTCGTATATATGAACCGAGAAAATAAAGCTTACTCCTCGTCTGCAGCCGCCAACACGTACGATTACACGAGCCAGAGTCCGCTTGCTGGAAGTGCTGCCAGGTTGGCAGTTAGACTCGTCGCAGCCGGGTCTCTTTCTCTTCTCTATCTGCCCGCGTGTTTCTGTGATCCGCGCGAGAGAATTGGCGCGTAAAAAACCGTCACTTCCGAGCCGGAAAACCGAGTCGCCAAGCCCAGCATCTTTGGGCCCCGCTCACGTTTCACTTTCACCTCTATCCTGATAGGCGCATTCGCTAGGAAAGCATATAGGAGTAGGAAAACTCAGTGAACGTACACTCGTGTATTTAATTTTAAGAAATAATCCCTCCATATTTTAATGAACGACGCCGTTAACTTTTTGTTTAACGTTTGACCATTCGTCTTATTCAAAAAATTTATATAATTATCATTTATTTTATTGTGACTTGATTCGTCATCAAATGTTCTTTAAGCATGACATAAATATTTTCATATTCGCACAAAAATTTTAAATAAAACGAATGATCAAACGTTGGTCGAAAAGTCAACGGCGTCATACATTAAAATACGGAGGGACAGCTGATGCACAGTGCAGTGACAGAGCATCTGAAGGCAAGGTGCAATTTTCAGAGAGAAGAGAAGACAGTAACACCAATCTACAAGATGTTCAGCGAAGCAGAGATGACGAATCTGATGCTAAAGGCAAGAAAAGTTCAGAGGAAACATCCCAATCTCCGCGCCACGATGTCGTCGAGCTTCCACCAAGTTCAGCTCAAACCCCAGACTCACAACCTGCACCGGCTGTGTTGAGAAGGGAGGATGATCCGGCGACGAGTCCTCCTCATGGCCATGCGCGTCGATCACCAGAAAGCTTGGCGCCGCTTCAGAAGAGGATCCTGAAGACAGTGGACAACCTGAAAGACGACCTCTCTGAACTTTTCAGTAAATCTCCTGAACTGAACAAGCCAAGGACGCACGCGCGCCCTCCTCGTCTTCCCAGGCAAGAAGGCTACGCTCCTCG
Organism: Oryza longistaminata; assembly: GCA_009805545.1. Classification (NCBI taxonomy): domain Eukaryota; kingdom Viridiplantae; phylum Streptophyta; class Magnoliopsida; order Poales; family Poaceae; genus Oryza; species Oryza longistaminata. Next base: position 26,406,988 of record CM020184.1, on the reverse strand, counting down.
CGACGCGGCCATGGCGGCGGCGGCGAGCATCCAAGCCATCAGAGCGCGTCACGCAGCTGTCCACCGTCCCGGCTACATAGCTCGTGCAGGCAAGCCTGGTCAGCTCGCTGCTCCACCTCCACCACGTGGTTTGCCGTCGCGGCGCTACCGCCGGTGCAGGGCTGATCACCCGTGCTGCCACGACGCGCGCCATGGGCCGTCGTGCCATCACGGTTGCTGCCCCCCTCACCATGGCAAGCAAGCGTGCACCAGCTGCCGGGGACAACATTGCTGCCGGCCAAGAACGCAAGAACCTCCTGCGCCGCGGCGGCCGGCGGCGGCGGCGGCAAAGGAGGTCGTCAAGCGGCGGGCGCCACCCAGGAACCATTGCCGGCCGGTGCTCAAGGGCGCGCCGTTCATCATCTGCTCCAGCTGCTTCAAGCTGGTCCAGGTGCCCGCCGACTTCGCCGTCTCGACCAAGACGGTGCGCAAGCTGCGTTGCGGCTCATGCTCCGCCGTCCTCTGCTACTCCTACCGGGACCCCGACAGGAAGAAGCACGGCGATCAGTACAGCGCCGACGGCTCACCGGCGGCGCCGCGCGGCCACGGGCGGCGAGGCGACAAGTTCGCGTTCCTGGACGACTTCGGCCACGTCGACGTGAGCTACTCCACGGAGGACGAGCAGCCGCTGCACGTGTCGAGGAACTCGTCGTTCAACACCGTCGACGAGATGGCGGCGGCGGCGACGGCGCCGCCGCAGCAGCAGCATGGCTCCAGCCTGCACCGGCTGATGGGGTACGGCTCGGCGAGCGACCTGCTGTTCCGGCAGCACTCGCCTGACCTGTACGAGAGCTTCTCCGAGAGGACGACACCGGAGGCCGCCGCGCTGTACGACCGGAAAGGGAAAGGCGTCTGCGTCGACCTCGACGACGACGGCGGCGACGATGACTCAGACGAGGATTGCAGCGGCGCGCTGAAGAGGTCGAGGCTGAGAGGGTCCGGTTGGCCATTGCCGGGGATACTCAACAGCAAGGGGACGCCTGGAATGGGAGCAATCAGGATCAAGTCATAGAAGTGTAGAGAAATTAGAGATAGATTCAGGTGCTGGAATTTTGACAGAATTTTCAGTCGTTAGAATTCTGATAGGTAGAGTGAATTTCATTCGGATTCATTTAGGTAGGTTTCATATTTTGGTGGATCAACAGGTTGTTTGTTTTGTTCATTTTCGGGTGTAATGGTGCTGCATCTAAATGTAAATACAACACTTTACGATCCCGGTGAAAAGGAACTTTCTTTTGGTAAAAACTTTAAGTACGCAACATAAATATGGTTAAATATCTGCGTTAGAATTTGAACTCCAGTGATGCTACAGAGAGGGGAAAGTTTGATTTATGGACAAATTCATTACGAACTCTAAACCTAGATAGGAATATTTAATCGGACAAATTATCATCGTTCTCTTTAAAACTCTAAGGTTACATCGTTTGCCTCATAGCTTATAAACCGATACCAGAATTTGAATTTTAAAAATTGATTTTATGATATATTTTTTTCATCGCAATTTATTTTTTAGCGTTGCAGCTTCTAAATAACTAAAGACATCCATGTTCTTCCTAGAATATATTCTCTCCCACTCCACTTTCATCTCTACCTCTCTCCAACTCCTTGGTGGCAATGGATATGATAAGTAAGTTAAGGAGTGCCATTTCTTAATCTTGTCCGCCATCACCACTCTTGTTTATTTGCTTGTTTGTGTTTCAAGTGTGAATACTCAGCATTGTCATTATGGTGAAAGAGAATTTCTTTAAAGGTTTAGAAAACATGGATATAAATATATTTAAATAGCTTTTATAATTTAAACGCTGCTCACGTAGAGGGAAAAAAATGATGTATGATGGAATTTATCATGAACTTCAAACTTAGACATTTAATGTCCTTCAACTCTTTTTTTTAAAAAAAAATGGACGAGTTACATCTACTTTTTTTTTTAACCCTACATGTGAGTCATGTGACGCATGTAATAGTAGAAATTTTCCGTGTAGTAATAGGAACTCCTGCCAATCCCTCTTCCTCCTATGTACCTACTCTCCGCCTTCTTTTTTCTCTCTACTACTCTCCACCTCCTCAATGTCAGCAGAGGACACAGGAGAAGGCTAGTGTTAGGTCCTGTTTAGTTCCCACGCAAAAACTTTTCATCATATTACATCGAATGTTTAGACACATGCATAGAGTACTAAATATAGATAAAAATACTAATTACACACATTGCGTGTAAATTACAAGATAAATCTTTTAAGGCTAATTGCTCCATGATTTGACAATATGGTGCTACAGTAAACATTTGCTAATGACGGATTAATTAGGCTTAATAAGTTTGTCTCGTAGTTTACAGACAGAATCTGTAATTTGTTTTGTTATTAGTCTACATTTAATACTTCAATGTATGTCCGTATATCCTATGTGACACGCTAAAACTTTTCACCCCTGAATTTAAACACAACCTTATTGCTTATCGCTTTCTTAAGCCAGTACGTCATCACCACTCCTGACTCCTCTATAACTTCTCCTTCTTTTACTCTGGCTGTGTTTAGATCCAAAATTTGGATCCAAACTTCAGTCCTTTTCCATCACATCAACCTGTCATACACACACAACTTTTTAGTTACATCATCTTTAATTTCAACCAAAATCTAAACTTTCCCCTCAACTAAACACAGCCTCTGTGTCTTTCTTCTATTTTCAAGCTATTGGGTAAACACTAAAGTCAGATGACTCTCAAATACTCTGTTTGAGAAGAAGATACTTTTCTTCTTTCTTTTGTTATTTGTCATAGACTCGTAGTATACCATCACCGCTAAAACAACGCAATATACGAGGACCATGTTTGTAATAGAAAATGTGTTAAGTTGATTTTAGGTTGTGCATCTAAGATTTTTTTTTTGGTTGAAAATGGATTGAAAACCTTCTCAATGAAAAAATGAGAGATAACATTAGGGGAGAAGGGAGATGGAGGTAGGAAGTAGATGATATGCGAGAAAATCATTATTCTTCATTTTGTAAAGAAAGCATATGACGCATATTTATGCATATACCGCTGTTTTAAACCGGTATCACATTCAGGGTTTAAAAAATCAAGTGTTGTGAAGTGATAGATTTTATTAGAATCAAATGTATATTATAGACAAGGCAAATGTTATTTCCCTTCCTAATAGTGCACAACTTTTATCCATTTGATTTTTCATCTCTCTCCCGCTCCCGTTGCAGTGCTAGAACCCTAGAACCCGCTCACACTCCGAAACCTTAAAACCTTGCTGATTGCTTCTTGATTTAATTAGCGAAGGGCATTCTTGGTATTTAGAGGATTATTATTCACCAATTTAAGGTCACCTACTTTCCCTTAACACTTTTAGCGCTAATAATTTTGCATTTTCACAACATTACACCACCAAGACTAAAAAACCTTGACACTTTCAAAAATTTACCGCGACTACCCTTCGTCCCCATTCCCCCTCCCTCTTCAGTTCGTCCTAAAACCCCTCGCGAGAAGATAACAGCGGCGAGCTCCTCCAATCCTCCGCCCCCATCCAATCTCTCGAGCGACGCCTCATCCACCCATCATCTCATCCCTCGAATTCCCTTTCCTGCTCGACCTCGCGAGCTCCAATCCACGAATCATTTGCTAGGTTTTGGAGAATTTTTTTGGTTTGATTTGGTGAGGGCGTGAGGCTCCCCCAATTCTACTTCCCGAGAGCTAAAACCCGGGTCGGATGCTCGATTAATCTGCTCGGATTGCGCATGGGGAGGAGGAAATCGCGGCCGGCCCGGGCGGGAGGCCTAGGCGTCGGCGCTGCCGCTGCCGCGGAGGCGGAGCCCGACGCGGCCCGACGCGCCGAGCCCTAGCGGCAGCGGCGGCGCCTCCAAATCGAGGCGCGCGGCGAAGGGCGAGGCTAGGAGGAGAGATGATGTGTGCTTCGAGGTGGACGATAGCACGTGGTGTTTGAGCGACGTCGACCGCCGGGACCTCGCGGAGTTGGTCATGCGCGACGTGAGGATCTCCGGCGAGGGAGAGGAGGTGTTGGACGTAGCGGCTCTGCACGAGGCAGAGAGGGAGAAGAGGTGCTCGTTGCGCCTGCGGGTGCGCGACGCGCCGGAGGAGGGTTTCCGGCTTGGCCAGTGGCCCGTGGTACCTTCAGATTGTGTGATCCTGGAGTATGTCATCGCCGGCATGGTTATCTCGGGATGTTTTGATGGTCCCGATGAAGGTGTATCAGGCCTCGCCCATTTGGTTAGATTGAGATTCGTGACATTGCGTGTTCATGCCTTTGCTGTATCTCGGTCTGCTGATTCCGTGTCGATTGCGTCATTTAGAGTTAGATTGGGGTTGATGGAGCAGGCTTTTGCTGCATGTGAATCATTGTTGGAGGTGACGAGGCATCCGTGGAGGAAGAGTTTCATGAATATGATGGCTTGGGTTCGTCCTGAGGTCATGACCTCGGCTGCAATATATGGGATGGATGGTCTTGCCCGGCCTATAAATGGAGGTGCTAATGGTGATTTTACCCCAAAGAAGGATTCTCAGTTTGATCTTGCTGCTTTCTACGAAGCCGTTAAGCCCTCAATGTATGTTCCCTTACATTTATACATCTCATTATCTCACAAGTTATTAGGAATAAATTGTTGTGGGTGGTCTAAAACCACAATTGCGCATTTCAAGAAGTGTGTGAAACATTTTTTTTGACGTTGTGTGTGAAGCATTTTTTTTGACGTTGTGTGTGAAGCATTTATACCAACATGAGATAAATGCTTTATTTTTATTACAAACATATTCTGTCTTCAGGCAAATGCATATGATTTTCTATTATATTAAGTTGTACAAAACATGTAGCTACTATTTATTGCTGTTACCTTATGATTTTCTTTTCTTTTACTTGTTGACAGGGAGGCTGGACTGTTGGAAGAGGAGCTTCCCGATTTGCTTCCTCATCTCAGAACTTATCAACTTCGTGCAGCGAATTGGATGGTTCAACGTGAAAAGGGAAACACAATGATTTCATCACCAAATCAACATTATGTTCATTCTGCACCTTATTGTGTTCCCATAGATTTTATGCACAAGAAATCTAGGATGTTCTACAATCCATTCAAGTAAGAGTCTAATACACATTACATACACTTCCCATGATTTTGCTACGTTTTCCTTAAATGCTAGTAAAGACCCTACTATGTGTGAAACACTATATTGACCATCCTTTTCACTGCTTCATTTAATTATAATGACTGATATGAAGACAATATTATGTTAACTATCTATCAGCTTTTGCCATCATGGATGCAAGGAAATAAATGATAATTTGGTTTCATGTATGATGGTGTTGGCTTTGTGTTTGTTGTCAGTTATGCTTAGTTGATGTCAAGGTTGTATTTGGTTCTTTTCAGACAATTGGAAACACATTATATACCTACCCTAGACACATTTTTTGTTTGTTTTGCATTTTATTTTCTTACTCTGTATATCCTTTTATCTAAATACAATGTTTCCATTACTGGGATTTTGTAATCTTCTTATGAGCATCCTCAATTTTTATCAAATCTGTTACTTCACAGTGGAAGTGTCTTTTGCATCCAGAATGTAATGTGTCTTAAACACTTTCTTTTCATTTATCTGAATTTTAAATCGTTCTTTGTATGAGTATCCTCAAATTTCATCAAATCTGTTTCTTCACAGTGGAAATGTCTCAATGCATCCAGAACCTTCTCCACCTTATGTCTCTGGGGGCATTTTGGCTGGTATGTTGATATTAAGTTTGTTAAGATAAATCAAATGCATTTATTTTTTTGTCACTAATGAGGATGCTTTTGGTGTGCTTAATTAAATACAGATGAAATGGGCTTAGGGAAAACTGTTGAGCTTCTGGCTTGCATTTTTGCACATCGCAGGCCATATTCAGCAGACTGTTCTGTCTCTTCGAATATAAAAGGAGCAGATCAGATAAAGAGGCATAAAAGAGAAAGAGTTGAGTGCATTTGTGGAGCTGCAAGTGTAACCTCTGCATACCAGGGGATATGGATCCAGTGTGACATATGTGACGCTTGGCAACACGCTAGTTGTGTTGGTTACTCACCAAAGGAGGAAATGCATGTTAATGATGATGATGGTGATGAAGCATCAAACAATGAAAAAGGAACCCTAAAGTCAAAAAATAGAAGGAAGAAGAAAGACAAGTATTGCATTGCAGAGACAGAAGAAAAATATATTTGCACATTGTGCTTGGAGCTTATTGAAGCCGCCCAAACTAATATATCTAGTAATGCTACGCTGATAGTTTGCCCATCACCAATATTGGCACAGTGGCACTCTGAGATAATCCGGTATGATTTCTTTTACCTGTACAGTAGTTGAACAGTATTGTAATATAGTATTTTCTATGTTTTAAATATACACGTTACTATATCAGAAACTTCTTGCATTACCATTCTTTATGCTCCTATTTCTCCCAAATTAAAATGTATAAATATAGTTTTGAACTTTTGATTTCTGTGTAAGCCACATATTTTCCTTGTTTTGATTTCTCTGTGTAAGCCACATAATGTCCTCTTTACCTCTGCTTGATTCTGAGCATTGGAGAGTTTAGCAAACTTGAATTCAAGTTCTTCTCATGCTTCTATAAGAATTAAGGACACTCGTGATAAAATGCCTTTTATCTAGAATAAGTCCAATTTTGAGCAAATCGTGGTGCATGTTACCAAACTTGTAATCTAGTTCACTAGACTTGTTTAAGCAGGTAATGCTAGGTCATTATCCTCAATATATCGGCAGCATGATCACCCAGCTTTTTATTGAATGCTAATTGCAAAACTTGATTTTTTTTTCAAATGTTCGGCATTTACTCTTACTTAATATGACTCTGCAAATGATGATTGTAATGCTCACCGGTTTCTCCTTTTGCTCTTAGACACACAAGACCAGGATCTCTGAAAGTTTGCATTTATGAAGGTGCAAAGAACACGGACTTAACATCTACCCAAAAAAGTGATATGGCTGAGATAAGCACAGCTGACATTGTTTTGACAACTTATGATGTCCTGAAAGAAGATCTATCACATGATTCTGATCGGCATGATGGTGATCGCCGTTTTTTGAGATATCAAAAGAGGTATCATTTACTGATTATTCTAGTTTGTATAAACTGAGATAGGCAAACTAACATATTTGTTCCGGGTACCCCATCATGCCCATTGTTAGCCCATTAGATATACCATTGATGCATCAGTGTGAAAATAGCTGTCTTAACTCCTGCTGAACTGTCTTCAACTCTCTAGGTACCCTGTCACTCCAACTGTCCTAACAAGGGTCCACTGGTGGCGGCTATGTTTGGATGAAGCTCAGATGGTAGAGTCCAGCAAAACTTCTGTGACTGAGATGGCAATGAGGCTAAATGCTCAACACCGCTGGTGTATCACGGGAACTCCAATACAACGCCGGCTTGATGATCTTTTTGGGCTTCTTCGCTTTCTCAGAACTCATCCTTTTGACACATATAGATGGTGGGTGGATATTATTAGGGACCCATATGAGGTACGTTGACTACTACCAGTAACTATGGGCATTTATTACATGCTACCTAATTTAGAGGTTGCGCCAACTATTGAAAATGGAAGATTGTCACGCTGCATTGTTCACCACTTGTGTAAATATTGATCACTTTATCTATAGTAACAGAACTTGAATATTATATACATAGTAGTAATGGTGGATTTACATAATCTAATTCTGGATTACTATAGATCTTACTCTTTGGCTAATTACTACTCTCTCCATCCCAAAAAGACTGTTGTTTTAGAAATCAAAGGCATATCAAACAAGAGGCTAAACAACTATCATGCCCTCCATTAATGCAGAGAGAACGAGGAGGAGAAGGGAATACTAATGGTTGGATGGCTAAAATGAGGATGTGACAGGGCATATACTAAGAACTGAAAACCCTGAAAAAACAAAAATACTGCAAATTCGTTGCTTAGTGCACCAATTTTTTTTTGTGTTGTCTGTGTTACGCCATTGTGGGCTTTGATAACATTCTCTTCTTGATGGTTGGATTGATTAATCCCTCTCCTGTGTTTTCATCAAATTGACCTGCAGAAGGGGGACATGGTAGCTATGAATTATGCACACAAGTTCTTCAAGGAAATCATGTGGCGCTCCTCTAAAATTCATGTTTCACGGGAGTTACAGCTGCCTCCACAAGAAGAGTGCTTTTCGTGGCTCATCTTTTCATCAATTGAAGAATATTTCTATCAGAAGCAGCATGCCACTTGCATGGACCATGCACATGAAATTATCAGACGTATCAGAGATGATGCCAACAAAAGCGAGCCAATATCAGGTACTTCACCCATTACTGCTTGCTACATTGATACTGTGGGGACAGGATGTTCATCCATTACTTTTGTGTCTGCCTTTCTCTTTCTTGTTTTAGTTTTCTCTCATATGACCAGCCAATGAAAAAAATGTGCTGTCTGAAATTTTCATCTTTATTTACGCTTTGCTTTCTAACAAAGTAATAATGTTTACAATGCTCTTAAACTCCTTAAAGATTTTATTTGGATACAAAATCAAAATACAGCTAAACATGTGGTTTAGTTGCTGAACAGTTACCACAATACCACCCTGTATTTCCCTTATTTAAAAAATCTGAAACTGCTTTAACGCCACTCCCTTTCTCTCTCAGACTCGAATGTTGTATCAAATTTGTACCTCTCCAATGATGACATTGCCAAACTCCTAGTCCCACTGCTCAAACTTCGACAAGCTTGTTGCCACCCGCAAGTGGGGAGTTCCGGTCTCTGCTCCCTGCAGCGTACTCCTTTATCAATGGGTGAAATTTTACAGGTAAACAAGTAATGGTGTTATGTACCTTACCATATAATTTTCAGTGTAATTACATGATAATGTGCTCAAGGTTGTTAGTTATCCTTTTTATGCAGGTTCTTATTGGGAAAGCAAAAGTCGAAGGGGAGGAAGAGCTCAGGAAAATTGTTGTCGCCCTGAATGGTCTTGCTGGACTTGCTGTCATTGAACAAAATAATCAAGAGGCCATCTCTCTGTATAAAGAAGCACTAGCTTTGGCCCGTGAAAATTTTGATGATTTCCGTGTTGACCCTTTGTTGAATCTTCATATCAACCACAATCTTGCGGAGCTGCTCAGAGCTAGTTCTGAGTATTTGCTAGAATGCCCACTAAAAGAACAAACCTCTGAAGTCCATGGTGCGCGAAAAAGAAAGGAAACTAGTCCCGCTGACTCAGATCTGTATGGCATAAAGCGAAAGAAAATTTGTGAGAATAGCAGGTCAAGTTTGATGACTGATAATCCAGAAACATCCAAGGAAGACAAAAACATCAATACACAAGTATGTGGAAGTGAAGAGATGGATGTAGAGAATGATTCTGGATGCCACACGTCATCTGTATGCTTAGCTGATGGTTGTTTGAAAAATACTTGCAATTCAATCAGAGAAAAGTATCTGTCAGTTTTTACTTCAAAGCTACTAATAGCACAGAAAGATTTCAGTGCATCATTCACAGAGGTTGTTTTTTTACTGCTATATTTTAGTTGCACCTAGCGATTTTAACTTATTTATTTTCTCGTCTCCTATTCCATGCTTCCCCCTTTGGAATGTTCTATGTCTCCTTGTAACGTTCCTTTGTGATTCCAGTCTTAATGCTCTACAACAATAATCTCTCCACCTAAGTATTTTCAGTGTTGTAGAATGTAGAAATCATCATTATTTATATAATGAAATTCTGCTGTTCTGCTTCTAGGTCTCAACTCTAAGTATGGAGTTACAGAATCAAAATATGAATTGGTGGCTGTATGCTTTGGATTGCATTGAACAGAACAAGGATTCTGCTGATGAGCTCATTAGGAAGATTGATATTTGTTCCAATAAAAGCACCACTGGCTTGGGTTCAACAGGGATGTCTTCCAGGTCAGCAGAAAATTATGTTCAGTTTGTCCATTCAATTTGTTGTCCTTCCTGTTTGCAGTGATTTAATTGCTTAGAGGTTGTATAAATTAAAACCTTTTATGGCAATTGATGGACAACTTGGTTGTCTTGTTCTCCGCTTAGGGTTCAAACCATTGCCGGGTTAAAGTATACCATTCAAACTGGTATTGATTCTCTGCAAAGTTCAAGGCAACAAGTGATGGACAGACTTTTAGAACTTGACAAAACAATGGATAGCCCAAAGGATGAAGACATTGAGTGTCAGCGATATTGTCCAAATTGCTATGATGGTAATGGTTCTTTATGCATCCAATGTGAATTGGATGATCTGTTTCAGGTAGTTTTATATGCTAATGTTTTTTGAGGTATCTCCCTACTTCTGCTTGTTGATCATGCATTGATTTCATCAATTCTTGTAGGGGTATGAAGCACGTCTGTTTCTTGTTAAGAAATCAAATAATGATTCTGTTATTGCCTCAGTAGAGGAAGCAAGGGACTTGCAAAGGCGAAAATATGAGTTGAATCAGTTTTTCCGTAATACTAAAACTAACGAGGGATCTGAACCTGGTGACGACAATAAGAATCCAAGATCTGCTCGAGAAGGTTTTCTGGTATCATCTCGTCATGTCTTTTATATTGAAATATAGCTAAGCAGATGTCACCTTTCAGGCTTTCATTTGACTAATCCATACCTGTGCCTGGGGGTCTTATATTTTTGTTTCTTAAACTTCCCTTCTTAGTCTAAACTACTAGAGATCTGGTAGTTAGACCACATCTTATTTGCTTCTGGTTCCTGGACTTTCGCCCCCACCACTCTGTTCCTGTAACTAGGTTATTTCTATTTATCAAATTGAAATGGTTAATGACTTATTTCTGTCAAAAAAGACTGTACTGCACTACTGCCTGTATAGATCAACTCGCTTTTGTATATTATCAAGTATCAGATATGATTTCGTTCAACTTTTCTTTTGTCGGAAATTACTTTGAAATGGTTTATAAATTTCTTGGATTTTCTATGGCAATTAAAAGTGCATATATAGTGATCCATTTATGTTTTCCATTTTTATGTTTTTATATGGTTGCTTTTTACAGGTCTACAGGCATCCTTCTCGAATTGAGACTTCCTTAAGGGTTATTCTAACCCACTCAAAGACAATAATGGGAGAGCAATCTGCTAAAATTGCTAAAAAGCATTTGCTGCTTTTTGAGGTACAGAAAATATTTTTAATGTCACTGCCTTCTCTTCTGACATGTTTTAGCTGGTAATTGCAGTTGCTGAAATAAATTTTATCACCATAGTATATTAAAAGCAGATAAAACATTATTATTTGAGTTGGAATGATAAAACATGAGTATCTTATCTCTATTTTACTGTGTCTTGGTATTTCCCCCCCTGCAGCAGAACTTCTTTTTGTTATCATTAACCTGCATCAATGTAAAATTTACTATTGTCTTGTTAGATCACTTGCATTTGTAATGTCTAGAGAACATATGGAAAGATGGAGGTGAATCTAATTATTTGCCCATCATATTAGGAACCTTTCCACATGTCAAACCTTATAATCTTTGTTTACTAAGTGATCCATATGTTTTAGTCTAAAATGTGAAGGTTCAAAAATACCACGAGATAGGATATTGTCTGACCATTATGTGCTAATGTAGGCTATGCGCAAGGAGTTCTCTCAAGCAAGGAATCTATCAATAGCACAGACCCAGTTACTGCGTGCCCATGATGAGATCAAGATGTCTCTCTCACGCCTGCAGCTCAAGGAGAAAGATGATGAACCCAGTGCAGTCAATATTGTTACTAGAGAAGAGCTTATACCATACAATGTGCAGTTTACAAGTGAAAAATTCTTGTCTTTGTCATCCTTAGCTCGTATAAGAGGCCAACTCAGATACTTAAAGGTCAATACTTGCTATCATCGGTTGCACTCTGCCGTGAATTTGATATTCTATTTTACATATTCTACATTCCATTTATTTCTAAAAACTGCTCAAATGTATAATTTCCACCTGGACAGCTCTCATCATTTACTTGGACAAAAGTATATAACTGCCTCCTTTTGATACAGAATCTACTTTATTATCAGGCATTATCTTTCTTAATTTTCCCATAAGAATCCATAACCCATCTTAGCTGTTATTTTAGAAATTCTCATTGTATTTTATTTACTTTTAGGGATTGGTGCTATCCAACAAGAAACCACTGGGCAAGCATGGTGAATCACTGCCCGAGTCAGGCAACAGTGTTGCTATAGCAACTTCCATCCCTGCCACAGGGCAAACTGCTTCTGATATTATCAATGAACCATGCCCAATTTGTCAGGAGAAGATCTTTGACCAGAAAATGGTTTTCCAATGTGGCCATTTCGTTTGCTGCAAGTGTGAGTATCCCAAGAGTTGTCTTCTATTTTATTTACAACTTATACTGTATTTTTCTTAAATTTATTTCAGTGGAAGAAAAACAACTTGTCACGTAGTTAATGTTTCTACTGTTTCTGTTCTGTTGAAAGCATGCAACACATGTGCCTATGTTCTGTATTATAGATTGGTTCTGTTGATCTTTCAATTTTCCAACTTCAAGTTCCTTGCTGATCTATCCATGACAATTTTATTCATCTGATGTATACTAAACTCTTGATCTTTACTGAATTTATCTATTCACTGCTCTCAAGCTGTCTTTACATGACAGAACAAGCTGCAGCCCACTTTGGGAGGAGCAAAAAATGGATTATGTGCCCTACTTGCCGTCAACGTACAGATCTTGAAAATGTTGCTTTTGTAGTTGAAAACCAGAGAGGAAATGCTGATAGAGAAATTGAGGATTTGGCAGAAAGCGCTATTTCTGTCCAAGGTTCATATGGAACAAAGGTTTTATTTAATTTCCTTCTAATTGTTTATATGTCCCGCATTTCAAATATCTGATTACTGCTTATTGAGTTACAACCTGCTATATTACATTTAGAAGGCAGATACTGCATAGCAACTTTGTTTAGACTTCACACGTCTGTTTGTACTGGTTTTGCATAGAAGGCAATAGTTACTGTTTTGCATAAAGCAAGTAATTGCCTTTTGAATTAACTAACCAGGTGAATTTCCCATGCGTTTGCGCAGAGCTAAATAATATTGCATTGAAAGTAGAATTGTATTTAATATACAACTCTTAGGTTTATTTCTCATACAATCATAGCAGAATCAAATCAATCAACATCATTATATTAATCCATTTTTACCCTATTCTAATATAATAACATGTATACGATAGATTTCATGTCATCTTAAATTGCTTGGTACCTGCAATTATCAAATATAGAAACGAGTATATCCTAAAAAAATAATGGGAATATACAATATAAAAACCATTTATCCTGATACCTAAATTAATGGCGTACTGTGTGGTACTGTTCAGCGTGAACAAAACCGCTGCCAGAGAAATTCTGACCCACGCTCATCTCTTATACCGAATTCAAAGCTGGTTCCCGGCCGGACGGCCCTGCCACGTGGCGCGGCGCGGTTCGAGGATTTATACCTTGCGGCTTGCGCGTGAAATTCCAAAGTTCACTTCTCGCGCGTGCCATAATTTCCGCGGCCTCCGCTCCTTCAATCTCGCACGGTGCTTCGCGATTTATCTGGCAGGTGCGACAGACTGACCGATCCCATGGAGTCTCGGCGTGTAGCCGAATGCTCCAAGCAGCCAGCCATACAGGCACGTAAGCCCCAGTGAAAATTTTGACAGCGCAAGGCCATGTTTTTTTTATTTTTTTGTTTGCTTGACTATAGCTGTATTTTTATACATCAGGTAAGGAGGATGCAGGTGAAATTTCTGAACATAATAAGCAAGCTTTCAGCCGTTGATTCTCTATCATCACACACTTAGCCTTCTTCTGAAATGCATATGGATTTCCCACTCTACTTAATAAGAAGCAGCAAATTCACTTATATCACAACATATATAGTGTTTAAAAATTTCATTTGAAGTCCTCCGGACCTGAATGTCAAAGCATGTTGCCTTTGTAAAAAAAAAACAAGCAAGATTTGAAGGGAGAGACGTCCCTCCAAATATATTTTAGAAAAAAATTATAAGTATGTTGGGAATTAAACACAGGACTTCACGGTTGAAACCATACAACTATTACCACTGCACTATCAAGTGTACCTCCTATACTGCCTTCATAACATATTCAGTGTGTGTCCTAATCAGTCAATAAGAAAAAACATTTGTTAGTTGATTGTTTGTCATATCTACATAATAAAGTTGCTTTTTCAGTAACTTAGAATTTAATCGACCAACTTTATTCTGTTCACTTTGAGACAATAGAGATACATAAGATAGCCAGATAGGTTACGAAGGATGGTATAATACTTGAAATCGACAATCAAGACACACATCAGGTTGCAAAATGTATATTATGTGTTTCTTTCAAGAAACATAATATATCAATGCTATCGTATTTGCTGATAAATTGGTTTCATATAATGGAATAACTTCTAAAACATTTAGATAATATCACATAAAATGGGTATTGCACGATTTATAAAACCACCAATAGCAGGCGCGTCAATTGGTGCGCCTATCTTATATTATAATGCTGACATTGCTTCCAAGCTTTGATCGGGCCACGTGGTGCAAACAAGTCTCTAGATTATTTGAGAGAAAACGATACCGAGACATGGTCACTTTGCCAAATCATCTCCAGTTTCCCACGCTCAGCTTTGTGGAGAAAGAAAAGAGATTCGTCAAGAAAAAAATCCGTTGAGAAAAAATAAAAAAAAAAGAAAGAAAAGAGCCCCTAATGGTCTATCGTACACAGGGGAGAGAGAAGTGCTAATTAACAATGGGGATTTCCATAAAAAAAAAACAATAGGGCTTTCCAACCTAGAAGGATCGACGGGGCTTTAAAACTATTTTCAATAGAGTGCAAAGCGACTTATTTATAGGAAGATTTCTATATATTTGCAAACAAAACATACAATCACCTATTTTATCATTTAATAAACAATTCAATTATAATTTTACACAACAAAAGAACCCTAAATATTAACGAAAATATATAAAATTCAAAAGATTTTCAACATCTAACAAAAATAAAACTAATGTTATATAATATTATAATTTTCAGTGTAATTACATGATAATGTGCTCAAGGTTGTTAGTTATCCTTTTTATGCAGGTTCTTATTGGGAAAGCAAAAGTCGAAGGGGAGGAAGAGCTCAGGAAAATTGTTGTCGCCCTGAATGGTCTTGCTGGACTTGCTGTCATTGAACAAAATAATCAAGAGGCCATCTCTCTGTATAAAGAAGCACTAGCTTTGGCCCGTGAAAATTTTGATGATTTCCGTGTTGACCCTTTGTTGAATCTTCATATCAACCACAATCTTGCGGAGCTGCTCAGAGCTAGTTCTGAGTATTTGCTAGAATGCCCACTAAAAGAACAAACCTCTGAAGTCCATGGTGCGCGAAAAAGAAAGGAAACTAGTCCCGCTGACTCAGATCTGTATGGCATAAAGCGAAAGAAAATTTGTGAGAATAGCAGGTCAAGTTTGATGACTGATAATCCAGAAACATCCAAGGAAGACAAAAACATCAATACACAAGTATGTGGAAGTGAAGAGATGGATGTAGAGAATGATTCTGGATGCCACACGTCATCTGTATGCTTAGCTGATGGTTGTTTGAAAAATACTTGCAATTCAATCAGAGAAAAGTATCTGTCAGTTTTTACTTCAAAGCTACTAATAGCACAGAAAGATTTCAGTGCATCATTCACAGAGGTTGTTTTTTTACTGCTATATTTTAGTTGCACCTAGCGATTTTAACTTATTTATTTTCTCGTCTCCTATTCCATGCTTCCCCCTTTGGAATGTTCTATGTCTCCTTGTAACGTTCCTTTGTGATTCCAGTCTTAATGCTCTACAACAATAATCTCTCCACCTAAGTATTTTCAGTGTTGTAGAATGTAGAAATCATCATTATTTATATAATGAAATTCTGCTGTTCTGCTTCTAGGTCTCAACTCTAAGTATGGAGTTACAGAATCAAAATATGAATTGGTGGCTGTATGCTTTGGATTGCATTGAACAGAACAAGGATTCTGCTGATGAGCTCATTAGGAAGATTGATATTTCTTCCAATAAAAGCACCACTGGCTTGGGTTCAACAGGGATGTCTTCCAGGTCAGCAGAAAATTATGTTCAGTTTGTCCATTCAATTTGTTGTCCTTCCTGTTTGCAGTGATTTAATTGCTTAGAGGTTGTATAAATTAAAACCTTTTATGGCAATTGATGGACAACTTGGTTGTCTTGTTCTCCGCTTAGGGTTCAAACCATTGCCGGGTTAAAGTATACCATTCAAACTGGTATTGATTCTCTGCAAAGTTCAAGGCAACAAGTGATGGACAGACTTTTAGAACTTGACAAAACAATGGATAGCCCAAAGGATGAAGACATTGAGTGTCAGCGATATTGTCCAAATTGCTATGATGGTAATGGTTCTTTATGCATCCAATGTGAATTGGATGATCTGTTTCAGGTAGTTTTATATGCTAATGTTTTTTGAGGTATCTCCCTACTTCTGCTTGTTGATCATGCATTGATTTCATCAATTCTTGTAGGGGTATGAAGCACGTCTGTTTCTTGTTAAGAAATCAAATAATGATTCTGTTATTGCCTCAGTAGAGGAAGCAAGGGACTTGCAAAGGCGAAAATATGAGTTGAATCAGTTTTTCCGTAATACTAAAACTAACGAGGGATCTGAACCTGGTGACGACAATAAGAATCCAAGATCTGCTCGAGAAGGTTTTCTGGTATCATCTCGTCATGTCTTTTATATTGAAATATAGCTAAGCAGATGTCACCTTTCAGGCTTTCATTTGACTAATCCATACCTGTGCCTGGGGGTCTTATATTTTTGTTTCTTAAACTTCCCTTCTTAGTCTAAACTACTAGAGATCTGGTAGTTAGACCACATCTTATTTGCTTCTGGTTCCTGGACTTTCGCCCCCACCACTCTGTTCCTGTAACTAGGTTATTTCTATTTATCAAATTGAAATGGTTAATGACTTATTTCTGTCAAAAAAGACTGTACTGCACTACTGCCTGTATAGATCAACTCGCTTTTGTATATTATCAAGTATCAGATATGATTTCGTTCAACTTTTCTTTTGTCGGAAATTACTTTGAAATGGTTTATAAATTTCTTGGATTTTCTATGGCAATTAAAAGTGCATATATAGTGATCCATTTATGTTTTCCATTTTTATGTTTTTATATGGTTGCTTTTTACAGGTCTACAGGCATCCTTCTCGAATTGAGACTTCCTTAAGGGTTATTCTAACCCACTCAAAGACAATAATGGGAGAGCAATCTGCTAAAATTGCTAAAAAGCATTTGCTGCTTTTTGAGGTACAGAAAATATTTTTAATGTCACTGCCTTCTCTTCTGACATGTTTTAGCTGGTAATTGCAGTTGCTGAAATAAATTTTATCACCATAGTATATTAAAAGCAGATAAAACATTATTATTTGAGTTGGAATGATAAAACATGAGTATCTTATCTCTATTTTGCCGTGTCTTGATTTTTGTAGTAAATTAAAAGCAAATAAAACATTATTATTTGAGTTGGAATGATAAAACATGAGCATCTTATCTCTATTTTGCTGTGTCTTGATTTTTGTAGTAAATTAAAAGCAAACAAAACATTATTATTGAGTTGGAATGATAAAACATGAGTATCTTATCTCTATTTTACTGTGTCTTGGTATTTCCCCCCCTGCAGCAGAACTTCTTTTTGTTATCATTAACCTGCATCAATGTAAAATTTACTATTGTCTTGTTAGATCACTTGCATTTGTAATGTCTAGAGAACATATGGAAAGATGGAGGTGAATCTAATTATTTGCCCATCATATTAGGAACCTTTCCACATGTCAAACCTTATAATCTTTGTTTACTAAGTGATCCATATGTTTTAGTCTAAAATGTGAAGGTTCAAAAATACCACGAGATAGGATATTGTCTGACCATTATGTGCTAATGTAGGCTATGCGCAAGGAGTTCTCTCAAGCAAGGAATCTATCAATAGCACAGACCCAGTTACTGCGTGCCCATGATGAGATCAAGATGTCTCTCTCACGCCTGCAGCTCAAGGAGAAAGATGATGAACCCAGTGCAGTCAATATTGTTACTAGAGAAGAGCTTATACCATACAATGTGCAGTTTACAAGTGAAAAATTCTTGTCTTTGTCATCCTTAGCTCGTATAAGAGGCCAACTCAGATACTTAAAGGTCAATACTTGCTATCATCGGTTGCACTCTGCCGTGAATTTGATATTCTATTTTACATATTCTACATTCCATTTATTTCTAAAAACTGCTCAAATGTATAATTTCCACCTGGACAGCTCTCATCATTTACTTGGACAAAAGTATATAACTGCCTCCTTTTGATACAGAATCTACTTTATTATCAGGCATTATCTTTCTTAATTTTCCCATAAGAATCCATAACCCATCTTAGCTGTTATTTTAGAAATTCTCATTGTATTTTATTTACTTTTAGGGATTGGTGCTATCCAACAAGAAACCACTGGGCAAGCATGGTGAATCACTGCCCGAGTCAGGCAACAGTGTTGCTATAGCAACTTCCATCCCTGCCACAGGGCAAACTGCTTCTGATATTATCAATGAACCATGCCCAATTTGTCAGGAGAAGATCTTTGACCAGAAAATGGTTTTCCAATGTGGCCATTTCGTTTGCTGCAAGTGTGAGTATCCCAAGAGTTGTCTTCTATTTTATTTACAACTTATACTGTATTTTTCTTAAATTTATTTCAGTGGAAGA
Source organism: Oryza longistaminata (assembly GCA_009805545.1). NCBI lineage: Eukaryota > Viridiplantae > Streptophyta > Magnoliopsida > Poales > Poaceae > Oryza > Oryza longistaminata. The sequence goes on along the minus strand of CM020184.1, from coordinate 26,388,166 downwards.
AAAACAACTTGTCACGTAGTTAATGTTTCTACTGTTTCTGTTCTGTTGAAAGCATGCAACACATGTGCCTATGTTCTGTATTATAGATTGGTTCTGTTGATCTTTCAATTTTCCAACTCCAAGTTCCTTGCTGATCTATCCATGACAATTTTATTCATCTGATGTATACTAAACTCTTGATCTTTACTGAATTTATCTATTCACTGCTCTCAAGCTGTCTTTACATGACAGAACAAGCTGCAGCCCACTTTGGGAGGAGCAAAAAATGGATTATGTGCCCTACTTGCCGTCAATGTACAGATCTTGAAAATGTTGCTTTTGTAGTTGAAAACCAGAGAGGAAATGCTGATAGAGAAATTGAGGATTTGGCAGAAAGCGCTATTTCTGTCCAAGGTTCATATGGAACAAAGGTTTTATTTAATTTCCTTCTAATTGTTTATATGTCCCGCATTTCAAATATCTGATTACTGCTTATTGAGTTACAACCTGCTATATTACATTTAGAAGGCAGATACTGCATAGCAACTTTGTTTAGACTTCACACGTCTGTTTGTACTGGTTTTGCATAGAAGGCAATAGTTACTGTTTTGCATAAAGCAAGTAATTGCCTTTTGAATTAACTAACCAGGTGAATTTCCCATGCGTTTGCGCAGAGCTAAATAATATTGCATTGAAAGTAGAATTGTATTTAATATACAACTCTTAGGTTTATTTCTCATACAATCATAGCAGAATCAAATCAATCAACATCATTATATTAATCCATTTTTACCCTATTCTAATATAATAACATGTATACGATAGATTTCATGTCATCTTAAATTGCTTGGTACCTGCAATTATCAAATATAGAAACGAGTATATCCTAAAAAAATAATGGGAATATACAATATAAAAACCATTTATCGTGATACCTAAATTAATGGCGTACTGTGTGGTACTGTTCAGCGTGAACAAAACCGCTGCCAGAGAAATTCTGACCCACGCTCATAACACAAAGTAAGTCCCTAATTATACAATTGTTTTTTATCCCTGATAAGATAGGCACAGACCTGCCTATATTGTCACAATTTTTCTAGAGAGCATAAAAGTTGGTGCAGTGTGTATGCACGTGCAATCACTGACCAAACTACCAAACTCATGCTCCTTAGTAGTTCTATCTTCAGGTTGGGTGCAATAACTGATTAATTTATTTTGGTGATTTTGTTGTAATTAAGATTGAAGCTGTGACAAGAAGGATTTTGAGGATCACTTCAACTGACGGAGCAGCCAAAATACTAGTTTTTTCAAGCTGGAATGATGTTCTTGATGTGCTAGAGCACTCCTTTGCAGCTAACAATATCTCTTATGTTCGGATGAAAGGAGGAAGGTGAGATACTCGTAACCAAGGCTGAGTTCTCTCACTATTCTGAGCTGAGTAATGATATTGTATATCTGTTTATACACATTTTTTGAAGGTAGCGCAAAGTGCATACAAGATTATACTCCTCTCCATTCAAAAATATAAATTGTATTTTGTTCCTTTGTTTTTGTTAGGACAAGGATTTGACCAACAATTACTCTATTAGGATATAATTTTTGTGACAAAATTGATGTTGTTAGATTCGTATTCAGACTTACTTATGATTATGCTCTTGTGTCGCATAAATAATGTTCCCTTCCGTCCCATAAGAACTTTTAGGGTTGGGCACATATATTAAGAAATAGGTGGAATTAAATGGGAGAATGTCGTGATTAGTTAAGAAGATGGAGTAAGTGGAGAAATTCAATGGAGAAGGTTTTGATTGGTTGAGAAGAAGTAGGTGGAGGAGTTGTTTTATTTTGGGACAAATATTGAATGCTAGAAGTTGAAATATTTTGGGATGGAGGGAGTATATTAGTAAAGCAATTGTTAGTCAAAGCCTTATCCTAATGAAACATAATATGCCTTATATTTCTGAACGGAGGGAGTATTTCTTTAAGTTAAAACTTGATTTTTCCCCCTGCTCTGCTTCTAGTCCTATTGCTAGATGATTATCACCAAGGAGGTCCTCTTCTATATGCTTGAATCTTGTGGACAATGACAAATGGGGTTACTGAAAGTGTGTTACTTTTCACAGAAAATCGCAAACAGCGCTTGCCCAGTTCAAAGGTCTGGCAAGTAGTATAAGTGGAGAGAAAGCAAAGAAGTCATTTTCCAAGATGCAACCTGCTCAAGTATTGCTAATGCTTATCCAGCATGGTGCAAATGGTCTTAATCTTTTGGAAGCACAACATGTAATATTAGTGGAGCCGTTGTTAAACCCTGCAGCTGAGGCGCAAGCTATCAGCAGGATCCATAGAGTTGGGCAAGACAAAAGCACGTTTATCCACCGTTTTATTGTAAGCACCAAATCCTGAGCTACTTCATCTCATTTAAACCATCCATGGAGAAATTCCTAAAGCATTATGTTGTTTTTAGGTGAAGAATACTATTGAAGAGAGCATCTACAAATTAAACAGGGGCAGAGCTGTTTGCTCCACAATACACCGTAAATCAAAAAATTTCAAAGATGAGCTTGTTTTGACACTGAAGGATATTGAGTCTTTATTTCCTGTGGCAACACCTGATCAGCCTTCAGAACAGGAGAATAAGAATTACGGTGGGCATATGAGAAGTTTACCTCCATCTGTTGCAGCTGGCTTAGCTGCTGAAAGGAGGTTATTGGAGCAACATGACAACCAGCATTAAGTTATCAGCTGACTTATTCTTTCAACTGGAACTCGGAGAGGCAATGAAAGAGGTTGAAATAATTGATGCTGTAGATATTTTAGTTAATTGGATTTATCGATTGCCTTCTTAGTTCTCAATTATGCTAAAATTACAGAAGGTAGGGATATACTATGGTCTGGAGCTTCTCGGATCATTATATTAGAATCTGGCATCAGTGATAGAATGTTTAGGACACCCCCGAGCATCGGGTATGTACTTAAGGAGATGTTGTGAAATTTAGTTAGTTAGCCTGACAGAAGCATGTGTATCATTGTATAAAACCCTCCGTCTTATTTTCCTTTTGATTTTTGATAGGTAATAAATATCCTTAACATGTGTACATGTTTATGAACGTTGCTTTAGTAAATGAAAGATCAGTTCAGATCATTTTTGGTCAAGCTGTTGTTCTTACTGGAAGACAGTTGTCACATACTCACATGCCGAGAAGTGCCATTTCTTTTGTCATTTGTGGTCCACTATATGTTTGTCTTCATACATAGATTTATGGACACATATACTGTTTCTGTTACCGATGGGGGGTATTTACTTTCATTATTTAGGAAGTGGTTGGTGTCCTATTTATTCTTCTATGCCTGTGGTAAGCCTGTGTTTCCCATGTCGGCTTGCGTCGAGTGCTATTCGGCTATGCAAGTTGACAGGCAGCTGGGCAATATTTTCTCTTCTCTTGCTTAATTGTTTCCCCCGTTTTTTTTAAGTTCAGAGCTTCTCCTTGAATATGTACTTACAGTCTTACAAGCATCTAAAAACCGATTCTTATTGGAACGAAAAAGTACGTGGGAGAAAGTGTTTCCCACACATATAATAAGAAATGAAACTACAGGCAGGGGCTTTTGCCCTAGAATAAACTAATGTGGGGGTGGTCTCCATGGGTGTTTCCGTTATCCTTGTTTCCAGTCATCCTACCTAGATGGAAATGTTTTCGTAAGAAAATTGCTTTGAGCAGTTGTTGTTTTGGCAGATAGCAGATGCTCTCCACTTGGACAATTTGCTGCTGTTTGCACGTACAGTGCACAAAATGGATGGAGAAACATTATTTTCAGGGAGCAGGGAAGAGAGATTTATAGTTGCTAATTGCTATGATCGAGATATTGCTTATCCCTCAACGTCCTGTGCCGGATGTGTGATGACTTGTATGCATGACCAGTGAAGGAGCAAAGGTAACACGTGTATATCTTCTACTTGTCCTTCAGTTAGCTTGCACTGCATGCTAAGTGAAAATTTCTAATATTCAAGTGCCAACATGCCACTTAGAAAATGTATGAGTGACAACTATGCATCAACTAATAACAGCTGTAGTGCTAGCATCATCACTAGGCAAGTAGTAGTGAAAAATTGTCTGCCATCAGATCTACAAGAAGAAAGGCATCTAACGCATGCGATGGCTTGAAATTAAACAACTGCTGCACTTGCAATATAACTATGCATTCCATATACCATATATAAATGAAAAGAACCAAGCATGAATTTCTCCACCACAGTTGGGAGCTAGCTAGGACCATTCCACATTTTCCCAGTGATTAAACAATCATCTTAATTATATACGATTTCCAGTACTGCCATTTTTTTTTCTCAGGGGTTCACTAGCACCAGCCGGACCGTGCATGGAGCATGAACCGACCGTCCATGAGCTCACGGCCTCGTCACGGCGATGACGTACAGGCGACACACATCCAGCTGGGCCCCTCCCTCCATGTTCCAAGCCATTTCCTTTGGTGAGTTTTTTCTTCCTCTTCCCCCCCTCCCGATCGCCCTCGTCGTCTACTTTTCCTCTCAACTTCCCACCGAGCACACCAATAAAAACTGCAGCTGCTGCCCAATAACCTATCTACTTTAGCAGTCTAGCTACGGCTGATGAGCAGGTGTCAATACCAGAGTAGCAAAGCTGAATATCTAGTTCCTACTTTGCTAGCTTCCTATGTAATACTAGACTGCTAGCAGCAGCAATTAGCTATAGTAGCGGCTCCTCCCATGGCGTCTCCTGATGGTGGCGTTGGAGACGGCAGCGGCTCGCCAGCCGCGGAGCCACATAAAGTTATGGACGACCTGCTCGAGATGCGCGAGCAAGCGGCGATGCTCCACAACATGCTACAGGGGACATCGCCGCCGAGCTGTGCGGCGGCGAGCCGCACCAGGCAGCTGAATCAGCTGATAGACGGGGTGATGAGCAGGCTGCAGTCCAGCTCGCTGTCGGTGATGTCGCCTGGAGGAGGAGGAGGAGGAGGAAGAAGAGGATCGGGAGGGAGGAAGAAGAAAGCCGTGGCCGGGCCGCACAGGCGGAGCAGCTCCGGTAGAAGAAGGTGAAGAAAGTTAAAACCCTTTTTTCTCAATAATCATCTGCAACTGGATGCGCAACTAGCTAGCTATGCTTACCACATGCGGTAGTAATACTATTACCCATATATATGATAGCGATTCACACATCATGCTAGCTACCTCCTTTATGCAACTTGGAGAGTACGTTGGGAGTATATTGCCTTGTCTAGCAGTGGGGTTTAATCTTAACTTTACGTGCCAATGATCAGGGGGGAATTTTTACTACCAGTAGCTTTCTTCTCTCACAAAAGATCATTTCCTGTTTCTTATATTGAAAAGACCAAAAGCTATGAGCAACTAGCTATATATATGACACTCTTGTATACGTACATACCGTGGTCTGCCGAGCATGCTAGTGGAGATTTGGGTGTGTGTCTCTGGATATGATAGTTGCTCCTATCTGCTGTAACATGTGGCAGATCGAAAAGTCCTTTTGTCAGGATGGTCACGACCAAGGAGCTGGAGGACGGCAGGCAATGGCGAAAGTACGGGCAGAAACATATACAGGACTCCCCAAATAATCCAAGGTATGTACGTATAGATTACTCAACTAATTCTGCAGTAACATGACCAGATTCTTCGCCCTTGTGCATGGTAGTTAGCTAGTACGTAATGATGATTAGCCCAGCAAGAAACTAAAGGCCCTTGTACCGGCCGATCGAACACTTGCCAATGCAACTGGACAACTCGCTTAGCTACTCTAGTTAATTGGAGAATAGTGTTCCGATCTTCCGGTTCCGGCCGAATCATGGTTAGCTTCACATAGCTAGATATATACTACTCCAATACACATGTGCTTAATTCAATTGAACTGTATTAGTTAGTTGTTGCAATTACTAAAAAGAGTAGGAAAATATTGCTCAACTTGAACTGTGTATTTATTATTAGATAGCAACATAGCATAGTTTTGCACCAAATCGTTGCTGTAACATGTTATCTATTCAGGAGCATTATAAAATGCAATTTTGCAGCTTGCATTAATTCCTTGATTAAAGATCTAGTTGTTGATCTCTCTGCAGGAGCTACTACAGGTGCACGCATAGGCCAGACCAAGGTTGCATGGCCACAAAACAAGTACAGACCTCCGAGTCTAACTCGTCGGAGTTCGTCATCAGCTACTACGGTGAGCACACCTGCAGGGACCCTTCCACGATCCCGTTCGTCGTCGAGGCCGAAGCTCCCACTGCAGACTATGCGAACCTCATCAGCTTCAGATCCATCGGCGGCGCGAGCACAAGCAGAGTCGACCCTCTTCGTCAGAGCCGCCATCGTTTGATGGCAGAAGCCGTTGATCCGACGCCGTCCTGCAGCTTCACCAACTGCCACTCTCCGGTACTATCCCCGGAGTGCGCCAGCGAGGCGGCGGCGCTCAGCAGCAGCCTGCCGCTCTCCGCCGTGGTGGGATCGGCGGTGACAACGCCGTCGACGTCGATCGTGGGTTCAGCGCCTGCGGATTACGACTGGCCGTCAGGGCTCGCCGGAGGTGACATGGCCGGCAGCTTCCCGTCCTCTCCCAGCAGCCTCGGGTTCATGACTGGCTCCTTTGGGAATCTTCCTGGGGATGACGACGACATGTTTGGCTTCGATCCTTAACAAGGGCTGTGCGTGCATACATTCTTGCCATGCTATATTATTGCTACTAATATTCAAGAAAAACAAGTCCGCAATTTGCATGCAGAACTGTATGCATGCATGCATAATACTATTGCTGTGAGGCTATAGCAAATTAATTAGCAATACTTGTAGTACCTAATGTGTGTACTGCTATTGGAGGAAATCCAATATATATACGGTACGTAGTAAATATGTGTATTAGTTGATCGCTGTACTAGTGAGTTGTGTGTATGTGATTTTGTAAGTATTGAAACATAATTTGAAATTAATATATAGTAGTGAAAGTAATATATACTCCGTGTTACCTTTTGCGCTACCTATATATAGGTCAGCTAATGCTCCAAATAACTAGATGAAAGATCGAATTTAATTTATTTTGTCCAATTGGATTTGGAACATAACAATCAATATATAAAATGCAAGAAATAATCTAGCTAGCGGGGAAATTTTACGCATAAACTAACTTTAAATTGAAGTGTGTGTTCCGTTCAAAAAAAAATTGAAGTGTGTGTGCTCAACGTATATATATTCATATGTCTACGATAAAAACTCAAATAAACTCATGTTGTTTTTTATTTGTTCAGAGTGGTCATTTTATAGGGAGCCTTATAATGTTATTCAAACATATTATAAAAATTGTGGAAAAAATTAACATTATCTTTTTTTATTTTGTGGTTTTGTATTTTCTTGGTGATAAATTAATGTGCATATGTGATGTGACACCATAGATCTATGGTAAAAAGTTTCTTGGAATTATGTCATTCCTCCTTGGATTCGAGGGATAAATCTACCATGGCATATGGAACTAGAATGTTGCTGCTCTGTCAATCAGTTACGATCATGTATGCATATATAGTATAGCTTGCTGTTGAATTTGCAGAATTAGATTAACATTATTGCACATATGTGAATCGAATCTTAACAGATTTAGCATCATGCCAATGACAACGCCTTTCTATATCTTAAGAGGAAATGGCAAGATTTTGATAAGATTAATTTGAAAGCATAGTTTAGTTAACAACTATTTGATGAAGTAGTTATTTATTGTACATGGTTTTGCCGGCTGGTATCAATCCAGTTCGTGGTTAGCCTTTAATTTATGCCCTTTAAGCTACTGCACATAATTTATAATTTTCTTGAACTACACATAATATTTTTTTATATGTGGCTTTGTTTAGATTGTGCACTCATGCCACTAACCTCTTGCAAGCTCTAAAAGGCCTTTCTCTGAATAGATGCTTGCCTGGACCCATGGATATCCACGTTGCCCCCCCGTGACAACAAAAGTTTGGAAAAGCTTTTTAGTTTTTTCAGAATTCAGAAGTTGCTGTCACAACAAACTTTCGTATTAGCGGCCCACTACTCCCTCCGATCCATCCAAGTCCATTTTCACCTATATATCAAAGTCTTTCACCCCGAAGACTTAGACTATTGACTTGCATCCTACTTAAAATTACTCCTTCAGTTTGTTTTTTTTTATATATATGTTATAAATCGTTTTAACTTATTTTTCAGTCAAACCTTATTTAGTTTGATTAAGTTTATATAAAAACTTAGTAGCATCTAAAACACTAAATTAGTTTCATTAATCTAACATTTAACATATTTTGATAGCATATTTTTTCTGAGTTGAAAATGCTACTATATTTTTCTACAAACTTAATTAAATTTAAATAAATTTAACTATAGAAAATCAAAATGACTTATGATATATAAATGGAGGGAGTTGGAGTAGCTAGCTAGTGCATGCGTTTATATGTACTGTCATGTACTTGAAAAATGGCTCAATCAATCGACACATGCATGGAGACAAAACACTTCACATTAGAAACAAATTAGTAAGACCATGTTTAGATGGGACTAAAACTTTCAAGTCCCTATCACATCGGATGTTTGAAAATTAATTATAAATATTAAACGTAGACTATTAATAAAACCCATCCATAATCTTGGACTAATTCGCGAGACGAATCTATTGAGCCTAATTAATCCATGATTAGCCTATGTGATGCTACAGTAAATATTATCTAATTATGGATTAATTAGGCTTAAAAAATTTGTCACGCGAATTAGCTTTCATTTATGTAATTAGTTTTGTAAGTAGTTTATATTTAATACTCTAAATTAGTGTTTTTAATAGAGGGACTAAAGTTAAGTCCCTGGATCCAAACACCACCTAAGATCCTGCGTAAGACTGCATTAATTACTGCATATATCCATCACGTACGTGGCATTCGTTCAGCCTCTTGTTACATGTGTCTACCTGCATCCAATTTCATTCCAAAATATAAGAAGTTTTAGTTGAATGGGACACATTCTAATACGACGAATCTAGACAGTTTTCGTTGTACTGAAATATGTCACATCCAATTAAAACTTCTATATTTTGAGACGGAGGGAGCACTATATATTTTGAGATTGAGATATTAGCTCTCTAACTAGTTATCGGAACTCAGGAAGCAGCTGATTGATTGGTCTTTTGTTTTTCACTTGCGATGACTTGATCTACATTCTAGACCGTGCATATATATGGATTATTTGCACGAACGATTAATTGGAAAACATAGAGGAAAATTAATTCTCAACTTGCAGCGCGTAAGAACATAAGTCGACCCTCATATAAATATATCTAGAGAGTCAAGTTGAGTCTCTTGTTTGTTGTATAGTGCCTACATTAATACGTTGAAGTTGACATTGTCGATTATTAGGTCGCATGGCTCTAGCTACACATATAATACACACACTTTGATCATTTCAACAGCGGAAGCAAGGTAGCACGTGCTTGTATGGACCCCAGCGACGTACTATTCTTTCGGTTAGATAGATCGTATACAAAACTCGTCCATGTTTTTGTCTCAATCAAGTCAACAAATCCAATAATTCTCTCCAAGTTATTGATAACCATGTAGCTAGCGAGCGAAAGCAGTGAAAACTTCGTGACCAAGTCGTGGTCTGAAGTCGATCGATCGATCGATCTCGATCTCTTTCACAAATAGTTTAGAATATTTTTTGTATCCATTTCCAGTTTTCTATCCATGACTTTACATGTGTAAAATTAAAGCCTTGGTGCTTTTTTTTCCTTGGCATGTGCTAGCTAGCTAGTGATCAGTAAAAGGACATGCATGGTTATCAACACACTCAAGGCTAATGAAAGTCGATCTAAAGATCATAAAGCTGTTTGATTTGGCTAACACAGATTCTGAAAGCATTCCGAACATTCCCTAGATAGTGCATTACTGTTCTGAACTTTGGATCCTTCTGCATTTCCTCGTAAATAATACGATGCAAGTGTATTTCTTACGTCGAAAGCCTGTTCTAATGATCACTCCCATGACCTTTACAATTAAATTAAGCAACACATATAATGGAATCGTTAGTTAGTTATATATCTTAGGTTCCTTTCAGTGAATCTGCCGGTTTGGAACTATGGATATGCGAGTTAGAACGATGTGCTGTCTACTTGTTTATTCTCAACTAAGAGCGTGCTTTTTAGGTCGAGGGATTTTACTTGCCGATAAAAACCACCTGCCACGCAAGTACACTCAGCTAGTGACTGTGTGCTGCTGAATTTTCTTCCCTTTTTCACTTCACCAACTCTGATCCGTCCACAAAAGCAATGCAAAAAAGTTAAGATCAGCTCGATCAGATTAAACATTTCTGTGTGGCACGAGCTCAAAGTATGGTTCAATAATTCTGGGCTTGATAGGTATCGACACTACGAGAGTTTACTACTGAATTTGTCTTTTGTCGCCAACTGAATCTGAATGCATGCGTGCATGTACATTTCATTCAACTCCTTTCACTATTGCGTGTTTTTGTCTCGATTCACCTTCATCATCAAGACTCACTACAACTTGTAAGGAGAATTGTTGTAAAGCTAATTCATACTGTATTGTCGTGATATATATACTCAATTCCAAAAGGCAACACATTTTAAGACGGCGAGCGAAGAAGTTCAGTTTTCATATAGCAAGTTGGTGCTCAATTAGAACCTGTATTAATTTGATTATGTTTATCTGAGAGTGCAGCAACTTTTCCTACTTTTTATAATCCAATTGGACACAATAATTAACCTACAGTTGCGAAAGGGACTGTAGTCTAGTGGTTATAAGAGCCTCAGTAGAACCTTAGGTCTTTCCAGGATTTAACTGCTTTGTGCTTTCAGTGGTAGGCGACATACCCGTCGACAGCGAGGCGCCTGTGGTGACTTCGTCAATCTCCAAGATGGATTTACCGGCCTAGTCTTCGAAGATGTTCATAGGGGTAGAGTTTACGTGCGTGCGTTCATAGGGGTGAGTGTGCGTGTGTTGTGAGTATCTGCGTTGTACTGTGTAATTCTAAAAAAAATGATTTACCTACAGTTACTTTTTCAGAGAAAAACTGAACAAAATTTGCCTGAATAAATGACAAGAGTTATTCTGTCCCCCAAATAAGGCCAGATGGACTCACCACCTAAGGCCTTTAGGCCCGTATTGTTTCAGGCCCATAGTGTATCCGGCCCATCTACCACGAGCTCTTCAGACTGTCGGCCCAGATTGGGCCCATATACACGCGGAAGAAGAAAGAAGAAGCAACAAAATTCCGAAACCCTTGTCGTCTCCTTCCTCTCGCATTCCTCCTCCTGACCTGCTGCCCTAGCCCGAGTCGACGCGACGAGATTTGCGGCGGCGATGGCTCTCCCGGCGTCGAGCTCCGGCCTCTTCCGCTTCATCTCTCCACGCCGCCGCCCCCAGTCCACCGACATCGCCGCCGCCGCCACCTGGGGCGTCTTCGCCGGCACCGCCGCCATCTACCTCGTCCAGGTCAGGGTCCGATCCACGACGCCTTCTATACCCCCCATTCAGTTCGGGCTGGGATCCTTTCCGCTTGTAGAGATGGCTTGATCTGCTAGATATGTTTGCCCCTTCGGATTTTGTAGATAGGATCTGTCATGTTTGTTCGTTTGTTTGGCATGTTGTCGGTCTCTAGATCTGTTGCGTGGCGTGTTGGATCGGTCTTAGGGCTCCTCTGTTCGATTTGCTACCTTATGATTTCTGCGCGTTACACGGATTACGTATATGGTTTGTAGGTTGCAGTCAAATTTGCCGCTTGATCTGATAGAGAAATTGATGGGGGAAGAAGAAATGATTCTGTGGAGACTAAGGCCACAACTTTATCTACAGGAATTGCTGTCTGGCTGTGTCTACCATGCCTTATATAACTTTGTGATGATATTCATACCATTAAATATTTTGCTTGATGATTAATAGGCATATATTAGAAGAAGGTTTAGCAAAAACACAAACTTTGATTGACAGTTAAACTCGGTACATTGTACAATTCGGTAACTAATGCAAGTATACATCCCATTATTTGAATTTTGCAACATTTGATGGATAACATAATAAACTTTTAGTTATCGTAGTTGTGTAATATAATTTTGCTTTCACGAGATCCTGCTAGTTTTCTGCTCACTACCTTGATTTGCTTTACCCTGATGGGCTTTTTTGTAGTGAAGATGTATAATTTCCTGTTCTCTCCTAGGAGGAATATCTGATAAAATCTTTGACAGTTCAACATAACCAATATATGCCCATAAACTCACCATAGGAGCCCCTAGATACAGCCAAACAAATTCGCCATTTTGGATCAGTCAATTTATTTTTACCTGTACTTTGTGATATGGCCCTTGGGCAAGGCAAGAGTCTATGTTTTTGGGTGAGCTTTCCCCAGCAATTGCTCTTTCAAGACCTCTGTGCAAACCGGTTATTGAATTTTAATTGACCGACTTATGTACTACACTATTCCTGATCACTTTTACTGAGATTTGATTCCTTGCTGTGTGACTAACTTGTGTAGCTAAATGTACCCTACATGGCCTGTTAGCACTGTCTTGGGTTCCAACACAGTTTTCTGTCTGGGTGCTTTATTTCTTTATCTGAGAGAGCTTCAGCACATGATATAACTTGTTCATTATGGTTCATGGAATATGTTCCTAGTTTTTTAAGCCTAAGACGTGGAATTCCATTGGGCTGAAACCTGCACTTTGCTCCTTGTAGCGAATAAAACTTTGTTCCTTACTTTCCTTTAGCCTCTTGTGATTAGAATCTGGAGGCCTTTGCTGCATTGTTGAAACATGCGAATAGAATATTCGTTTATACCTATGTGATCTGTTATGTATGGGGTTACTCTACCTGTTAACATGTAACTTGAGTTACACAACTGGTTACAAGATACATAATCTGGGATTTCCGCTCTTAACTTTGATCTGTGTTGAAGTTATAGTTTTGCAGTTAATGTGTTGTCTTCTACCTTTTTGTTGTGAACAATTAAATTCTTAAATGTGATGATCTTTCCGGTTCTGAATATTCTTTTGATTTCTTGTGCAGCCATTTGACTGGATTAAGAAAACTTTCTTTGAGAAACCCGAACCAGAGGCATAAGTCTGCCAGGCATATGGAAGGCTGCAACTTTTGATACATTTACGTTTCCGGGATGATTTCTGAGTGAAGAGAACTTGGATGACCCTGCAAATAATATAAAAGACAGTCATGTTCCCTTGTTTGATTTTAATGTAGGTTTCTCTTGCATGTAAACCCCAGGAGGGGAATGATGATTATATTGAGTTATTTCTCATCTCAGCGAAACTTTTTTCTTGGTTTAGCAGTGTTATATAAATTCGTGGTCCTGATGATTGTTTGTCGAAGATGCATGCTTTCAGACTGCCGTATGCGTGCTGACTGCCGTCATATGAATTGATCCATCGATGGATATATATCATATCTAGCTCCTGAGTATCGAACCATTTACTGTTTTATCGGCTTGGCGTCGTTTTATCTGTTACTGTCTTCATTTATTGACGCAAATTAGTCCTCGGTTAGTGGTTGAAAAAAGGGTGAAAATTTGGCACCTTGATTTGATTTGTACTCCTACCAGGCTGACACTTACCGTCGGATGGCGATCGTGCTGTCACTGTCACCTGTCGTTGACCATCTACTTCGTAAAAAGGTTTATCCTCGTACTACACGGCGAGCCATTGACTCATCTAGGCGATCCCGAATCTCAAAGTAGTACTCCATCCGTCTTATTTTAAGAGCAATGGTAGATTTTATATCTAAAATTTAAAATTTGATCGTTCGTCTTACTTATTAAAATTTTCTTGGGGCGGCGCCAGCCATGTTGGCGCCCTCCTCCTGCCACGTCGGTTCGCGTGTGCCACGGTGGCAGGAGGACGGCGCCAGAGACGGCGCCAGCCTCTCTGGCGCCCCAAAAAGGACCATTTCCGGGATAAGTTTTTTTAGGGGTCTATTTGCGAAATAAGTTTTTTAAAAGGACCAAAATGTGAAAAATCCAGCGTACATACATCTCTCTCTCTCTCTCTCTCTCCGGATCTCATCTCATCTCACTCCGCTAGCTTTAGCAATAGCAAATTAGCAATAGCGATACCGAGAGCTCCCGGTCAAATCCTTCGTAGGGGAGGCTTCCTTTATTGCACTCCTGCTCCCGCGAAAGCCTCGCCTCGCCTTTTCTCCCTACCAAGCCACCACCCAAACCGCGATTTCTGATCGATCGATCGTTAGCTCGATCCAAAGAACCCATCTTTTCTTTCATCTCCGATCCTCTTTTGCCGAGGATTAATTGGGAGGAGAAGAAGATGACGATGATGGGGTGGGCCGTGCTGCTCGTGGTGGTGGCGTCCATGGCGGGGGAGGCGGCGGGGAGGTTCGTGGTGGAGAAGAACAGCCTGCGGGTGACGTCGCCGGCGGGGCTCCGGGGCGTCTACGAGTGCGCCATCGGCAACTTCGGGATGCCGCAGTACGGGGGCACCATGCACGGGGTCGTCGTCTACCCCAAGGCCAACAAGAAGGCCTGCAGGTCCTTCGACGACTTCGACCTCTCCTTCAAGCCCAAGCCCGGCGGCCTCCCCGTCTTCCTCCTCGTCGATCGCGGAGGTCCTCCCCCTTTCTTGATTAAATTCGAACCCGTTTCTGTTTTTATTTTTTATTGGGGGAGGGAGATTTATTTTCCCTCTTGATTTTAAATATCTCACCTTTTAATTTATTTTATTTATTGAATGAGGTCCTAGCTAACTGTCACTTCTAGGACAAAAGAAATTTGATGATGTTACTCGCATTCTCTCATTTTGTCCTAACTAGCAGTTTGCACCTAATGTTTTTTTTTCCTTTTGACTGAAAGTTTGCACCTAATGTTAATAACAACATGTTTTTGAATCGTTCTACTCTTAACTCCTAACCCAAACATAATGATTTGGAACTTGGCAGTCTATGTACTCTGCAGTCCATTTAAGGAAAACGATTCATTTTGTACTCTGTAGCCATATTCTGTCAGTGAATAAGATTGGCAGAGGGGTGCACTGTCATTACAGGCTGCTTGAGTTCTTTTTTATTGTCTAATGGTTTATCATGGATTTTTCCTTAAGTAGGATAATTCAATACACGCTATTTGTCATTTCATATGCAATTTTGTCCTAATTAGTAGGGTACCTGATTTGGTAGTTGGCATATAGTGCAGTTCTCTATCTGCTTGTAAGTTCGGTACATGGTTTGTTGAAATTTTGGGTGAGTAGCTGGGTTCCATGGTCAAACCTTGTTTAGAGAAAGATTGTGCACGCTTACGTTTAGTTCTTGTGCTTTGAGTGAGTCAGAGAATAGAATCATGTGCTTTGGCTGTCCAAATTATTTAGCTTTTGCGGCTCCTGATATTTCAAAACGAATTTATTTTCTCTCTCTTTGCAATTTCAAAGGTCTTTCTCTACAACTTATGTCACTGCTTTGGCTACGGTTTTATTGGTAGAAAAGCTGTGCATAGAAGGCGATTTAATGCTAGAAATGGACACTGTACATAGAACTGTATATATGGCCATCAGTATAAATATGTGAACCAGCCTAATGGATTTCATTCTGAATATTAGGTTAAACAGGAGGTGAAAGTTCTTAACTCTGCATTATTTATTGGCAGTTACATTTCACGGAAGAAGAAATATCAGTATCTTTGTGTTCCATAAAAATAATGTAGTCATGCCATTTGTATGTTTGGCTGTAACTTCTTTTCTCCCATTTCTTAGGCGTACTATAACTGTTAAAGCATATTTTATTGTTCAAAATGGGGATCTTTAATTCTTTGTGATGTGCAGACTGCTACTTCACAACAAAGGGATGGAACGCTCAAACTGCTGGAGCTGCAGCTGTTCTTGTTGCCGATGACAGATTGGAGCCTTTGATTACAATGGACTCCCCAGAGTCTAGTGGCACAGATTACATAGAGAAAATTACTGTTCCTTCAGCACTTGTAACGAAGAAGTTTGGGGACGACCTTAAGAAAGCACTGGAAAACGGAGATATGGTCAATGTCCTTCTGGATTGGAGGGAATCTCTCCCTCATCCTGATGAGCGTGTAGAGTATGAATTCTGGACAAACAGCAACGATGAATGTGGTGCCAAATGTGACATGCAAATGAATTTTGTGAGGAACTTCAGAGGAACAGCACAAGTTCTTGAGAAAAGGGGTTACACTCAGTTCACCCCTCACTACATTACATGGTATTGTCCGGAAGCTTTTGTCCTGAGCAAGCAGTGCAGATCTCAGTGTATCAATCATGGGAGATACTGCGCTCCAGATCCAGAGCAGGATTTCAACATTGGATATGATGGAAAAGATGTTGTGCTTCAGAACCTGATTCAGATTTGCTTGTTCAAAGTTGGCAATGAAACTCGCAAACCATGGGTGTGGTGGGATTATGTACACGATTTTTCAATTAGGTGCCCAATGAAGGAGAAGAAATACACGCGTGAATGCGCTAATGGTGTTATCAAGTCACTTGGTTGGTGTACTTAACTTTGTTCAGCATAATTGCTTTATTGTTTGAACCAAATGGTTGATTTGAACCATTTGATATGTCATTTCACAGGATTGGACCTTGAGAGGATCAACAAGTGTGTGGGAGACCCTGAAGCTGATGAAGAAAATCCCGTGCTTAAAGCTGAACAAGATGCTCAAGTAAAGACTATTGATAGTAAATCATAATGTTTTTGTTATGTAGGTCCATTTATTCAGAAATTATTCAATAGTTCTGTGATAGGTTGATCTTTGTGGATTTTGTCCTTTCAGATTGGTCAAGGCTCTCGAGGAGATGTCACTATATTGCCGACCCTTGTCGTCAACAACAAGCAGTACAGAGGTGCACTAGTAGTATCTATTGCGCAATTTTTCTTTAGTTCGATGCTGTTATGTCATATAATAGTCTCTCTTTAGGTAAGCTGGAGAAAAGTGCTGTGTTAAAAGCAGTATGCTCAGGATTTGAGGAGACAACCGAACCTGATGTTTGTTTGAGTCAAGGTTTGTAAATTTTTATGTTTCAATTTATGAAATTCTGATTTTGATCGATGCTGTACTGATTTTTCCTCTCCTTTTATTACCTTGCCTCTCGTTTATAGAGATCCAAACAAATGAATGTTTGGAGAGCAATGGAGGGTGCTGGCAGGACAAGACTAATAATTTTACCGCATGCAAGGTATAAAATTTTACTGGAAAAATGCTACTACCTTTTGATAATCTGATACTGGTTACAACATTCACCCGTATTCAGACTGAGGTGCACATTCTTATTTGCCGTGTTACATATTGTAGGACACCTTCCGTGGGCGAGTTTGTGAATGCCCTATTGCCCGTGGTGTGAAGTTCGTTGGTGACGGGTACACTCACTGTGAAGGTACACATTTGCATTTTATTTCATCAAGATGGGTTGGCAGCATCTATTTCTTTGGAATAATTTTTTTCATTTGTTTGAGACAATATTGTTTCCTTGCTAGACTGTGCTATGCATAACACATCCTAATTGTTCTATTATTTCAACTATTAGTAGTACATTGTTTGGTTTACGACTGGCCCTTTGGCAGCTTCTGGTGTCGGTAGGTGCCAAATCAACAACGGAGGCTGCTGGAAGGAAACTAAAAATGGGAAGACGGTTTCTGCCTGCTCAGTAAGAATCTCTTCCAGAGGTCTTCTAGTTTGCGGCTGTTCTATGAGGTCAGAACTAATCATGGAACTCTACAGAATGAAGAATCTACAGGCTGCAAATGCCCACCAGGTTTCAAGGGTGATGGTATAAAAAGTTGTGAAGGTAATATTACTCCATGTGGCAAAACTTTCCTTTTTTAAAAAAAAAATACTAGTATATAGAAAGATTGATATTTCTGCTTGAACCAACCATCTTGTAAAACCCATACAAACTAGTACTGGCAAACCCTGAATAGTTTGAAACTGTTAGGTGATTACTTAACATATCTCTGGTTGGCGCTTTCAGATATTGATGAATGCAAAGACAAGCTTTTCTGCCAGTGCAAGGACTGCTCTTGTGAGAATACATGGGGAAGCTATGAATGCAGCTGTGGTGGAAGTAATATGTTATACATGAGAGAGCATGACACTTGCATCAGTGAGTCCCCTGACCTTTTTTTTGTTCCCTTTTGGTCTTATATTGTTCAATTTTCTACTTATCTGCATTCTGGACCTTGTGGATCATGTGCTGAGATTGTTATCCCAACATAAAGTATTATCCCTAGTTACTCAACCTTGAAACTTCTGTAGCAATTCCATATGTTACTAGTTTTGCTTTTGCGGTAGTCCATCTGTTAGCGGCTTGAAAATATGCAATGCAAGTCTGCTTGACTGCGCCATGAACTGGATCATTGTAATGTTTGATAACGGACTATCACAAGCAAATTCCTTTTGAAAGATATCACAATTCTTTCATGCCTCATTCAAAATGTTGTATGTTATGTTGATTTGATGCAAAACAGGAGTGGAACTTTTATGCACACATAATTTCATTTGCTTTAGAACGTTTTATGTGACGCCTTTTCACAATCACTGTGCAGGCAAAGTTGCTTCGTCGTCAGTGGGCTGGGGCTTCCTTTGGGTTATTTTCTTTGGCCTCGCTTTGGCTGGAATTGGAGCATATGCCGTATACAAATATCGGCTACGGGTAAACAACTCATCCTTCTATTCTAATCCATCTGCAAATGATCACGTAATTTTCTAGCTCTTCTTATGTTTGCAATAATCTACGGCTAACTCATACTTTGTGTTACCATCATGCCAAACCAGAGTTACATGGATTCAGAGATTCGTGCGATCATGGCTCAGTACATGCCCCTGGAGAATCAAGAAACACCGAATCAACATCGTCCTGTGGAGCATGCTGATATCTGAAATTGCAGCAAGCTTAACTGGGAGCTGGCAGCAGTATCAGTGGTCGCCATCTTGACAGAGTGGTAGGCTTGGAGCTACCCTTTGTGCCCAGAAGATAAAAAAAATTCAGTATAGCTTATGTTTCTGAAACGGCAAGATTTTTGCATATCCTCTTTTTCTCTTTGCTGAAACTTGCAGGACAGATTAGGATCTCCCCAGAATTAACACCTCATTGGCCTTTAGTCATAATTATGAGCTTCTGGTCTTGTTCTTACTCTACTCCTACATGTTTTTTTGTTTTTCAGCGAGATACTCCTATATGTTAAAAGCTTGTAAATACTGTTGTTCAGACAATAGTCCTTAATAAAGAGATCGGAAGAGCATTCTACACCTAAACAAGATTTGAGTTGAGGATTCCACGAGCATAGCAATTTTTTCACTTCTGTTGATGAGGCTTTGTAAGCAGATGTATGTTCCTTCTTGCTGGGGTTTGTACTCCATCCGTTTCTCATTTTCAAATAACCGACTATTTTGCCTTTTAACATTGCACTACAAAATTGTTAGACTAAATTGAGTTAAAGTTTCATGTTTATATTAGGACATAATATGTTTAAATAATGTGGAATCCTTTTTAGTCTTTGTAAATATTTTGTAAAAAAGACGAGCGAACAAAGTTTAAAAGTGAATAGTATCCGCGACAGGCTTTCTGAGTTCATCGATCAGGCCACCTAATTGGTTGTGTACTGCTCTCTCTCCTTTTCCAAAATAAAGGAATTTCTATATTGGTCTTTTAGTAAAAACTAAGGCATAGAAAATAGATCTTCTAAAGTCATTTCAGTGGTCAAATTTTAAACTTTGAATCGTTTAGATTACCTTCCCAAGCATTTCATTGGTTGAAAATGTACAAATTTTCATGTACTGGAATCAATACCCTAGAAATACTTATACATATCGTAGTAGTACAATTTTGAATTCTAGAAATGCTTATGTTTTAGAAATGGAAAAGAGTGCTGGTGTTGCTTCTTCTAGTTGGTGGCTTTCTTTGGGGCTCTGGGCTGAGCAGTTGATGGGCCAAACAATATTGGGCTTAATGGTATCGTGTACGGTAATTGAAGGCCCAAACGCATCCAAGGAAGTACTACTACGTACTACTCGTAAGCCCTAACTCTGACGTCGTCAGGCCCTCAGAGTCAGCGCAAAATGGCGGTTCGCTACCATCGGCAACGGTCCGAAACAAGGGGCCTGTCTGGGACCTTCTAGCGACTGCAACTTCTCCTAGAATCTCCAGTTGCTAGAAGCTCCCCCAAACAGTCTAGCCTTTTACCTAGAATCTGAGAATCTATAGTTGTAGAATCTGAAAAATAAACTAGAAGCCAGAAGTTAGGTTTCTCAGCTTCTCCAGATTCTCGCCAGCTAGCTTCTCAGCAGTTGCTTCTTAGAATCTTAAGCTGTTCAAATAGGTCCAAGGGTCCATTTGGAATAATCGCGTTGAGTGCAGCTATGGTGCATGCATATGGGTGATGGGTCCAGCCTTAACTGTGCGACGATGATCTATACTGTAACCTCTTGTTTCCATCCAGAGTTGGAGTAATTATTATTGCTCTGACCAAGTGACCTGTACACAGGGCTCCCCAAATTATTTTTGGGTGGTTATCGTCGCCCCCCACAGTTTAACGGTTATTGCGATAACTATGTGGTTATTGTGAAAACCGTATGGTTATCGCGAGATATATCATGATGTTAAAAATTGAGAAGGTTATCACACGTGATAATCACGATAACCGTGCGATAAACCTTGCCAGTACATACAGCAAGGACCACAATATGATGCGTGCTTCTATATATGGAGGTAACCACAGCGCTTAGAGTAGGAGTAGGAGTACATAAAAGCTTTGCGAGGGTTCCACCTCTAGCAACAGGCTAGCTATAGTACTAAATTTTTTTAGCCGGGAAGGCTAAAAGGGTCATCCGAGTGTATTAGGAAGGACTAAAATATATAGATAGCAAGAAAGTTGGATTAAATCTTATCCTAAAACAACGAACCTGAATAGATGTCCGTCAAAATTCATTGTTCTAATATTTTAGGACGGAAGAGATACTGTATCTCTACTATTATAAAAATTGAATATGTTTTTGCCGGTACTTTGGTAAGTCATTCGTGTTTAAATCGGTTTTAAGTTTCATTCATATTTGGAAATGCATATCCGTGTTTGACTCCGTTTCTAAGTTGGTCCGCTTTTGAAAATACAAAAGGAGTCGTATAGAAATCTTTTTAAAAAAAACTCGCATACTAACTTGAGACGATTAGACTCCTAACTGCAACTCATGTTTTTCTAAGAAAATATATATTCAAGTGAATTCCCACCGTGAATTTTACTTTAACTAGACCGTGTAACAATAATAAAATTAAAATAGTCTTCACCCGCTGCAACGCACGGGCATATTTTCTAGTGTACATAAATGTTCAAGCATTTACCTCGTACAAAATGTTTAATTAGTTGTGAATATAATCGCTCAGAGGCAAATCTAGCAATAGTAGTATGGCTGAACATAGAGACAAAGCTTCAACCTTTTTTTTTTTCATAGATATACTCCTATGGTTTAAGGAGGGTTTAGCGAGGATCCTATGGTTCGAGCGCACCGGTAGTGAAGTCTGAAGCTTCCTCCGTTGCCACCGGTGTCAGCTCATATACAAGTTCATAGTACAGTACGAGGGTAGTGAGACCGTGGGAGTAGCTTCAACGTACTCGTAGTAGTATCCGAATTGAACGGTAGGCCTACATACTGTCAGGCTGTGTTTAGTTCACATCAAAATTGAAAGTTTGGTTAAATTGAAACGATGTGATGAAAAATTTAGAAGTTTGTACGTGTAGGAAAGTTTTGATTTAATAGAAAAATTAAAAGTTTGAAAAAAAAACTTTACAACTAAACACGGCCTCAGTAGAAAGAATTGCCTGTGTGTTTCGCTGCTACAGGAGAGCTGGATGCTCCCTGAAAGTGGTGAATCGTCGTAGGCAGCTCAGAGACCTCCGGCCCCATCTTTTCCCCGTTGCGACTGTTCAATCGAGGACGAAGGACCAGCTCCGAATAACCGCAACGATTAAGAACAGAGATGCTCTCAATTAGGGCAACCCCGCATGGTCCACATGCAGCATCTTCATAAACAGGTAAAGTGTTTTTATTCGTGGAGAGAACGTCCTCTCGTCTACTCATGTCATCTTAATAATTATAAAAAATATATTAAAAATAACAAGATAAATCAATATTCCCTCCGTCCCAAAATATAATAACTGTTAGTCCTCGGGATTTGCCCTAAAATATAACAACTTCTCCACCAACATTCTCTTCGCAACCAATCACAACCCTCCACCACTAATTTCTACCTACTTTTTTAATAATCGTGTTCAACTCTAAAACTTGTTATATTCTGGAATGGAACGGAGTGCAAAATATATCAGTATATAAATATGCAATATCAAATATAAATTAAACTTAAACTAATATGCATATTCATAGTTTATTTTATCACAACTTTGTATAAATTGAATTTAAAGTCATATGTTTTTAGACCTATAATCTATCTTTATTAATGTTTTTTGTTATCTAAACTCCACAGAAGCCATATGAAAACAAATAAGAAATTGTCCTACGTGTGGCAATGGCAATGAAACAAAGATTCATGCATTAGTCGAGTGTGAGCATGCAAAAATGTTTTCAAGTGTGGCTCGGGATCTTCTTATCTCAAGATGCCACGGTTAAACCCAGCTATATAGTCATGTGACATGTTGGATGCAGATATCATGAGCAAAAGAGAGACTGGCAGTTACAGACTCTGTAATGAACGAATGGATGTTCTATCAATGAATTAAAAAGGTCATCACGTAGACACGCCTGCTCAACCCTGCACTCACTGCCTCGCGAATGAGCGTTGTTTAGTTGGATGCCATCGAAAATAAATGGTCGTCCCATGATGGCGTGATCCATCATCATGATGTGTGCATGTACTAGTAGTATTATGGGCACAGAAAGATAATAATACCGGCATACCGCTACTATCTAGAGTACCGGATTGGAGCGTCATGGAGATGCAGGCTTGTAATGGTGCTCCCCTCTAGTGGCCGTGGGCCAAAAGGAGGTGTAGGAGACAATGATTAGTTCCAAAGCTAAACAAAAAGAGCAGTTTTGGCCGATCGATCGAGATGAACATGAACATGAAATGGCTTGGTTAAATCATAATCTGAACATTGAGAATCATGTTACATGTGATTGTTACATAACATAAGATTGGCAGAAGGTTTAGGATCCTTTTGATTTATAGGAAAAATGTAGAAATTTTGGAGGACTTCAATCCTATAAAAAAAATTATATTAAGACTTTAAAACAAAAGATTGAATCTTATCTTATCCTTTAAAATTTCTATGGAATAGAAAAATCCTATAGAAATTTTAGAGAAAATTTAGCAACAGGTCCTAATGTCTTGAAAAAATTCCTTTAAGTGTATATTTATCATCTGATTTCTATTTTTTTTCTTGGGGTCTAATTAAACGATCATTCATATGTTTTTTCTACGTGTTTGCAATCCTCTTTCTTATATTTATATTTCTATCGATGCTTTTTATATTTCTCTGTTTGTATATTCCTGCAATTAAAGGGTTCTTAATTTGCAGCCATACGTCAATTCATGTGTTTTTTTTTCTATAATCTAATTAAAAATCATATGTTTTTTGCGTGTGTGTGTTTATAGGGGTGAGTGCGCGTGCGTTGTGAGTGTCTACGTTATACTGTGTAATTCTCAAAAAAAAAATCATATGTTTTTTTATATGTTTGTAATCCTCTAATTTATATTTATATTTCTATCAAAATCTTACTCCTATGTTTTTCTATTTGGCTGCTTACTATAATTTGCAGCCATACGCCGCGCAGCGTGGTGAGCGATCCATTTCACCGCAGGAGCAGCGACTAGCGCAACGGTCATGGAGTAGCTTTGCCGCAGCTTTCCTTTACCCTCTTCCTTTGCAGGGACAAGAGATTTCCCCGTGGTCTTCGGACTAGACACCACCATGACACACCATTTGCTTTTGTCTCTTGATGTTTTTTACTACACTTTTACGCCCGGTCACAACTCACGCAAAGGCAGTGGTGGATTCCGGAATTTTGTCTTGGCAAAAGCAAAACCCAGAACACAACCCGATGTAGATTTTCCAACCGCTCTTTGTTCGAAAAGAAAAAACTGCCTACTCCTCCAAGCCGTTGGTGGAACAATTTGAGAAGCAGTAAAAGAAATCCTATCGCTCAGGTCATTGGAACCACACTCTCTTGCTCCCCTGCAGCAGGCCGGCTCCCCAATGCCTCCGTGCTTTCTTGCAATTTTTAGTTGTTTCTTTTAAGAAAAAAAGCAAGTCACCTTATAGTAGATGTATTAGCAAGTGATAATACCTTAAACTGCGGTTACAGTATACCGTGCAAAATCCTCACAAAAATAACACAATGCAATTTGTTTTACTAATTAAATATACTACCCCATTCAGATTTGATCGATGTATTTGTTCTTGACAGCAGTCTGTTCGCCCAACCCTCACTCCCTCGCACAGAAAACAAGCAGCGATTAACGGGTGATTAATTAAGTATTTGCTATTTTTTTTCAAAAATGGATTAATATGATTTTTTAAGCAACTTTTGTATATAAATTTTTTGAAAAAAACGCACCGTTTAATAGTTTGAAAAGCGTGCACGCAGAAAACGAGAGAGAGGGGTTGGTAAAGGGAGGGAACGAACGGAGCCCAAGGAGGAGTAAAATGACATACTACTAGAAAATTATTCACTGCCCTGCCCTTTGCTGTGGAGAATAAGGTGGTGTTTGAATGCAGGGACTTAACTTTAGTCCTTGTATTTAGATACTAATTTAGAATAGTAAATATAGACTATTTACAAAACTAATTACATAAATAAAAGTTAATTCGCGAGACAAATTTTTTAAGCCTAAGTAATCCATAATTAGAGAATGTTTACTGTAGCATCACATAGGCTAATCATGGATTAATTAGGCTCAATAGATTCGTCTCGTGAATTAGTCCAAGATTATGGATGTGTTTTATTAATAGTCTATGATTAATATTTTTAATTAGTGTCCAAACATCCGATGTGATAGGGACTTAAAAGTTTTAGTCCCATCTAAACAGGGTCTAAGGAGAAGCCTTGCATGCGAGATGATAAGGGAGAGGAGCAATAACTTCGTATGAAAACTGAACAACCAGCGCATCCATCCGAGATAAAATCAACGCCTGCAGGCTTATGCACTAATTTACCATTTTTGCGTAATATTTTCTAGAAAGGCATTTAAGTTGTGCTGAATTTGCTTTTAATTTAACCATCGAAAGATCTCATATTCATACCGAAAAAATACATTTGTTTCACTGGTCAATAGTGCACAATATAGTATTCTAAGATTGCAATCGTGACAGGCAATCGTATTCTGAGCCATTTTTATCCATTCATTTACTTTGTGGCCTGTAGTATATGTCAAGATTTGTTTAACCATCACTTTTAAGCAGCACCGATTGATGTGGATTCTTTTTTTTCTCTCTCTCTTGCGATGGTGATTGATGGGGAATTTATATAAATCCACCACACCACCTCCAACTGTGTACAAGGGACTTGTGAGTTATAGCAAGGGCGTTGTCGCATGAATGTACGATATATTATAAGCTTGTATTTTCTTATGATAACATGTTTTTTTCGTGGAGGTGAACGAGCATATACACAGATGAACTTTCAAACAGAGATAGGCCGATAGCTACATCATTATAATAAACAAAAACTTTAAAGCATTAAATATTTTGACGTGTTTTATAAAAAACAATCTAGACGTGCATACATAAGGAAAATAAATTACACAAAGGGCAGTTAACCATGTCACACGATGAGTTGGCAATATTTTTCTGTGCTTAAGCGTAAGTTTTGAGACTTTTCCACATGACATACACCAGCAACTAGGGGGTTGGTTAATTGGCGCGTGCCGGCTGGCCCCATCCCCCACACGATTTTTTTCTTTTTTTTTATGAAATTTTTTCTTTGCCTTTTACAACGTTTGACCGTCCGTCTTATTTGAAAAATTTGTGAAAAAATTAAAAACATTTAGTCACACATAAAGTACTATTCATGTTTTATCATCTAATAGCAATAAAAATACTAATCATAAAAAATTTTCAAATAAGACGGACGGTCAAACGTTGAACATAAATAGTGCAAAACTGTACTTATTTTGGGACGGAGGGAGTATTTTCTTATGATAACATGTTTTTTTCGTGGAGGTGAACGAGCATATACACAGACGAACTTTCAAACAGAGATAGGCCGATAGCTACATCATTATAATAAACAAAAACTTTAAAGCATTAAATATTTTGACGTGTTTTATAAAAAAACAATCTAGACGTGCATACATAAGGAAAATAAATTACACAAAGGGCAGCTAACCATGTCACACGATGAGTTGGCAATATTTTTCTGTGCTTAAGCGTAAGTTTCGAGACTTTTCGACATGACATACACTAACAACTAGGGGGTTGGTTAATTGGCGCGTGCCGGCTGGCTCCCTCCCCCATGCGATTTTTTTCTTTTTTTTTTCATGAAATTTTATCTTTACATTTTACATTTTTTCTGATTATTTTTTTAATCTTCAACACACGTGTTTTCAAATGTTTTGAATTTAAAGCTTGACTTAAAAAATTTTAAATCTTGACTTAAAAGTTTTTAAACCTTGAGTTGAAAATTTTCAAAATTTCTCTTGCAAATTTAAATTTTAAGAGAAAAATTTCAAAGTTTGAGTTGAAAGATTTTAAAATTTGACTTCGAAGTTTAAATCTTAAGTCAAAAGTTTTCAAATCTAATTTGAAAGTTTTCAATCTATTAGT
The DNA here is from genome assembly GCA_009805545.1 of Oryza longistaminata. NCBI lineage: Eukaryota > Viridiplantae > Streptophyta > Magnoliopsida > Poales > Poaceae > Oryza > Oryza longistaminata. The sequence goes on along the minus strand of CM020184.1, from coordinate 26,361,385 downwards.
AAAAATATCCCAACAAAAAGATAATCTTCTCTTAATTATGCCATTATCCTTAACTAACTAGTTAGTTAGGTTAACTCATCGAAACATGCGCCGGTGGCGCGCACGCGCACGCGCTAGCTAGCTTTCCTGAACAACTAGTATATCCAGACAAAAATGGATCAATAGTACAGAGTTACTCCATCCGCCGCACGAAAAAATACCTAATCTAGAATTAGATGTGACATATTTTAGTACAAAATTCATAATATTAGAATGTCACATCATATACTAGATTGGTTTTTGATGGGACTGAATAGGAGACAATTAAGTACTATCTCCACCCTGTAAAACGATAAAACCCTATTTAGGATTAGAATGAGACGTAATATACTACGATGAATCTGAACAGGAGTTTGTCGAGATGCATGGTACTCCCTCCATCTACTTTTGATAGTCATATTTCCAAATCTGAAAATTTTATTTTTGATAGGCATATTTCAATCCAACAATTTATCATCTTAATGGCTTTCTTGGATTTAATGCGTGACTCTCCATTCTTCCACTCAAGATTGGCTATATAGGCATCGAGAAATGTAAATATTAATGAATCGTTTGTTTACGAGGAATGACTAGTAGCATATTTAAATGGATGACAAGTAGAATCACTTATTTTTGGTTTATGTGTCAAGATGAAATATGACTATCAAAAGTAGAGGGAGGGAGTATTATATTACGTCACATTCTAATCCCTATATGCCGTTGCCGTGACCGTCTGTGCGGCCGACGGCTACCAGCCCACCATTTTTACCCCAACCAAAAATACCAAACCGCACGAACCAAGCACAAACCCAACGGGCGAGGCGAGGCGACCAATCAATCAACCTGCCTCCTCACTCCCATTGAGCGGAATACGGAGTAGGAGTATATTATTCCCCTCATTCCATTCATTCAACTACCTCATCATTCCTTCTCCCCACTCGTTTCCAGTCGTCCCACCAACACCGTCCACTCGCTTCCACGTGGGCCCCAACAACCCGAGCTGTCATAGTCGTGACGGCCACCGTTGCCGGGTGCACGTAACCTCGCGCTCGCGTCGTTTCTTTCTCTCCCTCTCTCACGCTCACGGGGGATTCGAGTAGGACTCTACCTGGGCTTTACCGGTCCCGGGACATTGACCCGTGGGCCCCACCCCGCACCCACGCCCCCGCGGGACCCACATGTCATCGATCGGGCTGATGACGGCAGCGGCACGTATGGCATGGAGACTCGCGGGGCCGGCACGGGAGCTCTCTCCCGGTCGTGGTCGCGCGCACGTCAGCGAAAGCCGCGACGTGGGAGTGGAGGAGGAAAGAAACGAGGGCGGTTGCGGCGTCCACGTCGCGGGCGCCTCCGCCACCACCCCCGCCTCGACCGCGACACACCGTGCGCTTGGGCTCGCGTGCGTGCGTGCGCCCGCGCGCGTGGTTGTGCGTGCGTGTGCCGCGCCGGGTGGAGCAGAGCAGAGTAACGTGTGGCTCGGCGCGGGCTCCCACCTGAACCGACGGCGACGTTTCATGGGAGATTTGGCCGCCGGACATGCAGCGCGCGCGGTGGCCGCCTGGGTTGGCGACGGTATTCAAGGCTGGACTGCAACAGTGCCTCTCCTAGTTGTAGTTCCAGTACTAGTAGTGGGGATTGGTCGTGGTCGTAGTAGTGGCATTCCTTGTGCATTCAATTCGGCTCGTGCTCGTGCAGCGATCGATCGATTTTTTGCTGCTGCTGCTGCTGCCCCGTTCGACATGCATGCAGACGACGCAGCGGCAGCGAATCATTTCCTCTGTTTTCATCCCAGAGAATATACTAGCAGTACTACAAATTCCAGTGAAAAATTCAACTCTGTTCAGCATGTGTATCCTCTCGCAAATTTTCTGCATTGAAACTGTATAGCGGTGACTTGAACCAGGACGCAGAGACAGAGAGGATCCCGTTGTTTATACTGTAACGCAGGTGTCGCTGTAACAACTGGGAAGGTGGATTGGCATTTGCGGACACAGACTGACTGTTCACCCCCATCCAGAGACCAGAGAGGGCAGATCGACAGCCAAGTACTGCGCCTGCACTGCAGACACCTGACCTGCGTGCAAAGTCGTGGAGACGCGCAACGCGAACACAACACCACACCCGCCCCGTCTCTCCCCTGCCACCGCAGCATAGGACCCGGCCCAAGAGAGAAAAATTAATTAAACCAGCAGAGCATGTCGTGCGTGCGTGCAACTGTGCAATCCTTAAATATCTCCTTTTTTTTTTATGAAACAAAAAAAAGAGAGAGAAAAGCTTCCTCACTTTGCTCCCAATCTTTATCTTAGAACAGGTATAATAGCATACTATAAGCCTTTAAAAATACATATCGAGGAGATAAAAGGAAAGAGATGAACAACGGTGCTACGTAGACTTCAAAACGCAATGTGTGTATAATAGTGTGACTAAATATTAATAGTATATCAATATATATTTATTGATAAATTATCTATTAAATTAAGATGATTTAGAACTTTTAGTTAGCTATACTATTAAACTTGCTGTTATGGAGTGTAATATTTCTGTGGAAAATCATGAAAATTTCAGTCACATCGTCCCCTCCTCGGTAGTTTGTACAGTAGTACAGCACAGGGTGAACCGAATACTTCTACTACTGAAGTATTTACTGCGGCTCGGCTGCTGCGGCATCAGCAGCAGGAGTAATTCTTCAGTCTCCTCTTCTTGCTCCCCCCCATCTGGTTGGTTTTCCTTTTCTTCCCCGCATCCGCACCCGAGTCGCCAGCGATCGATCGTTTTGGTTTGGTGCCATCTCCACATCCACCGGAAAACTACGCTTCCCCTACCCACCGCATCCATCCTCTACCCTCGATCTTTACTGCTCCCTACTAGGCTCGAGCTGTGTGGGTGGGTGATGCGGTGAGCTTTTCTTTTCTTTTTTTTTCTTCTATTGATCGGAGTGGCCATGGCGGGGATGGCTGCTGCTGCGGCGGCGGCGGCGTTGGTGGCGGCGAAGAGGTGCATGAACGCCGCGTGCGGGGCCCCGGCCCCGTCCCCGGCGGGAGGGGAGTGGAGGAAGGGCTGGCCGCTGCGATCCGGTGGCTTCGCCGTGCTCTGCGACAAGTGCGGGTACGCCCCCGCCTCTTCCTCTCGGTTCCTCTTCCTCCGCGCTAGCTTGCTGTGTGCGCCCATGGTGGTCCACGCGCCGCGGCTGAAATGGCTGGCTGCATGAATTAGCTGCTGTGCTCTTTTTTTTTTTTGGTTGTTTCCTGTATATCGTCTCGATGATTTCCCCTTCCTTTTCTCCCTAAATTTATTTGTTTTTCCAACGGCTACAACTTGCGTTTATTGCTTGTTTGATGAGATTTTTACCATTACCATTTGTGGTGATCTCGTATTGGCGCCCAAATTAGTTGATTTATGAGGAAACTGTGCCGGGGTAGAAGCAACAGTGTTGCGCGTGTAGAATTTTTGGAAAGTGGAAAATCCGGTGAAACTTTGGAAGGTTGACTTGATGGCTCGTTGTGCGATTAGCTAGCAGTTAATTGAGTGGACATCATGCTCAACTGGGATTTCGATGATCGTTCAGTTACTTGCTGCACATGAGCTTCTCACAATTAAAATTATATTTGTGGCCGGTGACTTGCAACTGGATTGCTGTCCCGGATGACGTTTCCTGCGCTTTGGTGTAAAAAGGGGGGAATTTGTTTGCCAAAGCTCTATGAGTTGTCAAAATTGCTGCTTGGTAAAAAATAGATGTATTGTGAAATTGGTGTAGCTATGCAACCTGATTTTTCTTACAGTTGATTTTTGGTGATGGAGAAAAACATATGCTTAGTTGAATACCATAAAGCTAAAGAGTGTTTTCTTCTGAAAAGGAGGTTACTGTAATCCCCTATACCAATTTGAAGTCCAATTTCCTCGATCTATCTGTTTTGATTGTGTCATTTATGCTTTATGTAGGTTGGCATATGAGCAGCTTGTGTTTTGTGATATATTTCACCAAAAGGAATCTGGCTGGAGGGACTGCTCATTTTGTGGGAAGGTGAGATGGTGACCTATGCTGTGAAATGTATGCACATTTTTGGTGCTAGATTGTTCTGCAACAGTAACTCTAAAGAACTTCACTATTCCAGCGTCTCCATTGTGGATGTATTGCTTCGAAGAACTCCTTTGATCTACTTGATAGCGGTGGAGTTCAATGTGTCACTTGCATTAAAAATTCAGCAGTTCAATCTGTAAGTTTGTTTGTTGCATATTTGCATTTCTTTTCCAAATTATCTGATTGTTCCTTTTTTTTGTAGGTTCCAAGTCCAGTTGTCCCCAAGCTTTTTTCATCCCAAAATAACCAGAGACTTTTTGGCAAAAGCGATGATTTATTGTCTGGTAGACCACTGGAGACATCCTCCCTTATGGTCGATGCCAGAAACGATGATCTTACTATTATCGCTAAGAACAACCTTCCATTCATGGTGAAAAACGTAGAAGCCGGGCAAAGCAGTAATATTTTGAGGCAAAAAGAACTAGAGAATGGTGCAAGGCAGATTAAATGGGAACTACCTACCCTTAGTATCGGGGACATGGGAAGGATACCTTTCCTAACTAGATCTCAAAGTGCATTGGAGTCTCGAAGAGATGAAAATAAAGACCCAACTACAGAAAGCACGACAAGTGAATCACTTTCTGAGGCATGCCTCAACATGAGCTTGGGACTTGCTAGTAATGGAAACAAGTTGGAGGCTACTTCAACTGTGGAAAGAACTATGCTATCACCAACAACAGGATTTCCTGAAGGAAGAGAGCTTACCACTGCATTATCTCCATTTCAGCATGCACAAAGGGCTCGCCATTTTCTGACCAGACCGCCAAGGGTTGGTGAAGGTGCTGTTTTTGATCCAACGAAAGATATGCTTCCGCATCTTCGTGTTGCGAGGCCACCTGCAGAGGGTAGGGGCCGCAATCAATTACTTCCTCGATATTGGCCTAGAATAACAGACCAAGAGCTACAGCAAATTTCTGGAGAGTATCCTTATTATAATTATCAACTTCTTGGTGATATTATGCATAAGTAGCTAACATACTTTGCGTATAATACAATCTCTGTAACTGATCAATCAGGGCGAATTATTTCATATTGTGCATACCTATTTCTGATCTGGACGCTATTTTGGTTTTCCTTAACTATATTTCTCTTCAAGTTCAAATTCCACCATTGTCCCCCTGTTTGAGAAGGTTCTAAGTGCCAGTGATGCAGGCCGCATAGGGCGCCTTGTTCTACCAAAAGCCTGTGCGGAGGTATTTTTTTGTTCACAACCTTTTGTGGTTCTGCCTCCTGTTAATAAAATTTTAGTGTTGTTACCTCATTACTGATTTAACGTTTTTGTATCATATTCCCTATTATTTAAAGATTCTTTGACACTCCCTCCATCCCATAATATAAGGCATGGTCAAACTTGGCACAGTCTTTAAAACTAACCTTTGACTTATAATTTCTCATATACTATAAGGTTTATTGTAACAAAATTATAACCATCTTAAAGTAAATTTAAATATCAATCACTCAATCCAATGATATTAATTTTAGCAAATAAAATTTAATTTATATTATAATAATTGTTGGTCAAATGTTTTTAAAGTTGAATCTTGGAATGTGTGCACGCCTTATATTATAGGATAGAGGGAGTACAAATGAGGAGCAGGAACACCCTCCCATCCACATGTTACAAAAAAAAAAAACCTTTGTTATGCTTTGACAAGATCTATGTGACTATATATAGTATATGCACAAGAATTAGGACTAGAAAGAAATACAGCCAATGTGGAACCTAATTTTACTACTTCATGTAAACACTGACATAGAATACCTGATCAACAGAAACCTAGGCCATTGTTACACTTGTTAGTATTGTTATGCTACTTGACATTCTTTGGTTCTCAACATGCTCAATAATCTTATATAAATAATTTATTTAAATATTTTCATGGTTACAGTATTTTGCAATAGAGCACTGCTACTTTACATTCTTTGCAAAATGGTTGCTAGCTACTGGGAGTGGGGACAATTGCTTCTCAGCATAACTATTTTAACATATTTCCTTTCATGTTTGCTGTCATCCTGAGTTGCCGAGATACATTTTGCAGGCATATTTCCCTCCAATTTCTCAGCCAGAAGGTCGTCCTTTGACGATTCAAGACGCAAAAGGCAAAGAATGGCATTTTCAGTTCAGATTCTGGCCAAATAACAACAGCAGAATGTACGTCTTGGAGGGGGTTACACCATGCATACAATCATTACAATTACAGGCTGGTGATACAGGTTAAATCTCAAATCCTTGGACATGATATCACCTGTTCTTTTTTTACAATTTTATGACTGACGCCTGATTACATATAAGCAATGATTTTCCTATTGCATACCTTCAAAGGATCTAACATAGTTAAAAAGTACTTCAAAATTATTTGGGAAAGCACTCATGGCAGTAAAGTTGCCAGTTGATAGGGGAATTCCTTAAGTATTCACAAATGTCTAAATTGAGTGTACAGAATTTAAAAGAACAAATTGACCTACACATGGAATTGACGGGGACAAATAGGGGTCCTCCCATAGTCATTTAATTGTCACGTCTAGGTCAAAATTCAATGCCTGATTAATATTTCATGGTCATATCTTACTTGTTATAGGAATTTTGTGTGGTAATATATTTAAACATGCTAGAATTGTTCCATATTAAATGTGATCTCACTGGGAAGGTTTTCATACTTACTGGTGATTCTTATTTTCTTTTCAGTGACTTTTAGTCGGATAGAACCTGGAGGGAAACTTGTTATGGGCTTCCGGAAGGCCACAAACACTGTCAGTTTGCCCGTAAGTTAGATTTTCCTAACATTCTTCCTACTAATTTATTTTCCTGCAAATGCTTGTTTCACTTTCCTTTTACCCTTCCTTTTTCGATGTTTTTATGTTACTTCTGTACAGGACTCACAGATTTCAGCTATTGCCAACGGTTCCATTCTTGGGGATACATTATTTTCTAGTACAAATGAGAATTTAGCAATAGTAAGTGGTTATTCAGGATTTCTTCAGTCAATAAAGGGGGCTGCAGATCTCCATACAAGCTCTCTATACGATCATCATGTGAACTCAGCTGACGGGGATGTTAGTTGGCTTAAGACAGATAAATTCGGCAGCAGGCCAGATGACGGGTCTTTGCAGTTTTTAAAGAGAGGCCGCAATATTGGTTCCAAAAGCAGGAGGCTTTCAATGGATGCTGAAGAAGCCTGGGAACTAAAGCTTTACTGGGATGAGGTTCAGGAGCTGTTGCGTCCTGCTCCAACTGCAAAACCTACTGTCGTGATGATTGAGGACTACGAAATTGAAGAGTATGATGTAAGTTTGCTGGCCATTTCATTATTCACGTTTCTGCACTTGAATATACTTTGTGGGAAACATGAAATTCTGACTTCTTTTTTCTCAGCCCTCAGGAGAGGCCTTGGAATGATTGAATTTAATCTAACTATATTATACATATGCAGGAACCCCCTGTGTTTGCAAAGAGATCAATTTTTACCATCCGTTCTACTGGGTAAGAATCTTATTCAGAAAATACCATTTAGTACTCTAGTTTTCATCATGAGGAAAACCATAATTGGTGGAAATAAAACAACAAAAATATTAAGCGATCGTTTAGATTTCAATAGATATATTGCCTTGGAGCTGTATGGTATTGATATCATTTTGAAGGGTTTGCCCTCTGCATAGACACCATACAACTGTGCCAGTGACTAATTTTTGCCTGTGTATTTTTTAGGGAACAAGATCAATGGATTCAGTGCGATGATTGCTCAAAATGGCGCCGGTTACCACTTAATGTTATTGTTGCATCCAAGTGGACATGTGCTGACAACACAATCGACTCAAAAAGGTATGCTGTTTGTGGAAAAACATTCGAGCCACACTTTCCTCCTTTGATAGAACTGTTCATTGTACATCATGATTAGCTAACTAAAATTATTTCCAACATATTTGCAGCTGTTCCTGCTCTGCACCTGAAGAATTAACCCCAAAAGAATTGCACATTGTTCTTCAGCAATACGAAGGTATCCATGCTTTTCATATGCACGCCTTGATAACAAGATGCTCAGGGCATGCCATAATGGACATTTGGAGGCTGACTTTATTTAAAAGGAACTTCGTGCATTTCAGGACATGTTACATCATTCTAGGAAAAAAGAACCTACATATAGCATGATAGTGGGCAAATAAAACATGGATAGTCTGGTATAATAGGCATCTCTTATCATAATTGAAATTGATAACAAGTATATAGGGACTGGGTAGCATATACTGCATCATTTCTAGTGACAAACTCGTAAAAAAAAAAAGAAAAATAACTTGAATATTACCACAGATATGAGGAGGCGAAGGAACAGCTTTGGTTTTAAGCAGAACATCCCTGAAATGGATGCGGTCAGCCTTGATGCCTTTGCCACTGCCGCAGTCTATGGTGATGTCGGGAACCAAGGTTCCCCTTCTGTTGCGACAACCACAAAGCACCCCCGGCATCGCCCTGGCTGCACCTGCATAGTGTGTATCCAGCCACCTAGCGGGAAGGGCCCGAAGCACAACCCGGCTTGCACCTGCAATGTCTGCATGACCGTTAGGCGTCGCTTCAAGACACTGATGATGAGGAAGAAGCAACGGCAGTCGGAGCGAGAGGAGGCCGAGGCGAGCAAGAAGATCGCTTGGATGAACAGAGATGAGCCTGAGGGAAGCAGCCTGTCAAGATCCCCACAGACGGTTGACACTACCCGAGACGGAGATGTGACCATGTTCGACAAGGTTGACATCAACAAGGGCCACATAGACCTGAACTTCCACCCTACTGGCGTCCGAGACGAGGAGCGGCATGGCGGGCAGCCTCGGGTGAGCATGGTCAGCCTCCTGGAGGTGGCCAACCGGCCACTGGAGAACTACATGAAGCAGAACGGCCTGACGAGCTTGGCTGGGGAGCAAGGGAGCTCCAGCACATGTACAGGTGCAGCCACGGTTCCGCAGCCGGCTCCGGTGGAGAGCGAAGAGCGGACGTCCAACAACGACGGCGGGCGTGTGGCGACGGCAGAGCAGCCGGAGAACATGGCCGTCGACGAGGCTGGAGATAACCAGCCGGACAAGGCTGCCGGTGACTCTGCTGCTGCTTTAGCTTGAGCTTGAGGCTGACCGTGTGAGTGTGTGGATGGCAGGATGGGTATTGAATTTGTTGTGTGTGCATCTTATCGGCTTCCCCGTTTTTTTACAGGAACAGCAGCTGGTGAGTTTTGATGTTGAGAATCTCATAGGGTTTCATTGTGTTCTTGTAGTCCTTCACTTGCTTTCTTGTGTAAACACACGTGTAGAAGGCTGTATGATACTGACTGTACCTTGTAATTTTTAACCACGAGGCTCACCTGATTTGCTCATACCTCGGTGGGCAGCTAGTTGTTGTATGTATCCAAAGCCGAGACATCCAGCAATAACAAACTCACCTGATTTGCAGCCCCTAAAACCCAAATGGCTCTACAGTGCTCGAAACTTAGGTCATGCTTATGGGAGCTTCTGCTACGCTCTGAGAGAAACGGCTGATGTAAATTTAAAAAAGCTGGACTTCCAGTTTCTGACTTACCGTTCATTTTTTTTAAAAAAAAATGTATAACTACATATTCTTAGAATCAGTTGCTCACTCTGATAAACGACCGTTAAGAATTTAGATAAACTAGGCTTCCCAACTTCTAACTTATCGTTTATTTTTATAGAATGGCGTAACTATATATTCTTAAAATATAGACAAGAATCTAGATGGTTTGGAAAATCTAAAGGTTTTGAAAAAAGCTATGTTTGGAGGTGAAGGTCGAGAACTCTGTCTCCTATATGTAAAACGGAACGATCTAGTCATGCATGATTAATTAAGCATTAGCTAAAATAAACTTAAAAATACATAAATATGACTTCTCAAAATAATTTTTCTATAGAATTTTTTTAAAAATATACAATTTCGCAGTTTGAGAAACGTGTTTACGAAAAACGAGAAATGATAAGTTGAGAAAGGTGAATGCCGGGCCGAAGATGATCTTGGAGATGAGGTGAAGGAAGTCATGAAACGGCTTAGAGGCTATCAAAAAGCCCACACAACATCAGCCCAAAATCGGTCACAAAAACAAGCCTGCACCGAGAAGCCAACCAGCCAGCCAGCCCAATGCATGTTGCATGGCAGTCACATTCCACATCACATGCTTCACCACCATAGCCGGAAGCAAGCAACCAAGGAAGGAATACCAGATCCCGCACTGGCGTGGCGTCTCAAAACTAATTACATAAATGAAAGCTAATTCACGAGACAAATTTTTTGAGCCTAATTAATCCATATTGAGAATGTTTACTGTAGCATCACATAGGCTAATCATGGATTAGTTAGGCTCAATAGATTCGTCTGCGAATTAGTCCAAGTTATGGATGGGTTTTATTAATAGTCTACGTTTAATATTTATAATTAATATCCAAACATCCGATGTGATAAGACACTTAAAAGTTTTAGTCCCATCTAAACAGGGCCTGACATTCCACTCACATGCTTCACCACCATAGCCGGAAGCAAGCAACCAAGGAAGGAATACCAGATCCCGCACTGGCGTGGCGTCTCAAAACCAAGGCGACCGAGGCGAGCAAGAAGCCAAGCCCCACACGCGCACACGCGCACACACGCCACGCCACCCCCTCTCACTCTCCTCCTCTTCTCTTCAACCACTGTGGTGTGGTGTGGTGTGTGTGGTTCTCTTCTCACAGGTAGAAGGAAGCAATGGCGATGCGCCCAAGCCCGGCGATCAGCCCTCCCCGGGGCGGAGCCCCAACCCCAACCTCAACCTCCCCTGCCCGCTCCCGCCCATCCCTAGCTGCGGCGGCGGCGCCGGGCCCACGCCGCCGCCACCGCCTCCGCCGCCGCACCACGCCGCGCCAGATCTGAGGTGGCCTTCCGCTTCCCGGACGACCTGGGCCTCGGGGCGGCGCGGACGGCGGGGGCTTCGACGAGATCGGCTCCGAGGACGACCTCTTCTCCACCTTCATGGACATGGAGAAGATCGCCGGCGCCGACCGCGACCCGCGCCGCCGAGACCTCCTCCCTCCCGCCCCACCAAGCACCGCCACAGCGCCTCCTTCGACGGCTTCGCCTTCGGGGCCGGTGCCGGTGGCCCCGGCCCTGGCCTTGGGAAGCAGCAAGACGGGAGAGGAGGCGCGTTCTCCGAGGTTATGGAGGCTAAGAAGGCCATGTCCTCCGAGCAGCTGGCCGAGCTCGCCGCCATCGACCCCAAGCGCGCCAAAAGGTGACGACACACTTCGGATTCTCATGCTATCTATCTACGACTTGATTTGCTGGTTGGTAGGATTATTGGTACCTCTTGCTTTTGATGACCAACCAACGAAATATATATATACATACATTTATTGTGTTTACTCTTGAATTAGTGAGACTTTAATGTCTAGATATAGCATTAGATTTTGCAAGCAAAGAAAGGTGGTAGAAAAAAAATGTTAACAGAAACAAATCATTTCATAGTCTATTGAGGCCCAATATATGGTGCTAGTGGTCTGGAATCTCTTTGGATAGTGAAAGGCAGCTTGTACTATAGGACTGCAGCAACCTGACCAACTGAATTGGATGTCCTGAAGGTCTCGCCTTCCTCGCTTACGCGGGCTTCTTTTTGGAACGTAAGCACTCATACAAGTGGTTGAAATGCCAATTTCTTGTTTGGCAAGTTGCTTTCTTGGACCAAAAAGGCAATCCATGTTGTTTTGTTCCTAAATAAGAAGGCCTTGGAGCGAACGTCATATGTTCGTTATGTGCAATAATTTTATATTTACTATGCAGCACTTATTAGCTATAAATTCTCTACCCAAAACTGTTTCTTTTATCAAACTATTGTGCTGCAACCAAGTTATACAATATTTAACTGCGTATATTCATTATATAGGGTTTAATTCATGTCACTTAGTAAAACCTTTCCTCATTTGGCCCCACATTCTCTTCTTTCTTCAACAGTATTTTATAACAAAATATGATTCTATATGTGATGAAACTGCATATAATAATTTTACTTATTCAATGATAACATGGTTGCAATGTCAACACTGTTCTATTTTGCGGTTTGTCTTAGAACAAAAAACTGCATCACTTTGTTTAGTCTTTAAATAAGCTGTGAGCGCAAGGCGAACGGGGCAGTAGTGGGAAGCACTTTGCTTTTGTGTTTCTTAAGCATGCACTCTTCTGATACTCTTTCCCCCTTTTTTCAAGGCTTTCTTTATTTCATACCTAAGGGCCATATATGCAGTGAACTTAGCATGGTCCACTTTCTTAAATATGTTTTTCTATTTGAAAATAACAGAGATATTTTTTTCCATTAGAGAATCACCATGTAGTGGTCTTTTAATCAAAATGTTGTACTACAATCAAGACTGTTAACGCACAGGTTCATGGTGTACGGTCATATATGCAACTGGTACTATAAGAGCAAACTTTTGTGCATAGCTCTACAACTTATGTAGTAATAATCATTATATTCAAAGACAGCTCTCCTCGATTTAATTAACCATTTGAACTTTATAATGTTAACTAAATCATTTTTAGCAAGTGCATTGTATTAGCTTTCTGCAGCTCATGAATAAACGTAAAATTTCTGAGCTTGCTTTGGTGCAGAATTCTAGCAAACAGACAGTCTGCAGCTCGATCAAAGGAAAGGAAGGCTCGATATATAACAGAGTTAGAACGGAAAGTTCAAACTCTTCAAACTGAGGCTACTACACTGTCAGCACAACTGACACTATTTCAGGTACCTTTTATCCATTTGTTTGTCTCATGGGTTGCAGTACTACTACTATGTTTAGTTCATCAGTGCAAAAACAATAATGTGCATAGTAAATGTGCCTTTTGAACTGTATTGAACAGGCAGCTGTGCCACTTACTAGTACATGTGCTAACCAAACTGCAACTTCTTTACAATTAAGTGGATCATCCATTAGTAGAACAATTTATTTGAACTGATGCATATGCCATGATAACTATAACACATGATAGGATTATATGACTAGCTTTATGCTCATATTGGCTATAGCACATGTTGTGGAAAGGTCGAATTCTCATCCAAATATATTCTATATGGTTGGCCAATAATTTGTTGAGCTGAATGGTGGTACCTAACAATGAAAATGTATGCTCTCTATTGACCAGGACTATTAGGTTCTAGTAACACTGTATTTTTTTTTTACTCTGTTGACTGTTGACCAGTATTCAAAGTTTGTGATCATGCCCATATTTTTGTATTAAAAGCTGTGAATATCCTTTTAAGGCGTTTTGTTTTTCTGGGCAGAGAGACACAACCGGACTTTCTGCAGAAAATGCTGAGCTCAAGATTAGATTGCAAGCCATGGAGCAACAGGCTCAGCTGCGTGATGGTGAGCACTCTGCCCGTACATCTCAACTCTTGATTTTCATTATTTCCAATAAACTTGTGTTGAAAGGTAGCTCGTTGCTGTAGGCTGGCTGCTTACTTTTAGAAGATTTCTTATCAACATTTGCTATTTCTTGTATGTAAGACATTGTGTTATCAGCGTTTTTTAATGCAAGTTTTATCATGCGATCTCAATCCTTTCCATTGTTTACTTTGGTAAATCTAATGATTTGTGAGAGCTCCAACACTTAGTTACCTTTTAGCTTCAATAGAAATCTTTCTGCATTACTTCACAATGGAACTAGCTAAAATTTTGCACTGCTGGTAAGTGCCATGCTCTATTGCTGAACATAAACTTATACTGAAAACTGATGCATCATTTTAGAGGATAAAGCTCTGTCATGCAAGGAATATTGAGATTTCTCAAGCTATTAGTATTGACATTTTGAACAACTTGTGAACATCTGAAACACAGCATAGATTAGGATACGTGTTGTTTTTCCTGCTAATAGAAATACCATATTGTTTCGCAGCTCTCAATGATGCACTGAAGCAGGAAGTGGAGAGGCTTAAGATTGCTACGGGTGAGATGGCAAAGTCAAATGATGCGTATAATACGGGAATGCAGCAGGTCCCGTACAGCCCTTCCTTCTTCCAGCTATCTGAGCAACACGCAGTTCAGCACCATGCAGGCGTTCCGCAGCTGCCACATCAATTCCAACAACCTCATCCAAGTGTCCCTAGCCACCAGATGCTATCCCACCCAAATTCCCTCTCTGATATGATGCAGCAAGACTCACTTGGGCGGCTCCAAGGGCTGGACATTGGCAAAGGACCAGTGGCTGTGAAAAATGAGGCAGAGGTAGTGGTGAAGTCTGAGGGTAGTTCAATATCTGCAGGTGAAAGCAACAGCACATTCTAATTATAGACCTACATGTCAACAAATTGCTCCGTCCGTTTAGTTTTCTTTGTTCATAGTCTGACATGCCTTCCTGAACTGCTTCCCTCGCTCCCACTAGGTTTTTTTTTTCAATTCAATTCTTTCAATTTTAGTTACATTGTTTGTTTGTTGATCATCGTGTGGCTGATCATGTAGAGACTTAGATATGCTCGTTTGGGGACGTCGGGTTTATTTCTTGTGTGTTGTGTGTTGTTTGATTTAGGGGGTGAGGGGCACTGAGTGGGTTTCCAGTGACTTTTATGTATTCTTTTAGTTATGTTGTAGACTTGTTGTCTTTGAAAATATGTACATTTTTGTGTTACTATGCTAATTCTTAATGGGCCCGTACTATGAAAGTGTGGAACAGTATCAGCTGTTGAGAAAATGGCGTGTTGTTTCAACTATTTTTATCTTTAAAAGTGGCTTATACACTTTCTGAAAACCAAACTTAGCTTTAAAAGTGGCTTATACACTTTCTGAAAACCAAACATGGTCTAAATTGGAAGTACATTATGGCTTAAAAGTGGCTTATACACTTTTTAAAAACCAACATGGTTTAAACTTAAATACATTATAGCTGAATGTGATTTGAACGTACTGGCAATGCGAGCTATGCATGCAAAGTACTCTCTCTGGTTCTTTATTGTAGTATAGTTATTTGCTATAGAGAAGCTACAATATTCGAAGTTCAGATTATCTTGTAGTCTTTTCCTACCCTGTATTAGTCTTTTGCTGTCCAGTTTCATATTTTGCAAAGATAAATATATGACCGATCTTTAAACTGCCAGTGGTGTATGATCTTTTTGAATGAACCATAGTAAGTTCGAACCTCTTTTTGACCAGGTTGATCGCTGACGCGGTGTTGTAAGACTTCTAGTAACCAAGTAATTAGATTGGAGCTAGAATTTGTTTTTTCATGGGACGATACTCAGTGTTCGTCCTATAAAAAACAAATATAGCACTGGATATAATATATCTTACTACAATGAATTTGAACACTCTTGTTCAGATTTTTTACTAGGATATGTTACATATACATTCCTATGTTTTTTTTAACCGATGGAGTAGATTTTTTGTCCATTCAAAAAAAAAAAAGAACTAAAGTAGATTTTCTTGTAGTGAGTGCAGTTTTATGTTTGGATCCGCAAATAAAAAATATATAAATATCAGCACTGCTGCCTCTTTCATAGTCTAAAAAAAGATACACTTTACACACAATCAGTTAGGGGAGAAGGAAGATAAGGTACCCGCAAAATCTTTGTGGAGTTAACACTCACCAAATTTGGTCACATTATCTATTGGAATATACTGAATGGATTTCTGACTTCTAAATTTAGAGTTGAGATTTCGAAACGTTATGGTGTGCAACATAAATCTCTTGACCTATGCGTCTTATCCTTTTCTTCAAGCTTCTATTAAAGATAAATAGTCTGAAAAAGGCTTCTTTTCCCCAAAAAAAAAACTTACTGAAATTACACTTAAGTTGGCACAAATGTGTTGAACTCATTTTGGCTTGCAAGATCACATATTTTTCAGCATTTTAACATTTCTCATATATTTGTCTTCCATAAGTTTTTTCTTCTCCCATATATATATTTGTCAATGTTGTATTTTGAGAACTGTAGCCATACCCAAAACAACATGCTTTTGTGATCGGACAGAGTACCTATTTTATTGTGCCTTATTAAAAAAAATCCACACAATATATAATTCTTGTGCAAATGTTTACATTCCACTTTTAGAACCCTAGTAGAGTTATTAGCAGTCCTATACAATGTTTAGCCTAGTGATCACAATGCCTTACTAGCATTCCATTGTTAAGAGTTTGACTACTTCTTGTGGGATAGGTATTTTCGGGGCAAGATTAAAAGAAAGACCCCTTACCACCCTGTTGCTTTCAGTGTTACACACCTGCAGGCGCATCCGGAGCTAGCAGTGTAGAGGGAGCCTTCGAGGTTTTTTCTCGATTCTGCAGCGAGAAGTTTCCTCTACTGCAAATACCTCCTAGGAGGTCCTCCCCTAGGACTGAGTTTTTCCCAGTGTCATGCTTAACAACTATAGCTTCTCGACAATGTGTGAGACTCTGAGTTTGACCTAGGGGCCTATGGTCCCCCACTATTGCTAACATTGTAGATACTAATGTTGAATCTAGATAACAACTAGGGGAGATAGAGAAGATTGGGAAGATACGCAAAACGAGGTGAGCCATTAGCGTATGATTAATTAAGTATTAACTATTTTAAATTTCAAAAATGAACTAATATGATTTTTTAAAGCAACTTTCCTATAGAAATTTTTTACAAACAACGCATCGTTTAATAGTTTGGGAAGCGTGCGCGCGGAAAACGAAACAAACTATCTCCCAATCTCACGGTGGCGAACGCAGCCCTAGGAGTATACCCTTTCTTTGGCATTGCTTTCACCCACTCTACTTTCACAACCTTTGTTACACCAATATGATTTAGAAAATTGTTTCATGACTTCACTCTTTTTCCATCATAATCACATAGGTAGCAACACCTATCATTAGTAGCGTGGTCCATATTGTCACGGCATGAAATCATATTAATAATCCATGTTAAATAAAAAATATATAATTAGAAATACTTTGGACTCTCTAGTTAGCTTTAGTTGCTTTAAAAATTAAATAATTAATATAATTAGAATTAAATATAAATCTATACTAATCTTGGACTCTCAATTTAGTATAAGTTATTTCATTAATCCAACTCTAAATTTCAAAATTAATAATTAGCTCGTTATAATTGACGTGTACTCTTCTTTTTAGTTTAGAATGACATAATCCGAGATATAACCAACATTTATATTGTTAAAATTTTAATATCTTTAATATCATTATTACTAGCATGTGCAACATACATCGAGTTTCAACTAGTAAAAACTAACTTGTTTCAATGATAGTTTGCCATTTGTCATCGTCACTCTCGCAAGGTGGAAACCCCTAGTAATGCTAGTACGAATTAATTAACAAACACCATGCTTTGTTGGGTGATTCTTGACCCTAGTAAGGCACGGCTTTGGGCGGAATGGTGAACGAAAGAGAAGATAGAGAAGGGAAGGAGGAGGAAGCCTAAATTGTATTGATTGCGCACTGACGCGCCAATAGGGCTAACGTGGCGTGTATGCGTAATCTTATCCAAACCTTTTGACGTGGTACACCAGTAGAGCTGATGTAGCAGGGTATGTCATAACCTTACTTAAACTTTTTGGATACAACCACATACATAGTGTTTTCATGTTGTTTGGCATACTAGTAGGGCTGATGTGGCAGATTGAGCATGCGACAAACTCATCCAAACTTATTGGAGCCATTGCATACACATGGTGGTGCCATGTTGTTGGCGCGCAATTTGGGCTGATGTTGCATGGATATTGTAACCTTATACATACTTTTTAGCGTTGTCGTACGTGGAATAGTAATCCGTTTTGGTAGTGTAAGTAGGGATGATGTGGCTAGACATGCTTTGACTCTAATTGTCCCTTTTTTTTGCCGCTATCACATGTGATTTAACGGTATTATTCGGCAATTACCAACTTTGGCTGTGTTTAGATCGTTGCAAAGTTTGGAAAAGGAGTGAAATTGGAGATGATGTGACTGAAAAGTTGTGTGTGTATGACAGGTTGATGTGATGGAAAAGGACTGAAGTTTGGATCCAAACTTTGGATCTAAACACAGCCTTTGTCAGAGTAGCCAAAGCTAGTGTTTTAAAAATAACATAATAAGGTGTTTGTTTTCTCAAATATTATTAAAAGGAGTTTTGGAATAAAGAATTCCAAGAAACATATCTACACCGCAAACAACAGTTTTGAAATATTTTTTATGTGATCAAACCAAAACTCTTCAGGAATTAAAGGATTCATTTTCTTATATTTGAAACTGAATGCCTATCTATCCATACCAACCATACATCCTCGAATGACCCCCAGTTTTGGCATCCATATCCACTTCAATAAAGGCAGTAGCCATAAAGAATATAATAAAAAACTCATATAGACAAAAAAAAAGAAAAAAAAAGAGGCAGAAATCAAAGTACACTGTAGCCCCTACTGATCTACTACTATATAAAGGCGAGACAAGAGGAGAGAGCATTGGGGCCCAAATCCAGATCTCTTTTTGAGTTTTGAGACACAAAACCACAAGCGAAAACTCAAAACTCCACCGAGAAACGGAAGGGATCGATCGAAAATGAAATCGTAAGAAGCAAATAGGTAATAAGATTTTGATCTCTCGCTCTTGCAAAACCCCCTTTGATTTCGCTCTTGTTTGATGATCTGATGATTCCCCAAACATGGCAGCTTGAACCAGTAGTAGTAGTAGTAAGCTAGCGATCGATGGCGGCGTACCGCGGGCGGCGGGACTACGGTGGCGGGTGGTGGTTGGCGTCGGGCGGCTCGGGGAGGATGACGCTGGCGGCGGTGATGGCGACGAGGGCGCCGCGGCCGGCGTTTATCCGGCGGGAGGCGATCCGGGCGGCGGAGGCGGCCGCGGACGAGGTGGTGTTACGGGTGCAACCCACGGAGGAGGCGGAGCGGACGCGGCGGGGCATCATCGGCTACCTCAAGCTACTCTTCGGCACCGCGCTCGGCTGCGAGGTTCGTTCCCCCCCAATCTCATCGCCAGCGTTTTCTCCGGCCGGTGTCGGCGGCGGCGGAGCTACTCCGACCGCCGCGCCGCGCCGCATGATCCGCCGCTGATTCACTTTTTTTTTTTCCTTTTCCTTTTCGCAAACAAGTGCCGTGCCGCAAACAAAACCAAAAAAAAAAGAAGCACTCGCTTGTGGGATGATAAGTTGATGAGCGCTTCCGTTTCAGATGGGATCGTTTTTTCTTCTTCTCGATCCCAATCGCGGGCGGCGTCTTGGGGGTTTGATGTTAGATGAGTTGATGAGCGCGTGCGCGCTTGATTAATCGCTTCGCGTCCAGTTTTGCTGATGAGCTCATATATATGTCGCTTTCGTCTTTGCTCCGTTTCGGTGATTGCGATTAGGACTAAGTGGTAGTTAATCGGTTCTTTATTCTCGTACCCATCAGTTCATGCATCGAGGTCTTTTTCTAATGACATTTGTTTGACTAACCAGTCCTATTCTATTACTCGAGTGGCTCCAAATTGCTGTGCTGAGCGAGTGACATCATGTCGTCATGTCAGTTTTTGTTTTACTATAAAATAAGAGAAGATATTATGCTTTGGCCTTTTTGGTGGTGGCTTTTTTACTAGCTTAGATGATCTAATAACTTTTTACCTTTCACCTTAGCGTAAATACAGGCTTCTTTTCAGCAAACATGAACGGTTAAACCCTTCCTTTTTCACTGTGGTTTGTAGCTTTTTATTTATTTATTTTAATGACAGCAAATGTATCATTTCTAGCTCTATTGAAGGGGAAAAGGTTGGCTTTCTAGCTAGCTTGCTCGTAAATGTGCTTGCATGCATGCAATCGGGTGCGGCGTGGTTTGGTGAACTGTGAGCTCGTTACATTTCTTGGTGACTCATCAGTCATCACATGCTTGGGCAAAGCAAGCAATGGATACTTGTTTATGCCGCCGTAGTGAAATCCTCTCTTCATGTTGTACCTGTAGATACAGCAGGATTTTTGATTCTTGAGCCGGTGCAGTCATAGTGATCTTGCACTTTACACTATGTTGCATTCAGCATTCTCTAAGATGGTGTTTCTGTTTGATTATTTCAGGTCTTTGCATTTGGATCTGTTCCTTTGAAGACCTACCTCCCTGATGGGGATATTGACATAACTATACTTGGGAACACAGCTCCGGACAGCACTTTCATTAGTGAGGTTCGTGGTATACTTGAGTTAGAGGAGCAGGAAGATGGTGCTGATGTTGCAATCACGGGTTTGCAATTCATCGATGCTGAGGTGCATTTTTCTATGACATACTTCTGTTGAGTTATTTATTCCAGAGATAGTTTGGGTATAGTATGATATGGTCATATGGAGCAGTAACAATGTTTTTTACATTTTTCATGCATGATCTCTTAAGAAGGCAGAGATTTAACTATGTAGTTCTTGCCTCTACATACGCTACTGATATATTTTTATGCACTGTTTTAAAATACTGCTGTTGCTTTTGCATCCAGGTAAAGCTCATCAAATGTGTTATTGACAATATTGTTGTTGACATCTCGTTCAACCAAATTGGTGGGGTGACCACACTCTGTCTTCTTGAGCTGGTAAGTACATGGAAATATGAACTATCTGCTCCATTTGGAAGTATTCATCTTGAATACTGCCCAGTAATTTCAACAAATATACCGTGCAAAATTGATAACAAATTTGAGTACATATTCCTTCTTCAGGTTGACCATCAAGTTGGGAACGACCATCTGTTCAAGAGGAGCATTATGCTAATCAAGGCTTGGTGTTATCATGAAAGCCACATACTGGGAGCTCATCGTGGACTAATATCTACTTATGCCTTGGAAGTTCTTGTTCTTTACATATTCAATATATTTCACAAATCGCTGCATAGTCCCTTAGAGGTACTTCTTGGTAGCATATCATTTTTCACAATTCTTATCAGCATCTTTCTGAGATGGGTGGACTAAACTTTTTTTTGGATTAAACACCCAATGGCTTTTCAGCAGTTTAGTAAGGGAATTTACATAGGGACTAAAATTTTTGCATGGTACCTTCTTTATTCAAACAGGTCTTGTATAAGTTTTTGGAATATTTTAGCAAGTTTGACTGGGATAAGTATTGCGTAAGTTTAAATGGTCCTGTTCCTTTGTCATCCTTGCCCAACCTAACTGGTGAGTCATACTCAGGTATTCTTTTGCTTTGTCAAGTGATCGCCAAGCATGTACTTACTGGTCTAATTATTATAATCCCTGTGACAGTTGAACCTTCAGGGATACATGATGAATTACTGTTTGGCCCTAATGGCTCGTGTGATAGACTTATTGTACTTAAAAAGGATTCTGATGGATCTAACATGAATTTTCGCCCGAAGTATCTAAACATAATTGACCCAATAAAGTCCAGTAATAATCTTGGCAGAAGCGTCAGCAAAGGTCAGAATAACCTGGAGGCTACATCATTTTATCTTTCTTTATTCTGTGCGTCGTTTTCCTTTCTATATTCCACCACCACGTTCCTGTATGTGTGCTTACTCATGTAGAACAGGTACTGTGCTTGTGAAATAGGCATATGTTGCTAACTACATACATACATGAGATCTCTTTGAAGGATGGTTCTCATAGGTTCTGTACATCTATGTTGATTTTCTGCAGGAAGCTTTTACCGCATACGAGGTGCTTTCTCATTTGGTGCACAACACCTGAGTCAAATTCTCATGTTACCTACTGACCTTATTCCTACTGAAATCTTTGGATTTTTTGTGAACACCTTGAAGAGCCATGGAAGAGGAAAAAGATCAGACGTTGGCAATAATGGTTCATTCGAACCGTCGCTTGGTCCTGAAAGCGAATATGCACTTGGGGAAGATTCATCAGACGTAAAAGAATCTGACATGAGTGAAGATGAAAATAGAAGTCCTGATCTGCAGAGGACATCAGATAGTTGTTTTTACAACAAGGTCTCAGGAGACAGTTTCAGTAGCCAGTCACCGTTTTCCCAAGAGAATGGCAACAACATGAAACGACACTACGACTGTGCAAGAGAGGAATATTTACCCCTCGGTAGATCATCTATGGAGCAACATATTTATGCGAACAACCAGTCACAAATATTGACTCCCTCTACTCGTATAAATACTTTGGATGTTTCCAATTCTTGCCCAGCTGAGACAAATAGGAGTGATCTCCATGAAGAAAAACTGCCACTTTCTCATTTTTCACCATCAAATTTGTTGGATCTATCAGGAGATCTGGATTTGCACTTAGAATGCCTTCGAAAAGTTCAGTACCACCTGGAGTCCATGTTTGATTGGTTGATTCAGGAAGCAAGTTTTCTTGGCGCAGTAAACAATGACTCCTTCAATATTCCAACCCGGAGCAGCTTCTCAAATACTGATGGAAGAGCTCCAGTTTCATCTGCTGATACCGAGAGAGGGAACCTATCTCCAGTTTACTGTTCGCATAGCACAAGAAAAATTTCTCAGAAATCAGTATCACGCACTGAGGTCCAAGTGAATGCAGTTTGTCAGCAGAATGTGGCATTGCCCTCTGGAACAAATAACATATCCAAAAGATTGACATTGCCTCCATCTCCTGTCGCTGATTCTGAGAAATCTCCAGTTTCTCCACTCCATAACACACTGGATATTGTTGGGACGCATGGAGCTGGCATGCATACTCTCAATGTAAGAACATTTGCGGCTTTGTTCATTAACTTTTTGTTGTCCGCTGTTTCGAATTAGTTTCGCTTTCAATAAATTGACTCGATTCTTGTTTGTCCATATGCGCAGAATGTATCATTGCTTTCTGGAACAGATGTATTATCCAATGCATTCGCACAGCTTTCATTTCCTGCAGTTAATTCAGTTGACTATAAATATTGTTGGTCTTATACCACAACAAATAATCGTGCGACATCAAGTCAAAAAACAAACCGTGTGAAGGGTGGAACTGGCACATACATTCCCATAATGGTGAGGACTCTTGGGACATCATCTACTCCCTCCGTTCCAAATATAAGCGTTTCTATGCATTTTATCTGGAGTTCTGGATGGAGGGATGTCTAGATACATTTTGGAAAACGTGCAGAAATGCTTATATTTTGGAATGGAGGTATTATTTCTTGTGCATGCTCCATGTTTTTAAACTTTGAAAAGTTTTTGTGTCGAGTAGATCAACTAATTATTTTATTGTTCCTTATGCTGCAATATTGGCATAGAAAGCTGGAAATGAGCTTTTTTTTTTAGGCTACACACGGAACCTCCATAGTAGTATAAATTATAAATCATGTATTGGTGCATTCTTAATAAATCCATGTAATTAGCTATTCACTTGTTACAGAATTATCATACTTACAAGGAACGCATATTCTATTATAATGGAAGAAGCCAGAGAGAAATGTTACCAGATCGGCCGTTCAAGATTAAAACTAGCCCAATTGGCTACATTCGCCGGCGCAGTTCGCCTGAAATGGGATGTTCAAGTTCAAGCAATGGCGGTATTACATTTGAAAATACAAGTCATACACCATCAAAGAAACAGGATCACTCAAGCAAAAGTACAGTTACAGCTGAAGGAGGTTTTGCTCAGGAGAGAGCACCAGCAAGCCAGGAATGGAATATTTGCACAAACATGAACATGGTTGACAGCCAAAATCCTGGTAATGAAGACCTTGTCAGACCAAACAATGAATCAAGGGAACTACAGATACTCCATCCATCAGAAGAAAACAGGGAAATGACGGCATCATTATCATCATCTAGTGTGGAGCTTCCTCATTGTGTTGGCAATGGTCTCAATGGTCTCCAAGAATCCAATACATCTCAGCCATCCTCACCTGCAACTGAGGCTTCTTCTCCAATCAAAACAACACAAGTCGAAGGTCTTGAGTTTGGATCTTTCGGACCTATCTCAGGTACTAGTTTTCTCTGCGAAAAGTTTTGCGAAGAATTCCCACCTCTGCCTGCTAGAAAGAGGCCTGCAGTAGCCGCTGTTTCAACGCCTGTGACTGTGAGCTCTTCGCCTGCTGCAAAAGAAAGCAAGTACGTGATTCTTACATTGCGATCTCGTGTTCTTTTCGCATTTCATTCTAATTAAATTGCATCATCTCGTGAATGAAAATCTGTAGGCCAGAAGGGTTCTACCAACTGAGAGATGAAGCTGACTTCCCTCCTCTCAAGGCTGGTGCTCGCAATGGATTTAATCATAGAGTTGGAAGATGAAGGATGCTTTACTGGCTTGCTTCAGGAGAAGTCTGATATCGTACAAAGCTTGGATGCTATTCCGATCGTAATAGCATGCGTTCAGCTGTCTGCAACTCCAATAATCCTTAGTGATGCAATCATTAGGTCTGTTAAGTGTTAACTCCTGGTAGGAGCCTTAATTGTAAAAGAACTAGCTCATCTTTTTAGCTTTTATAACCCAAAAAAAATGTAAAAAAAAATAAAATAATACGAAAATGCTCACAAAAAAAGAACTACCACCTTTGTAGATCCGTCGTTTTAACTTTTTTAAGACTAAGAGAAGAAAAATGATGGAGTACAGTGTTTAGGTGCACCTATTGTTTCTTTGTGCTTCATCGTGATATATTTACCCTTTGCATGGTATTTGTTTAAGTACTACCTCCTTCCCCAAATGTTTGATGTTTGAACTAACCAAAGTAAAAAAAAAACACAGAGAGAGAGGAGGGAGTATAATTTTCTCTGATACCTTTTACTTTGTACAGTGTACTGACTAGTGAACCGATAGTTGTATACAACTCAATATGGCACAGCAATTATAAGTGCCTCACTTCTACTCCATCCGCGTGAGGCCGAATCCCTAGACAAGAAGCAGAATGTGGTGGAAGTAAATTATCCATCTTGCATTACATCCTGCAGTGAATTCTTCAATGCGTCTAGAGATTTCTTTCCAGTGGAGTCTCTCGGATGCTGAAGTTTGTCACCTAACAGTCCAGCTTTGAACACAACAAAAGCCTGCTTCTTCATGTCCCAAATCAGAGACCAAAAACACTGCACAGAATGGCGAAGTTCTGCAGCCCAGCCAGCAGAATACAATTCCCTCAGTCCAGAGAACCCTCCTATTGGTGTCGACATGGATGTTGCCAACACGACACATCAGAATGTCGTCGTCAGCTATAACAAGATAAGTCATTAGCGTATTGATTAATCAAACTTTAAAATAGTTTAATATTTACTTTTTAAGTAATTGTTCTGTAACAAAAAATTTTAGAAAGCGCATAGCATTTCGAGAAACTTACGTACGAGAGAAAAAAAAACAAGAGAAATCTACCGCTGTCGAATGCAATCTAAGCACTGATTTTATTTGTTTGGTCGATGTGTAAGCAACACACACGTCGCGTGACTTGCGCGACCGTAGCGTTGCAGGTCAGAGATCAGTCGCGATTGCAATCGTAAAATCTATTGCTAATCGCGCTATCAGCGATCAGGTGGGCGGATTACGATTACGGAAGGATACGTGAAGCGGGCACGCGAACTGAAAGCGACGGGCATCGCAGCATCTGACGTGCCAGGCAGCCCAACCATGAACCAACCACCTAAACTCGTGGGTGCACAGTAGTCTACCTCCGTGCATCGACCATATATCGGGGAATATTCTTAAGTTTATGCCCTGTACGTTAAAAACTGGTATACCGGATAGCACTTTTTTTTTTTTTACTAATTCTCCAGTTTCGTATTATAAGACTTTCTAGCATTGTCCACATTCATATATATGTTAATGAATTTAGACATATATGTGTGACTAGATTCGTTAACATCTATATAAATGTGGGCAATGTTAGAAAGTCTTGTAATCTGAAACGGACGTAGTAATTGGAAGTTTTTTTTTTAAGGACATACTAATTGGGAGTTGGGACTGAACTTTGATAATGGGCCTAATGCCCCTGTGTGGTTGTAGTTAAGTCCCCAGTTGGGCTGTATTTGGCTTGGATTTTCATTTTTTTGCTTATTAGTACTAGCCAGTCACGTATGACCTTGAGGTTTGCATTGCACTTAAGCGAAGTCACCCTAGGGTGTGTTCGCTGCCTCTCCCATCCGGAACAGTAAATACGGAAAACGGAGCGGTCCATTAGCGCGTGATTAATTATGTATTTGCTAATTTTTTTTTCAAAAATGGATTAATTTGATTTTTTAAGCAACTTTCGTATAGAATTTTTTTTAAAAAAACGCACCGTTTAGCAGTTTGAAAAGCGTGCACACGGAAAACGAGGGAGATGGGTTGGGAAAAAGGGGTTGCAAACACACCCTTAAGCGAAGTCAGAGCAAACATGGTTTTGGGGTAAAATGAGTATGGGCCACCGTTGGGTTAAGGTATGGGCCTTTTAAACTCATGGAGACTTTGTGAGAAAGGAATAAGTCTCACTTTGTCTCCCTCAAATAGATACAATTTGATTCGTTACTCTCAATTGGTATACCAGATATCTTAACTCCCTAACTATTAAAATGGGTGCAAAATAATTCTCTGTGTGGTTTTGATAGTCGGGGATTTAAATATCTAGTATTATGGTTGAGGGATACAAATTAAATTGGACCTATATTTTAAGAGAGTCAAAGGGCCTGTTTGGCTGCAGCCGGCATGAACAGTGCCACACTCACTGTGCACAGCTCCGTTGCAACCAGCCTGCCAAACGCTCTCAAAGCGGACTTATTATATGAGAACGAAACAGAGGCACATATTGTTTACAACATAAACGATTCGCTGTCCAGCCCACTCTACCTCGTTACCTACTTGCCTCTCCTGATACAAAAATCTACTCAGATTTTTAAAAGAAAATTTTAAAAGGGAGATATATAATTACATCAGTGCTTTGTTCTACGTAGTTCACCCGTCTAACTCATTCAATGGAAATTTTAATAATACATTTCTTAAAGGTGAACAGCACCTCAGGCCGTGTTTAGTTGCAAAATTTTTCTTCAAACTTTCAACTTTTCCATCACATCAAAACTTCCCTACACACACAAACTTCCAATTTTTCCGTCACATCATTTTAATTTCAATCAAACTTCCAATTTTCGTGTGAACTAAACACAGCCTCAATGGAACATCTCAAACGCTTCTGTATTCTGAATTTCTGACGAAAGAGTTGCAGAGTACTTGACCTTTGTTCATCCCCAGTTCGCCCATGCCTATGTTGGTTTCACGTCTTCACGATCATCACGAGTGGCTGCGCAGGACTGCGAGGAATCTGACGGGGCTCTGAAGAATCAGATGGCGAAACCTTTGTTCGTTGCTGTTGGTCTCTTCCCAACTGCAGTTCTCGCATCCAAGACCATACTGATTACTGAAACACACATTGCCCTGCCTGCCTTTCTCTTTCTCCACCCATGTAAGCAATGCAGCATTGCCTCAGCGTCGATCGTCTGAGATGCCGATTGATTGCAACTTTCAACTGAACAACTTATTATAGCACGTTTGTACTATGCACCGCACTAGCAGAAGAATTTAATTCTTGAAACTTTAGGTTACAGACACTTTTGTCTCATAAATTTCTCCCAAGAATCCATTGAGTACATTCGATTGCCTTTCAGCGAAAAAGAAAGAAAAGCTCTCAATATCTATTGAATTTTGACAAGTGGATCTCCCAAAGAAACAACAAGAACACATTCTTGGTGATTGCATCCACTGGGACTGGGCGCAAGAAAGGCAGGGTCCCATTGGCAGGAGGATCCATCTTTTCTCCTTTCTGCAACTGGGCTCACCTCAGTTCAGAGGAGCCCACGGGTAGGTACATCCATCATCCATGCAGTTAGGCCTGTGCCCTGGAAAACTGACAGATCAATCTTTTACATGGCAGGGAGGTTTTTCTGGGCGTCTGTTTCTTCAGCCTATTTCTGCATACCCTGGCCCCCTGCCCAGAATCGTTGCACCCTTGTGGAATGGAGTGTAGCAATGGCGAAAACTGAAATTGAACAGTGGTATGTCACAGTGTGCCTCTGGCCTCTGCTGCTGCTCTGCATTCTAGTGGCAGTGAAGTGAAGTGAAGTGAGGTGTGTAGTGAAGCACGATTACTGAAGGACTGAAGCTAAGGTTGACAACGATGTTTGTCCTGTTGGATTCTCGGTGGATTACTGTTTGGATGGTTAACAGCAAAAATAAGTCTACTCCTACGTGCAAGAATTAAATCGAGAATAGTTTAAATCGGTCGACCGATGTAAGTAAAAAAATCGGACGCTACTACTTGAAGTCCCTGCTATTCTGCGCTACTCTGTATTCTCTTTTTCTCTCTTTACACGTGTAGCCTGGCTAGTGTGTCTCCGCATGCACTCTCTTTTTGCTACTATGAGTTTGACATGTGTAAAGGATGCAATTTTATTAGCAAGTTTTAAATACTTTTTTCTTTTAAATTACCCATCCGTTTTTGAATCTAATTACACCATCATACTCATTGTAATTAAATCTCCACAACAAGATCTCACATGATTATATTCTGATAAAAAATAATATGTATGTTTCAACTGTTCAAATTTGATGTTTCACGTGCGAAAAGAGAATGTTTCAGCTAGAATCCAAATATGTTGCACGTTTTAAGTTTTCATGTTATAATGAATTTTTATCTAATGGTGTACGTGGTGTTATGTGCATGTGACTTGTTCCGATGTTTTGTTGATTCATTTGCAAATGTTGCACATTTTATTATTTGGATGTTTCGGTAAATATTATATGATGTTTCAATTGTTACACCCCGATGTTTCATGTAGTATATAAAAATGTTTCAATGTTTCAATCATTACACCCCAATGTTTCATGTAGTATATAAAAATGTTTCAGAAAATATCATTTGATGTTTCAATCATTACAACTTGATGTTTCATGTAGTATATAAAAATGTTTCAATTAAAAATATTATATATTTTTTCATAATATGGTCATGTGGGATCTTGTTTTAAAGATTTAATTAAAATGAATACAACGGTGTTATTGTATCGTAAATTGGATCAACAATTTAGAAGAAAAATCATTTAGAAAATTGATAAAAAATGGTTGTATGGATGTATAGCAAACCAAACCATGAGAGAGAAGTACGAGGACTCTGCATGCAGAGTACTATGAGGGAGAGAGAGTATGCAAGTAATATCGCAAGCAACACATGCAAGACACGTACAAGCAACACAGCACGGGGCAATGCAGGGTCGGACGTCCGATATTTGCGTAGCGTCCTCCAGAGTTTGCTCGTTCTGTGATAGGGCAATTTCATAACATTTCAATGTCGTCCATGGCCGCTTCGCCCATTGATGTGGGCAGGAGAGAGTTCCCTGCCCTCTCAGCCACTCTAGAGCGTTGTAAATGCTCTGACTTGGAGAAGCTTTTCAGAAGAAAAGGGAGTTGATCTGAAGAGGATTGAACGAGTCGATCTGAAAAGGGAGTTGATCTGAAGAAAATTCTTCTGAACAATTTTGTTCTTGTTCTCTTTTTGGGTGAAGCCAACCCAAGCTAAGCTAGGTGCCGCCTACACAAGCCAACGCTACCATGGGCAACCGGATAGCCTAATCAACACAACAGAGATAAAGGGCCTGTTTAGATCCCACGAATTTTTTTACCATATCACATGGAATGTTTGATACATGCATGGAATATTAATTATAGGGAAAAAAAAGAAAAACTAATTACACAGATTGCATATGAATTGCAAGACGAATCTTTTAAACCTAATTGCTCCATGATCTGACAATGTGGCGCTACAGTAAACATTTGCTAATGGCGGATTAGTTAGACTTAATAAATTTGTCTCGCAGTTTACAGGCGGAATATGTAATTTATTTTGTTATTAGTCTATCTATGTTTAATATTTTAAATGTGTATCTGTATATCCGATGTGACATGTTATAACTTTTCACCCATGAACCTGGACACAGCCAAACATGCTGCAAAGTTCAGTTCGATCGACTGGCTGAGCTGTGATGGATGCACACAAGAGCAGAGATTCTTCCTTGCAGCATTTCACAAACTTGATGATCTGAAATTTCAGGCATAAATATTGTCCTTTATTTACTGGATGCCATTAACTTTTCAACGAATCCTTGAAGATACTAATGGCAATATGGCATAACAAGGCTTAGGTAAAATCATTGTCACAACTCACAACTCAAGCAAATTTAAGAGAATTTTAACATACTTTTTTTTTGAATATTTGAGGTATGTGATTTAATTTGTTGGAAGGGAATCATGCTACAACTGCATCTGCAAACAAAGTCGGCGACGCGGCCGCGCTCGTGCCGCTGTCCAGCGCGTCACCTTCGTCGCCGACGTTCTTGGCGGCGGCGCGCTTGGTGAGGATGGGCCGCAGCTTGAGCTCCGGCATCGCCTTCATCCCGTCGAACCGGCCGCGCGCCGGCGACGCCGAGACGGCGACGACGTCGAACACGATGTCGTCGTTCGGCTGCGGGCTCCGCGGGAACCGGGTGTCCCGGAGCTTGTGGTTGTCCGTGGCGGCGCGAGCCGGAGAGGGACAGCGTTCTCTGCTCGGGAAGTAGTACGACGCCCTGTTCGGCGAGCACGGCGCCGCTGCCGCCGCCGCCGCCATGGGAGGTTGCTGCTTATTGCTCGCCGCTTCGACGACGTCGGGCTCTCCTCTCGCCGCGCTTCTCCTCCGCCGCAGCTTGTGGAACAGCCACGAGCTCGGCAATGGCATTGTAGCTGCTGCTGCTGCAGCGAGGCAGTGTGGTCGTGGGACTGTGGGGGTGAGCTGAGCTGCAGTGCGTGCAGCGAGGTTGCACCCCACTTTTTATTACGGAAAAGTTTGCCGCGAGTGGCAGCAAAGAGATGTTGCGGTGGAAAAGCGGCAGCGGCATCTTGCAACAATCTGACACACTATACTATACAAATTCTCTCTCATATTGTGCTTCAGAATCATAATCAATACGCTTGTAATTTGTTGGAACGAAAAAAAAAAGAAATGTAGATATGTTGGTGCATGATTTAGGCTTTGTTTAGTTCCAAACTTTTTCTTCAAACTTTCAACTTTTCCATCGCATCAAAACTTTCCTACACACATAAACTTTCAACTTTTCTATCACATCATTTTAATTTCAACCAAACTTCTAATTTTTACGTGAAAACACACCCATACAGAGAGTTCAGACTGCTCTGCAGAGCAAAATAAGAAATGTAGAAATTCAATTGTTTGTCGACGCTTTGTCCACCGATGAAACACCAATTTTACTTTGACAGTGATTCATTCTCATTAGTAGATGGCATGCAACACACATGGCACAAAGTCAAAATGTTTGAAGAGGAGAAAGTGTGCGTAAAAGCTGTGGGGGACTCTCTGACGGCAAGGGAAAGGATGCAGAGTTGCAGACCAAGATGGTGATTCAGCTTTTCGCTAGTGGCATTGTGAGACAAGCCTGCCGTAACAGGCGTTTCTCATTGTCTCTAATGGCCATAGCTGCAGCTAAACCTCGAGGCCAGGACGATTTTGCACATGAGCTGCAGCTGGAGAGGCCAACTGCATGCTGGAGTGTGAACCAAGTCATTTCCAGAGGCAGCTGCTAGGTTAGAACTATGATATGGTCCATGGACGGTTTGGAAGGGGACATGAGCATTTGAAAAGGTCAAAATTTGGTCCACCACGAATCACTGTATTCAAATCAAAAGTGATTTGCTTTGATCCTCATGTGGGGGCAACTTAATTGCGATTGGCTTACGGCTGTATGTAGAGACCACGTAGTGCAGGTGCAGCCCAAATGGACTCTACAGTTGCATTTGATTTGTAGCTTGCTTCCATCTTACAGAAGACAACATGCATGTACGCAGGAGAAAAATCCAACTACAAATGTACTATCATTCGGTTTTTCAGAACGTATGTGAACTCTCAAAAACAGTATACCACCCTTTCTTTTAAAAAAAATATAATACAAACACAAAGCGCTCACAACACGTGTATGCTTAACTCTATAGACGTATACACGTACTATAAACACCTCTGAAAAAATATACCGTCATATCTTAAAATTGATGAAGACATCGTGAATGTCTCTCTATCCAACAGGTACAGTGGCGGAGCCAAAAATTACATAAGACTAGAGCTAAGATAGAGCTTGACTACTGGAGTATTAGTTTTCTGAAGAAAAAAATACATAGTGAATCAATAAAATTTAAGCAAGTTTTTGGATGCATGCCTTGCCCTAGGCCTGCCCCCACCCCTGAACGGATATGTCACCCTGCACGGCTGTACAATTATAAATTGGTACTTTAAATTAGTACGGGGAAGGTTCACAAAACCAAACTGTCATAAAAAAAATGCCCCAGCTAGGAGAGGATTTTTATGGGTTTTACGAAAATCGTTTGAAACCCATCGACTACCGACTTAAAAAACTCTAATTTATTTTGGAACTTGATCGGTTTACTGAACAGTTTGTGATCTTGAGCTGGCCCGAAACCTCAATTTCTATACGAAAACCGAGTGATTTCCGTCTGTTTTTTATACCTTGGCACGGGGTGATCCCCGAAAAATCCACATAAACAATCAGCTATACTGGGGTTGATCATGCGGTGGAGGAGACAAATGCATCTTTTTTTTCATCCACTGTAGTGATTCCAGAACATGTACTGCAACAGTAACAGATTATTTCGAACCTGCATTTTTTTTACACAAAACCTACAGAGGCTGTTGTTCTCGATGTCTACAATGCACCAGTATTGAACTGCTCATCAGATGTTCAGACATGTGTGCACGCACAGCAACCGGTAGACATTTTTTTTACTGCAGACTAGCAGCTAGCTAGCTCCAGTGACGAACTAGAACTACTGCTCACCCACGCTTGTCTGCAACGGATCAGTAAAACAGCACGATTCTCGAATATATAATCTGTACTCCCGTCCTAAAAAAATATAAACCCTGGTTTCCGTGCCCAATGTTTGACCGTCCGTCTTATTTGAAAAAATAATGAAAAAAATTAAAAAGAGAAGTCACGCACAAAGTATTAATCATGTTTTATCATCTAACAACAATAAAAATACGAATTATAAAAAAATTTCATATAAGACAGACAGTCAAAGTTAGACACGCAAACATATGGTTTGTCTTTTTTTTTTTGGGACGGAGGGAGTATACATGTGTCTTCTAAATTCCTCTGCTGAAGCCTGAAGAGATGGCAGTTTTGCCAGAGCCAAGATTAGCAGAGAGAGATGAGTCGTTCTCGTCCGTTCTTTCTCGATCGCGTCCTGAGCAGGAAGAGCAGGAAGGCATATGATCGCGCTGATGATTTCGCGGCGCGTTTTGCCGGGACGACGACGACGAGGCTCACCTCACGGGGGGATCATTCTGCCAGTGGTTGCGGGGACACGGCGAGCTTATTTCAAGAGACTGGACAAGCGCGGATCAGTGCTGCTCGTACCAAAGTTTAGTTCAATTCGTGCGGTGCCACCATTCCATGCCAAAATCGTCGATTACAAGTTGCCGGGAGCAAGCAACCACCGCCCTAGCGAGTTAGCTTCGATACCTAGCTATCTATGATCGATGAGATCAAAACTCATAGTAGTAGTAGCATGGGGAACTAGTAGAAACAAAAACAGCACCCTAAATTCCTCTCTCGGAGCAACAGAGTACAAATGCAGAGTTTGGAGGTATGCAAGTAAGATAATGAATAATTGAGATGGATTGATAGTGTTCGGGCGCGGCCCGTTAGGTAGGAAGAGATAAATAATTGTTGGAGTAGGTATAGTTGAAAGACCCGTGCCATGATTGTAGCTTTGCAAATCTTACTCGAACGCCATCATCATTATCCTTTCTAGTGTAGTACTAGTATATACTATAGTGTGTGTACCCAGCGGCCGGATGGATGACAAGTTTATATGCCTAAGTAAAGTTTGAGACTTTCAGTCATGGCCGGGGTTTATCATTGGTGGTAATCATGCAGCGGATAATCTTATACTCTCCTACATGCATATATTATCTTGCTGACACACACCACCTGCTAGCACTACGTAGTGCTACCTTTCTGCTGGACTTGAATCTTAATAAGGCTGTGTTTAGATACAAAGTTTAGATCCAAACTTCAGTCCTTTTTCATCACATCAACCTATCATATACACACAACTTTTCAGTCACATCATCTTCAATTTCAACCAAAATCCAAACTTTGCGCTGAACTAAACACAACCAGTAGTAATTCAATCGATTTCTGCTGGATTGATCGATTGGATGTGTAACAATGCAAGACCTGGGTTCCTGAAGGCGACTTAAAAAGGAAAACAGAGTCTACCTTTGCGGCGGCGTGTGGTGCATTTCTCGTACATAGTACTACTTGTACAGTGGTGATCGATGATGTGCTGATCGATGGAGTTAGGAGTAAATTTGTGGACAGACGATGCAATAGTACATGTGCAGGGCCATGAGTTAAGGTCGACATTGAATTCCCTGTCCAACGACGGTCGGCCGAAGAAGAACACTGTCTGTCCAGCCATGCACATGTGACTACATACATACTGTATCTATCTTCTGTGTACATGTGTACACACAGTACACGCGTATACGAGTGTATGTGTGTAGGAACGTATCTATACGTGTCGTGTGTCGAGTGATATACGTGCTGGTTAGCTGGTCAGGAAATATCGTGCGTACGCATGCGTATATCAAATTATTCATTCAAGTACGCATGCATGCATGATTCCGAGACGACGGGGACCGGGCGATGGATGGATCGAGCGAGTTTTAGGCGGACAGTTGGGTGCCCGACCGCGTTATCGGCTTTAAAATCTGCCGCTTTCCGCATGCATGCATGCGCCGATCGATCCGCCGATCGATCGAAGCCGCGTGTGTGCATTGCAACCGCGCGCACGCCATGCTACCGCCCGCCGCTTCAGGCGTACGTCCGCGCGCGGAGACGATCGACTCGATCGGTCTCGTCTACTCCGCACGTACGAGCCGTCTGCGTCGTCGCGCGAGGGAATAATTTCCGGTGTCGTGGAGGGGAGGTGATGGGCATGTGTGAGATGCTCGGTCGCGACTCGCGAGTGGCCGGAGATGTGGGCTTTTTCCGGTGTCCTTGGGCGAGATTTGGGCAGTGGGCAGGCAACGACGTCGACGCATGCACCGATCTGGTCACTGCCATAGAAAGGAGGTTGGCCAACGCGCGCTCCCGGCATGTTCACCTAGCTAGTGCACAGTGATTTCTACTGTACGGGCCGGCTATTACGGCGTTTGATCGATCGATCGGCCGTGCCATGATGGGCTTCTGCTGCATGCAGTGGGCGCAACGGCACATATATCACATACTACTCCCTCCGTCCCATAATATAAGGGATTTTGAGTTTTTCTTGCAACGTTTGACCACTCGTCTTATTTAAAAATTTTTGAAATTAATAATTATTTTATTTGTGACTTACTTTATTATCTACAGTACTTTAAGCACAACTTAGCTCGAGAGCAATAAGTAGCTAGTGCCGACCTCCTTCCACCGATGATGCGCTAGTATGTGTACGTACTACGGCTGTTTTACTACTGGCCGGTACGACGCGATCATGCTTGGCCCTATGGCCGAAACAGTCACATATCGTTCGTTGGCGACCCATGCTAAGTGATGCTGCCAAGGACAGTATTATTACGCACCGCTGTGTCCTGTCCATCCGCCGCCCGCAAGGTCAACTTTTCACGCCGCCTCCGCAACAAATTGACCAACCTTACAATGTCAGGGGTCATATCCCCTCCCAAGTAAGGATACAAGGGGTAGTCTCACTACCCGCATATAAACCCGCTTGTTAATTTATTTCCTACATGCTAGTACAAACTTTAGAAGAAAAAATGAACTAGAAGTAAGATAAGCAAACTAAAAAACCGCTTGCCCGCCCCACTTGCATTCCTACTCTCAGGTTAATTTTTTTTGGACGGATGGAGTATGTTCCATGGAACCTGGGCTCGGGGCCATGTGAGTTTGTCCCTATTTGAGCAAAGCCCCAGGCTCAGCTTTTCTGTTGACTCCTGTTTAGACTAGGTTAATGAGTCACGTTAATAAAAACCACTGTTAAAATAGATAACAATTATTTTATATTGATTTTAATAGATGAGATGCGCGATATACTTGGGTTTTTTTATTATTGAGGTATACCAATCAGATCCTACCTAATTTGAGGGAGCCCGGGTAGCCTTTTTCCTGCATAAGACATCTCAAAGGCCTACTTAGCCCTGGACCAAGGTCTGCTTTATTCAGCCCAGTCCAATTCATCAGTTCCGAATGACGAGTCGCACTTATGGGCCATTGGGCCTACGGTGAACATTTCCTTAGACGGAACATTTCAAATGCCGAAAACTGTCCGCCACACATTTAAATGTGGGGTTCACTTTGGTATATTTCTTTTTTTACTTTTAGAGTACACAGAAGAGAGGACGTTTAGGATGGTAATAACGAGCTAACTGTACTAGTTTTTTAAATAGTCTGCAAAAACTATGATCGTTTAGGATGGTAATAACGAGCTAACTGTACTAGTTTTTTAAATAGTCTGCAAAAACTATGATGCTTCGAACAAAGTACAGATATACAAATTCTCAAGCTGTAGTTAGCTAGCTAGAGAAAAAAAAAAAAAGGGCAAATATAGACGAGACAGCTTTCACGCTACATGGAAGCCTCTTACAATCCGTTCAACTGCAAATCCGTTCAATCCGTTCAGCTTGCTAGCTAACATAGATATGTAAGTTGATCAATTATTGATCGATCATCAGGTCGTTTTAAACTCCCCTAACGACAAACAACATTTCAACGCAGAATTTTGCATTTAGATTTGTCACATATACAGCATGGCTCCTGCTGGAGTGCTGGTTAAATATTTTAAATTGATCGATACTGCATGCACGTATTCGATCTGTACAATTTTGCATTTCAGTTTGCTTTGCTTTGGCCGTCTGTGCTAGGCTGCTAGCTATGACTCATTTCATCGTGTCATCCCACTCTGTCGCTCGCCTGCTCTGCCTCTACGTGAACTCCACCTCCACCCGCAAATCCACTATGCATTCGCCTCATCATAAAACTCAACCGATTCAATCAAATCAACAACCAAATCGATCTCAAAACCAGCAACCAACAAACGCACATTGCGAATGCACAGTTGGTGGCTAGCCCACTAGTCTTTGATAAACGCTCGGTTCTCTCTTGAGAGAAACGTTATTTTACATTGTCGTTATCGTTGGCGGCACGCGTTGCGATGCAGCCGGCGGCAACGGCAACGGCAACGGCAACGGCAACATGCAGACGGAGCCATGTGCTGCCTCTCGATCTCTTGAGACGAGCTGGTAGGCACTCCACGTTGATAGAAACAATGGAAATGGAAGGATTGGTCCGATACGGCGCGGCGATGCAACTGATGTTAACGTTCTGCAGGTTTCTGAATTGGATTGCCGCCCCCAGCCGGTGCATCCCTCACCTTAACTCTGCTAATTAAATTGGACCAGTGGATCGGACAGTCCTTGTCCTTTCAATGAAACTGATGCCATCTTAGGCTTCGTTCGGAACTCCCTTTTCTCAATTTTTACACCTTGTTTTTCATATGCACGCCCAAATTTCTAAACAATACGATATTACAAAAATAAATTCTATAGAAAAATTGCTTTAAAAATCATATCAATTTATTTTTAAATTTTATAGCTAATACTTAATTAATTATGCATTAATGAGTTGTTATATTTTTCATCTAAAGAGGTGTTCCGATCAAACTGGCCGGTCCAAACTCAGTCATGTAAAAATGTTAATATATTACCATTATATGCATATTAAGTTTCATAAAACTACAAATACTTTGGTTAAATTATCACATAACTATAATTTTATAATAATTTGATCTAAATATTTGTAGTTTTACGAAAATTAATCGTGTATATGTGCATGGTATATTACAAATGGTAATGTACATATGTCCTTACAAAATTTAAAGGGCTGAAAAATACCATGATATGTGTCATTGGTATGTGGGTCTAGAACTCAGATGTCATTCGGTCATTCTCATATAGTATGATGTTATTCTGTAACCTACATAGGAGTATGTCTGCAATGGTTTTTTTTTAAGAAAAAAAATCTTAGCATACAATCTCCTAGAAAAAAATATTACCAAGCCTGGGAGTGCCGGATACGATTCACTTCGCTTTTATTCATATTCATGTGGCTTGGAACGGATCATCGATGGCACATCGCGGGATACTCGAGGAGATGGCCATGTGTTCTTGGTACTTGCTTGATTCTTTTCATCTTTTATTTATTTGATTGGAGAAAGAAAGAAACAGCTCAAACTTGTGTGGCCGGCACGGCTGTATTAATGTTCTCCGTTGCATCAGAGTCATATTTTGTCGATTCTTCAAATCCTCTTCTGGTCGTCGTCCTAAAAGATTAGTAGTAGCTCGTTTGGCATTTGAGATGCAGACATGGGTTGGGTGCAGAACTAGGGGAAGGCTTTTCTGTCTTCTGCTGCTTCTTTGATTTCTTCAGAAGTTTCTTGCACACCAGTGTGTATAGTACAGAAGCCAAAAATGGGAACACAATCTCTTGGGTTTTGTGCTGTTACTAGCTCCTTGTTCTTGCCCTTTCAGCAAGCAAATATGAGATCTTTGCAGCTATAATTAATCAAGAACTGTTCTCTGTAAAAAAAAATAGGAGTCCACTTTTGGACCAGTCACTGCATTAGAATGTAAACAAATCTTTCGCTTTCACAAGTTTACATAAGGTTTGGCATGAGTAAGATCACATTTTTCTCGAGACATAAGAAGTGGTAGGAATCCATCTTTCAAAAAGAATTGGCGATCCGTTATCATCTGTTCTTTTCGATTTGGACCTATCCTCTCCTCCCTGCCAAACTCTGAACTGACCAAAAAGATTTGGATCTTTTTGCATTGGTTTGAGGCAAGGAGAAGAAGAGGTTGGAATGCGAGTTCCACCATTAACGCAATAGTGATGATCTAGGGGAGGCTTCCCTGGTCTGCATTACATTCTGAAAGCAAAAGCTCATTGAGTCGGCACTTGCTGTGCTGTGATGCGAGAATGTGAGTTCACATGCTTTTGTCCTTGGACCCACATGGCCTGCCTTGGCTGCTGCTCTATTCGGTCATATGCCCAAAAAGCTCTCGTGCAATCCCCTACCTGCTGCACTTTGCCATCCATCGATTTGATTTTATATGATGCAACTTGGTGTTATCCCAACTTTATAAGTTTAGTGTGATTATCTCTTTGAAGCTTAGGTAGAGGAGTGAGCACTGAGCACTAGTAGTTGATTAATAGGATTTGTATTGTAAGTGTGATACTGCTCCACCACACGTGTCTATATCGCTTCCTTCCATTCCATCACCTCGCATTCATTCCAATTAGTGATCTTGAGGGGCTCAATCTGCAACTTTTCACCTTGGATATATTTGCATCCTTGCTTTTCCCAGCTCTCCTCGCCCTTTCCCCTTCTTAGAGCTGATTCTCTCGATTGATTACCTAGTACTACTGCAATTCACATTGTCAGTTCTTGCTTGTTCCCAGGTGCATCCTCTATCTGTGTTCAATCTTGTTCTTGGCCTGCAGAATCTATCCAAGTTATGACAGTGTGTTGTAGTACTATCTAATTCATCTTTTCTTGGAGCAGGAGGATCAGTTTCTTGCTGAGCAATGGATCCTGAGTTCGGCAGAGGCATGGCACCTCGAAAGGTGAGAGATCCTTTTCCAGCTTAAGCCGTGGTAGGTGATATCAGTCCGGCATCTAAGCTCGAACCAATGCAGAAGTGACTGAGGCAGAGTGACCTTTTGCTGTTGCTGCAGAGGAGGGAGCCATGGCGGACGACGCTGCTGCTGGCGTACCAGAGCCTCGGGGTGGTGTACGGCGACCTGAGCATCTCGCCCCTGTACGTGTACAAGAGCACCTTCGCGGAGGACATCACCCACTCGGAGACCAACGAGGAGATCTTCGGCGTCCTCTCCTTCGTCTTCTGGACCCTCACCCTCATCCCCCTCATCAAGTACGTCTCCATCGTCCTCCGCGCCGACGACAACGGCGAAGGTAACCTCTCTCAAGCTGCTGCTGTTTTGTTTCTGCCTGCAAGATTCTGAACTCTGCCTCTCTGCAGTCTGCAGAAGATTCTTGGTGAACTCATGTGTTGTTGTTGTTGCGATTTGGATTTGGCAGGAGGGACGTTTGCGCTCTACTCCTTGATCTGCAGGCACGCCAATGTGAGCCTCCTCCCAAACAGGCAGGTCGCCGACGAGGAGCTCTCCACGTACAAGCTGGAGTACCCGCCTGAAGTGGCTAACAGGTCTCGAATCAAGGAGTGGCTTGAGAAGCACAAGACTCTGCAGACTGCTCTGCTGATCATGGTGATGATTGGAACCTGTATGGTCATCGGGGACGGCGTCCTCACGCCCGCGATATCTGGTAATCTTCAGACTGAGCTTTTTTTCCCCCCTTTGGTTACTGTTCTTCGAAATTTGCGTACCTTTTTTTCTCTTGTTTGGAGAAAAGACTTGCTTACATTTGGCTCTCTGCTGTTTGGTTTGTGTGTTTGCAGTATTCTCAGCGGTTTCAGGGCTTGAGCTCTCCCTGTCCAGGGATCAGCATGAATGTAAAGTCTCAACTCTGATTTCTGAAGTGCAATTGTTTTTCTGTTCTAAGTTTTTCAGAACACCTTTATGAGTAGTACTCTAGCTGTAGCTAGTTCATGTAGTACTACTTCCTAATGATATAAACAGCCTAGCAAAACTGTTCAGCACTACTTCAGCTTTGGGTAGATCTTTGTTGGTTGATATAATGAAAAACTGTAAGAACAGCCCCAAACTATACAAACTGCTGATAATGACGATGATTGGATTAGGAATTTTTGTCATAAACTGAATCTGAGAGAGAGAAAGGTGGAAGCTTTAAATGGAAAAGTACTAATACATTAATTCTACATCACCTGTAACCTTCACATTTTTCTGTGCAGATGCCGTCATTCCGATAACATGTGTCATATTAGTGTTCCTGTTTGCACTCCAGCATTACGGTACCCATCGTGTTGGATTTCTCTTTGCACCAATAGTCCTAGCCTGGTTGATTTGCATGAGCATGCTTGGCTTGTACAATATCATCCACTGGAACCCTCAAGTTTATCGCGCTCTTAATCCCTATTACATGCTCAAATTCTTGAGGAAGACTAAGAAGTCTGGGTGGATGTCCCTTGGGGGAATTTTGCTCTGCATGACAGGTAAAGTGAAGTATGCATATGCTGAGATAAAGTTCATCCTTTCCCTTTGTAAGTTCTAAAATTGTTAGGAAATGGATTATTGGATGAAGTTAGCAACTCTGAAATGTTTGGCATTGCAGGATCTGAAGCAATGTTTGCTGATCTTGGCCATTTCTCCTACAGTGCAATCCAGGTAATTTGCTTGTCGTAAATTTTCAGTCCATGTGTTCCATGGTTTCATTCCTTCATTGTTTCTGTAAATCACAACTCTGAACCTTGATTTTTGCAGCTTGCTTTCACTACATTAGTATACCCTGCACTGATTTTGGGATACATGGGCCAAGCTGCGTATTTATCGAAACATCACACTCTGAACTCAACCTACCAAATTGGTTACTATATATCGGTTCCAGGTACTGAAACATCATCACTATTCTTCTGAACTGAACATGTGTAGCAGTTGATGGTTCTGAAGAACTGCACCTATCTAGACACACTGAAGTTACAGCATTTCTTTTGGCTTATGCAAAATGCAGAGAGTGTAAGGTGGCCTGTGCTTGTGCTGGCAATTTTGGCATCGGTCGTCGGAAGCCAAGCAATCATCAGTGGAACATTCTCCATCATCAACCAGAGCCAGTCACTCAGTTGCTTCCCAAGAGTGAAAGTGGTGCACACATCTGAGAATATCCATGGCCAGATTTACATCCCTGAGATCAACTGGCTGCTCATGGTCCTCTGCATTGCTGTGACTGTCGGTTTTCGCGATACCAAGCATATGGGAAACGCATCCGGTGAGTATCCATTACCATCCTGTCAGCTATACTTGACTGTAATTTCAGCTTCTTTTTCTTTCATCACTTCCTTCAAGTAGCTCATGATTAAAACAATGTTCATAATCTGATCAAGCAATTGCTCTGAACTTCTGCAACAGATATGCATTAGAATTTCATTGCGTTGCTTAGAATGTGAGTTATTGTGCAGGCTTAGCAGTGATCACAGTGATGCTGGTGACGACGTGCCTGACATCCTTGGTGATCATGCTGTGTTGGCACCGGAGTCCAGCGCTGGCACTCGTCTTCTTCCTCTTCTTCGGCTCCATCGAGGCGCTCTACTTCTCGGCGTCGCTGATCAAGTTCCGGGAGGGGGCGTGGCTGCCGATCATGCTGGCGCTCATCCTCATGGCCGTCATGTTCATCTGGCACCACACCACCATCAAGAAGTACGAGTTCGACCTGCACAACAAGGTGACCCTGGAGTGGCTGCTCGCCCTGGGCGACAAGCTGGGCATGGTGCGCGTGCCGGGCATCGGCCTCGTCTACACCGACCTCACCTCCGGCGTGCCGGCCAACTTCTCCCGCTTCGTCACCAACCTCCCGGCGTTCCACCGCGTGCTGGTGTTCGTCTGCGTCAAGTCCGTCCCGGTGCCGCACGTGCTCCCCGCCGAGCGCTACCTCGTCGGCCGCGTCGGCCCGGCGGGGCACCGGTCGTACCGGTGCATCGTGCGGTACGGCTACCGCGACGTGCACCAGGACGTGGACTCGTTCGAGGCGGAGCTCGTCAAGAGCCTCGCCATCTTCATCAAGCTGGACGCGCTGTACCACCGCTGCAGCGACGCCGGCAGCGGCAGCGGCAGCGACGACGGCCGCTACGAGCGCGAGAACGCGCTCACGGTGATCGGGACGAACCCTCTCCGGCGATGCCTCAGCTACGAGGCCTCCCACGACGGCGTGTCCTCGGTGGACGCCGCGCGCAGCCCGAACGGAATAGTGGAGGTCCCGGCGGCGGCGGCGGCGGCGGCGCCGGTGACGAAGAAGGTGAGGTTCGTGGTGGAGGCGGCGAGCCCGGAGGTGGAGAAGGGCGTGGTGGAGGAGCTGCAGGAGCTGTGCGAGGCGAGGGAGGCCGGCACGGCGTTCATCCTGGGGCACTCGCACGTGCAGACCAAGCCGGGCTCGTCGCTGCTGAAGAAGCTCGCCGTCGGCGTCGGGTACAACTTCCTCCGGCGAAACTGCCGCGGCCCGGACGTGGTGCTGCGCGTGCCGCCGGCGTCGCTGCTCGAGGTCGGCATGGTCTACGTCCTATGACGTCACCACGAGATCTCATCGATCATTACCCTGTAAAAAAATTCAAAATCAAATCTCTCTGCTTGTATAAGAAAGCAGATTCAGAAAAAAAAAATTGGGCGAATTTTCTCCGATTTTTCAGCTGCTTTTTTGGTCCGTGATGAAACCGGCGACGGCGAGACGCCGGTCAAACACTCGGAACGGGCTACGTGGGCTGCGAATAGAAATCGGCCCATTTAATGTCCGGCCCATGTGTCCGGCCCATGAACGTCCACTTGATGCAGCCTGTTCGACTCGGCTGACCCATGGGCTTGAACGGGGATCTTTTGTCGTGCGTGCGGCCCAAGAACGAGACTGGGACCTATGAATATTGGGCCGAAATGGGATTTCGACGTACAAGAGGCCCATACCAGTTAGTGTAAACGGGATTTTGATTACGTGACGGCCATTTTGTGTGTACATGCGTCCCATTTTGTTTGGTCCATCGATTTATGTCCCAGGAGTTTCAGAAAGATGAAAGGAATAACACCACTTGCCGTAGCTTATCTTTACATCGAGTTTAATTAACATCTCTTTAAAACGTAAAACTATAAATCTTCACATCACATTTTAGCAAAACTGTTTAAGATAGGTCCCATGACATTACGAATGGCTGGTTTTCACTGACATGACATCCTAACCAGCAAAAATAAATAGAAAAACATATAGGCCACATGTCAGTGTCCCACTTCTTTCTTTTATCTTTTTCTGCAACCGCGTAAGCTGTTTAGGGGTGGCGGTGAGGGACGGCAATGGGTGAGCCTACCGTGCTCGAGCTCACGGCGCCTCTATGCAAGGGAAGCGAAGGCGGGAGAGTCAGGAAGAGGAAGAGGAAGGCGACCAGCGAGCCTGTCCAAGCTCAAGCTCGCCCGGCCTCCATATGAGAGAGGCAAGACTGTGGGCAAGCCCAT
Source organism: Oryza longistaminata (assembly GCA_009805545.1). Classification (NCBI taxonomy): domain Eukaryota; kingdom Viridiplantae; phylum Streptophyta; class Magnoliopsida; order Poales; family Poaceae; genus Oryza; species Oryza longistaminata. Next base: position 26,317,224 of record CM020184.1, on the reverse strand, counting down.
CCAAGCTTGAACTCGCATGACCTCCGTGCGAGGAAAGCGTAGGAGGTAGCATGAGGGGTAGTCGTCGGCGAGCCCGTCTAAGCTCAAGCTCTCTCGACCTCCGTGTGAGGGAGGCAAAGGCGACCAGAGAGCCTGTCCCGTTCGAGAAGGAGAGGGAGGCAAGGGGCCGGTGAGCTCGCACTCCTGTGCGGTGCACATGTTGCGCCATTCTTCCTCGCAGCAGCGTGCGAGCTTGGCCTTGATGACCTTGGGTGCAGCTAGAGCGCCGACGCGGGAGGGCCCCAAGTTCCTTTGCCATGCGATGCCGGGAGGAGGACGCTGAGAAGCACGCCAAGGTTGCCACTCGCAAGGCTGAGAACCGTCGCCTCCGCCTCCGCCTCCGTGCCGTCCAAGATGGTCTCCTATGTCGGCGCCCTGGTGGCGTCCAAGGTCACTCAGGCCGAGCTCACACACCAGCGACCTTTCCAGGATATAATTTAATCCGGTTTTGCAAGTTATGTGGTAAGATTTCTGGTATTATACGTTTTAGGGACACGAATTAAACTCGACGGAAATATGAGCTATGTAATTCCGAAAGAAAAACGGTCCAGGTCTAAATAGCGGGCCGTCGAAAAGCTCCGGCCCACCAAAGCTATTCGTCCTACGAGGCAGGCCGCCTGGTGGGACTTCAGTACTTCACGCATCGTCTCGTCCGATTTCTCGATCAAACGCCACCAAAAAATCCGAGAAAATTCGAGGAGGGACGCGGATATTGGCGCATCCTCGTGAGAAATTCCAGTCTAGATCGCTGGCGGGGTAGAGGGGGTAGCGAAAATGAGAAAAAAAATACGTTGCGATTTTCATATAATCGAGCCGTCCTCTCCATCTGGATCTGAATTCTGTGTTCTATGAGCGCAAGAGCATATATGCCCTAGTAGAAACGATGCAGGCGAGGCTTCCGGGGTTCGTTCTGCTTTGAATTCCGCCTCGATAAGGTTACTAATCTCTATCCCCTTGGTCCTTCGATGAGAATCCTTCCTTGTTTCCGTAACTGCTCATGTGCCGTAGCATTATGTTCTAATTTTAAGATCAGTGTGATTCTGATTGAATCCCTTGCTGGAGTTAACCTGATAGTAATTTTTGAGTGAGAAGAACTTTTGTTCAGAACAAGAATAGCAGTACAGCTGCTTGTTTAATTGCATTGAGGTTAGAAATTTTGGCACGGTAGGATGTGAGTATTTTGATTGTACAAGTGCACACCTCACTAACTTTAGTATATGTATCATTTATTTTGTAGTTCACTCCAAACAAAGGGTTACAGATGCAACAAATTGCGAAACATGGAACCTTAAGAATTTTGTCCACAACATATGTTTTACTTCTTTCTGACTTGTTTTTACTCTTATTTAAAAGATGAAGAGTCCCTGGGCTTTCCAAGCGCTCGATGTTCTGAAGAATCCTGTATGTACTTTAATACAACTATGACAATTAAGTTAGGCACCCTTGAACAGTGCATGATTATAAGTTGTTAGGATGAAAGAATTTCCCATCAAATGGCAGATTGGTGCTGAGTCGAAGTACAAGACAACTTCTCGTTGTCTTTGCATTGCATTATGCAGCTGAACTGAACATGCGGTGATGGAATAGCCGAATAGACTAGTAGAAGCCTGCTCCAGTTACTAGCTGCTTGAGAGCACAAGAGCTCTTGCGACAAAGGGAGCATTGAAAAACAACAATTATGGAGTTAGTAGCGCAATATGGAGAGTTGTGTAATGCTCCATCATATTCTCTATCTAACGATCGAGTATAAAATGGTTGTTTTGGTACAAGACTAATTTATTTTCCCTCTTGTTTTTTGATCAATCATGATGGCATCAATTCCTGAGCTTCTCATAACTTCAGATATATTTATGGATCCTTTATGTTTGTTTATTCTAGGCCTAGTTGCTTGCTTCAGGTGAAAGCACCACGAAGGGACTGGTTTAATTTGTCTGGTGGTTCTGGATATGAACAAGTTAAGGTACAATTAATCCTTATAATTTGTATTGTTGTTCTTGTTTCCAAGTCAAATTTCGCATTCTTATTTACCTTGACTTATAAACTATACTATCACTTAAGTATATATGCTACATTTTCATATATGACATCATGTTGTATCTATAGAAATGTTCTTAGTACAATGATGATGTACAACGTTAAATAATACTTCCTCCATCCCAAAATAAGTGTACTCCTCTAGTTCAAATTTGAAGAGAAGTGCACTTGTTTTGGAACGGAGGGAGTAGAATAATATAGTTTCCTGGCATGATTATCTGTACATTGTTTGTTTTTGGAAGTCAATAACAACTCAACAGTGTTTAGTTTCTGAACTATGACATCATTTGAGAGAACTTAAGTATATATGCTACATTTTCATATATGACATCACGTTGTATCTATCGAAATGTTCTTAATACAACGATAATGTTCAACGTTAAATAACAGAATAATATAGTTTTCTGGCATGATTATCTGTACATCGCTTGTTTTTAGAAGTCAATAACAACTCAACTGTGTTTATTTTCTGAACTGTGACATCATTTCTGAGAACTTATTTATACCATGGTGAAAGCTTAGTGCCTGTCTTATTTAGGCTGAATGACGTAATACTACCAGTGCCTGGAATATGAAATAGGGAAGATATTTCGTTGTGCAATTGTAATTTGCCGATTGATTCAGACAGGAAACATTTGAATAAGAAAGTCTAATGTTCGCGAACATGATTAGGCCCCAATTTGATTCCTATTGTCGCCAATGTCTTGTTAGGTCAGTCGATTAGTCTAAGTTGCTGAAAATGACTTGTTCTCTACAATTTGTCAATTTCATAATCCTATGGCAGGGAATAAGTTTGCCCAAGCATCACCAATATGCAGAAGTTTCTGAGAAAAACTGAAAAACTGGACCTTAGCTCAGGAACACTGGATCCAGGCACTAGAGGTCACCTGTCCAGGTTGTGCTGGTTTTCTGTCCATTGTTTTGTCTGAACAAATGGAGAACACACACTATCTGGGGAAATAAATGAGTTGCAGATCAAGAGATAAACACTAGTGATTCTGATGATCATGTTATCAATCCGAATTTCCTTCTAATTTTGTCAAAACTGCTTAAGCTAACTTGTTGAGATGCTTAGCTCGCCTAACTATTTGTTTTCTGCCTGATGACATGAGGTGTGATGGTGAACTGCTCAGGGTCAGTCTCAACTTGCCAATCAAGAAGGGTACAGGTGTCGAGCTGCAGTAGGAAAAGGGCCCACGGTATCAGAATCAGCTCAACCAAGGACTGGGAGGTGGGCCCAGCCTTGCCACGTGGGTGCACGTGGTTCGTAGACGTGCCCTTGCACAGCATGGCATGTGGGGGCCAGACCAGGAATATATATGGCGTACGTATCGGTTTCAGAAGCTTCGAAAGGTACGAATCAGTATTTGTCGAGCCTGCATCATGTAGGGTAAAGATTTTAGGACCCTGTTTTCTCTGTCTTGTCGAGGTCTATAAAACAGTGCAAATAAATTAATTAAAGCGTGTAGTTAAGTGCGACCTAATTGCTCGACACGTACTTTATACTCATTAATAATTCTGGCAACAAGCAAACATGCGATGGACAGAGCTTTCATCTACTTACAATCACTGTTTCGATGTAGGTTGGACCTACTGATTGTGCAATCAGTGTACCATTCGCTTTGGCCCTGATTAATCACAGGACAAATGGATCAACCTACAGCCCGGGAGAAAGCAGAAAGCATCATGCATTTCCAGGAACCGATTATTCGGATTCAGATGCCTCTAAGGTTCGAAAAGCCATGATTGCAGCAGCAAACAGACATCAAAATTTTGATTCGGAGAATGCAGTTAGTCAACAGCAATGTGCGGATGGTCCAAGAGATTGAAATGTTCAGAGCGACGCAGCCCAGAAAATGATTTTAGAATGGCCATGTTTTGGCCGTTCGTCCACCGTAAACAAGCAGCCAAACTGGAATTACTTGCACCTTCAGAGACGGCGACAGCATCCTGCAGGGGACAAGCAGCGTCTTCTGGATCATCACGGGAGCTAGCAGAGCTTGAGGGAGACTTGCCACATACCAACAAATGGCCCATGCCCCTACTGCCCCACCATTACAATTGTTTATTTTGTCTACTAATTGTTTACACTGCACATAGTCACATACTGATTTTTCTCCATTTCAGAATCTTGGGCTGAAGAACGGCTGCAGAATCCATTTTTATTTCTGAAGGGTAAGGTGCAGAAAAGGTTTGGTTACTCCATTGCTATTAGTTCCTGTACTTTATCTTCAGTGGAATTCAGAGTTCAGACAACTTAACGTCTTACTATTAATGAATAAACTACTGAGTAATAGTACTGGGTAGTATATACTTTGATGGACGTCTCATTCATCTTTGGGAGAAATCCCAACTGTTTGGTGATGGATCCTTACTGATCACGACATAAGATGGTCCCTCTCTGGTATCAATTTCTAGGAAGGCAAGGTGCTATGACAGTCTCTTCTACTAGTGGTGTATGTGTATCTCCGGAAAAGAGAATCGAATCTGGTCATCACCATGTCCATTCATTCCAAGGTGAAAACAACTTTAGTACCTATTGCTGTCCCTTTTTTTCTTTTTCGGAAAAAGCATATGAAAATCAACATCCAAGTAGCATTAATTTGGCTATGAACATCGCATGCTTTCCTTCATAGCTGAGTCCCTAGAGGCCCTTTTTTCAGACAAGGTAAAAAGGCCTAGAAGGCAACCCCTGAGCCCTGCGAACTTCCTCTCTTTTTAGGCTATCTTGATCTCACGAGGTCCTTATATATTTTCTTTAGTAGTTTTTATATTTTTCTCCTTAACAAATCTGACATCTGGATACACATATGCAAAAAAAAAAAAAAATGTTTGCTTATTTCTTAGTAGCTTTCTAATATTCTCCTTAACAAATCTGACATCTTCATACAAACATGAAAAAAAAGAGATAATTATTCTTATTTGCTTTGGGTGAACAAGTCAGTACAATGTAACTTAATATAGAGATTCATATGTGCAACAGAAGTGGACTAAAATACTAAAAATACACTAACTAGTATTTAAATTTGACACCTGTCTTTGATGACTAGTAAGTTGCATGCACCGATGTATCTCACCTGGAGCTTTACGTGATGTGAAATAGTAGGCACTCCATCTGTTTTTTCTTATAAAACACGATAAGCCTAGCCTCTAAATCCAATCGAATGTAGAAGTACATGGCCAATACACGAGCGCATAATCTCGAACACCTTACACAAGGTCCAAACAACCATCAGCCCAACATGATACAAATACCACTAAACTTACTCTTACCTCCAAGGTTTGTAACCCTCTTTCACTGGTTGCTATCATCTTCACTTAAGACCATTGTCTCGCCCAATAGGTCCTTTTGAAGATAACCTGCAAAAATAACTTAATCTTGGAGCCATTGAACACCAATTATTAATTTCTACAGGTCTAAATAGCTCAAAACACAATGCAGCAATTCCCACAAAGAATTAATATTTAGCCAAATAATTACCAAGAAAGTTAGTGGCAATAGTAGGCGGTTCGAACCAAGCTATGCATACGGCATTCCAAATACCTCTGGCAATTTGGCAATCGAAAAATATATGTCATATTGTCTCATTAGAATAAAAAACAACGGTTACTGCTACCTTTCCATCTCTTTTCACCAAAATTGTTGTCTTTAGTTGACACAACCGCTATCTTTAAGTACCAAAGGCATTCAATCAGTATACTCATTTCATCCAAAAATAAACTAACTTAATATAGAACATAATATTTTCTATTACAACGAATCTGTATGGTGATATGTTCAGATTCATTATACTACGAAGTTTATATTCATTTATTCTTGGAACGTGAGGGTATGTTAACTGCAGCTAGCGTCCATGCATACTTTTATGCGACGTCACAGCACACATGGGCATCTCTATCTATGTTCGTTTTTAGGACACGTGCATCTCCATTGATCACAGCAATGAAAGGCTGCCTAATCGATCATTGAACCCTAGCGTGACGGAACAGAATGAATAGGACGTAGTACAAGAAACGAGTGTGCTAATGGAGCACCTCATATTAGGCAACATCACCGCGAAAGCTCAACTGCTAACTATTCTTGGTTGACACAGACACAATTCTAACTATTTGTTGATTAACCGTGGTTTATTTACCAAAGTTGCAGCAAGCTCCGTGTACCTGACATGTCTGGTTAATTGGAATTCTTCATCCTAAGAGGAAATTGATCAAAAACTGGCTAGCTGACCCGGCCGGCCAAGTGGTGCGATTTGATATTTTATCAATGTTCATATATATATTAGATAACATTATTATAATATATGGCTAAGAAGGATAATATTATTGATACTAAAAATAAAGTGTATTATTGTGGGTGAGGATACTATAAAAGCTGTCATACAAAATGTTGTATGCACGTGCTATATATGTATACGTTTTATACCATGGTCACTGTGCAGTTTTGTCAAAAATTGCCAGTATTACTTAGTTATTCCCTAATCAGTAGCTGACAAAGAGATGGACAAACTGAACTAGCTAGCAGAATTAGCAGTAGCAGATTTTACTTTCTAGCTAGACTCGTATAAGAAAACAAGTACTAGTAGAGAAAATTAAACCAAAACAGGTACTCCCCCGTCCCATAATATAAAGGATTTTAAGTTTTTGCTTGCAACGTTTGACCACTCGTTTTTTTTAAAAAAAATTGAAATTATTATTTATTTCATTTGTGACTTACTTTATTATCTACAGTATTTTAAGCATAACTTTTTGTTTTTATATTTGCAAAATATTTTTGAATAAAACAAGTGGTCAAACGTTGCAAATAAAAACTCAAAATCCTTTATACTGTGGTACGGAGGGAGTATTTTCTACTGTTTAATTGTCGCCGACCATGACGTGCTAGCTTCTACTACTTGAGTACGTGGAGTGTTTACAGCGGGCGAAGCCTGCCGTGTTTTGGTTACTTCCTCTTGGTTTCCACACACTTCGGCCCCTTTTGATTCAAAGAAAATTCATAGAAATTTTAGATGATTTTATTTCTATAGGAATTTTTCCTATATAGCCCTTTGAATCAAATGAATGGATCCTATGAAATCCTATAAAATTCCTATGGAATGCCTCTTCCCATGCAAGTTTTAGAGGAAATTTAACATGAGGTAGAACCTCTTGGTAACTTTCCTTTGAGTCTATCTCTCTCATCCAATTCCTGTGTTTTTCCTGCGATTCAATCAAACGGTCATTCCTGTGTTTTTCCTGCGTTTTGCAATCTTGTGTTTTACATTTACATTCCTATCAAAATCCTATGTTTTTCCTATTTCTATGTTTTCTCAATCATGCGATTGAAAGGGGCCCTTCACTGGCATTGGCAAAGATCTAGCTAACCAGCACATGCCTAAGACTAACCGGTAGACCAAATCACATTTCTCTCCTTGCGCTTATTTTGCGGTTGATCCTGACGTGAGCCGGCCAAGGAGGAGCTAGCTAAGCGATAATATCAATGCTGTCTCTGTATAACTGTACTATATAATGCTATACTGTGTACAATTCCAAAGTTTTCAGTTTAACATGTACACTGTAATTATCTCTGCAAGGCATAGCCCAGAAACGGCCAAGAAGCTTATATAATTGTTCAGATGATTTTCGTCTCTGTTCGTAAATGTTTATTAGCAGGCACTATTTACATTTCAACTTTGATCGTCCGTCGTTTTTAAGAGAAAATCTATACTTACCATATTATCAAAATGAAAGTGTATTACGCCTGAAATATAAGTACTGATATTTCGTTCATCGTAGTCTAAACCATTTAAGTTATCAAGTGATCGAAAATTGAAATAGTTGATATTCAATAGTGACAAGTATTTCGAAACAAAGAGAGCAACATAATCATCCTCCGTGAAGGTGTGTAAGCTCGGAATCACTAAGAGCAAGTTTAATAGTATAGCCAACTACTAGCTCCAATTCATCTATAGTCAATCTAATAGCTCATTCATACAATAGTTACATACTACAATATTAATATCTGGTCCCACCTATCATACACACATTGCGTCTTGGAGTCCGTGTTACAGCTGGCTACAAATCTATAGCCCGCTGCTCTTCTCTCACCTCATTTATCTCCTTAAAATATATTTGCAGCTGGCTTATAGCATACTATTATACCTGCTTTAAGTGGACTTATAATTTCGCTCCAGTTAAATCTGTTGGGCAAATATGCCTGGAACCATGGAGAGAAATCAGAGCCAGGGAGATTGAAGAAGGTAGTTTTGGTTTGGTGGCACATAGATCTCCATGTCGGCATATGCCGCCTATCATCATCATTCTACTAGTAGCAAAACGGACGGCCCTGGAAGCTGGAACAAACAGAAAAAAAACAGCAAACAAATTGCCCCTACGCGGTGGAGGCAGAGCCAGCCAAGGCAGCCCACCAATTATTGGTGGGCCCCACTAATCAGGGACAGTAAACCGGCCTTTTTACCCGCCGCACCAACGGCAGGCGGGCGCTCCAGGAGGTTTCGCTTCGCAGTGAATGAAAAAAAGAAGAAACGGAGGCGAATATCCTACGGCACTTGGGCTTTGGCTATAAAAGGAGCCGTCTTTGATGCCTGAACAAATTGCTGCGCCGTGCTCGAACAGATCTCGATCTCGAAGCCAATTCCACTACCACCGCTCTTCCTTCTTCTCACTCCTTTCTCGCGACTGCGGCGAGGGTGAGTCTCCTGTCGTGAGAATTTCGGTCTACCGGCGGCGGCTGCGGTGTTGGGGGTGTTCTTCGCGTCGTCAGACGTCGGGATCTGGTATGGTTCTCCTCATCCCTGGGTTGTTGATAATCTGTATGGATCTATGGTTTGTTGATTCGTCTGTATGTGAAAAACATCATCTTTGCGGTGGGTTTGCGAGGGGTGGGTTTCAGATTCTCATGTCGAGTCTCCAGTACACTGGTTGAGTGCTCGTTTCTAGATCTGTATTTGTTCTGCGCCGCGAGATGTTGTGGTTGATGCGATTCATGCGAAAACTTAATCTGTCATACATACTTGGAAGGGTAAAAAAAAGAAAAAAAAATCTCCTTTCTACTGGAGATGCATAGCGTGGGAATTATAATTAGCCTCTTGTTATCTGCTAACCTGGTTGTTGAGCGAAGCTTTCGGATCCAACCTTTTAATTCAGGGTAGCTTTATGTAGTACAGAAAACTGTGTTACTGTATTGTGTTTCCTGTTACTTTCTTTTAAAACAAGTTCTGGTTGAAAAGCGTAGAAACAGTCTTAACTGGCATGTCTTGTTTTCATGCATATGTGCTGTGCAGTAGATTAATCCTTTTACCTATAACTTCTCAATTGAGTTTTATGTTAGTTGATTCCAACTAGTAGTTGTCCATGACTGACCTTATTGCATCTTCTTCTTTTGGCAGAATTACTAGACTTCCAATAAGAAGGGAACACCTTAGGGAATGCAGAAAGATGTGCTTGCATGCTAGAGAGCTACCTTGTGAGGGAATTGGCAGGGTAGCAAGCCATATTTCTCCTTCCACAACTCTTCATGACATTGGAACACAAGAGTATATACAGCGCTTGCTCCATGTGCTCTCGCACTATGGGGTTCGACGTGGCAACTCAACCATCTTCTTAGATCACCATCTTGGTGGAGACGGTTGAAGTCACTTATCATTTTTAGGCTCCTGGTTACCACACTTTGAGCTTTGGGATTACTGCTTTCTTTGGCGTGATGGCGGAGCATAGAGGAAATATGTTGATGAAAAAGTATGAGATGGGGAAATTACTCGGGCAAGGAACCTTTGCCAAGGTTTACCATGCCCGTAACACCGAGACTTCTGAGAGTGTTGCTATCAAGATGATTGATAAAGAGAAGGTTTTGAAAGGTGGGCTCATGGATCAGATCAAACGTGAGATTTCTGTGATGAAGTTGGTGAGGCATCCAAACATTGTGCAGTTATATGAGGTCATGGCTACCAAGGCTAAGATATATTTTGTGCTGGAGCACGTCAAGGGTGGAGAGTTGTTCAACAAAGTTCAGAGAGGAAGACTAAAGGAAGATGCAGCAAGGAAGTACTTCCAACAACTGATTTGCGCTGTTGACTTTTGCCACAGCAGGGGTGTTTATCACCGTGATTTGAAGCCAGAAAATCTTCTTCTTGATGAGAACAGCAATCTAAAGGTTTCAGATTTTGGCCTAAGTGCTCTTGCTGATTGCAAAAGACAGGATGGGTTGCTCCACACAACCTGTGGCACACCTGCTTATGTTGCTCCAGAAGTGATCAACAGAAGAGGCTATGATGGTGCTAAGGCTGACATATGGTCTTGTGGAGTGATACTCTTTGTGCTATTAGCTGGCTATCTTCCTTTCCATGATAAGAACTTAATGGATATGTATAAGAAGATTGGGAAAGCAGAATTCAAATGTCCAAGTTGGTTTAATACCGATGTTCGAAGGCTTTTGCTCAGGATACTTGATCCTAACCCAAGTACAAGGATCTCAATGGACAAAATCATGGAAAATCCTTGGTTTAGGAAGGGTCTCGATGCAAAGCTGCTTAGATATAATCTACAACCAAAGGATGCAATTCCTGTTGATATGAGCACAGATTTTGATTCCTTCAATAGCGCTCCAACATTGGAGAAGAAGCCGTCCAACTTGAATGCTTTTGATATAATTTCTTTGTCAACTGGACTTGATCTCTCTGGTATGTTTGAGGAGTCTGATAAGAAAGAGTCCAAATTCACATCCACCAGCACAGCTTCAACAATCATATCTAAGATTGAGGATATTGCCAAGGGCTTGCGGTTGAAGCTCACAAAGAAAGATGGTGGACTGTTGAAGATGGAAGGCTCCAAGCCTGGAAGGAAAGGTGTTATGGGCATTGATGCAGAGATATTCGAGGTTACCCCAAACTTTCATCTTGTGGAGCTAAAGAAGACAAATGGTGATACGCTTGAATACCGTAAGGTCTTGAACCAAGAGATGAGACCAGCCTTGAAGGACATAGTCTGGGCTTGGCAGGGTGAGCAACCGAAGCAGCAGCAGCAGCCAACGTGCTAAAAAACTTTGACAAGGGCAAGCTTTTTGCAATTTGAGTTGACTTCCAATCGTTTATGTATTTCTGCAGTTTTTGTTCCTCTTGTTATTCATTTTCATTCCTCATGTACTGTTAATAGTAATATATATGCTATCTTCAAATGAGGATTTATTTGAAAAAATGTTGAGTTTGTTTCTGGATGTTACTGTTTCTGCTCATGGAGAAACTGTAATACTGACATTTTTCATTTATCATGACGCAAAAAGATGCATATTATAAAAAAAGATCGATCAAAATTTGTTCAGCTGGCTAAGTTGCACGCAGACAGGATTCAGTTTTGTAGGTCCCAGTCCACTTCTTTGTGCTGGAAATTGAATTCCAAGTAATATCTCGAGCTAACCTCCTTTGATCTGCACCATGATTAAATACATCGCACCTTTGATCTGTAGCTGAGAAGATATCATTAGAAAAGCTTGCTAGGTGGGTAGCATCACTCATTTTCTAAAAGCTAATGATTTTTATTTCAGAACACGCTTTAGTGAGAGAGTGCACTAGCAAACATAGGCTGTGGCCCAGATGTAATTGAGAGTTTTGTCCTCTCTGCAAAATTCTCCTTTCACTCTCTACTTCCTTTTCAAGTTCAAGTAAAAAATCATAGGTTTTGCATATATCAAACGGGCTTAAGTGGTAGACTTTTATGTATTGGTACATGCATATAGCTACATAAATACTCCCTCCATACTCATAAAGAAAGTCGTTTCCCTCCATACTCATAAAGAAAGTCATTTAGGACATCGACACGGTCTACAAAACACAATTTTGACTTCTTATTTCTGTAAAAACATTCATTGAAAAGTGATATGTGTATACTTTTATGAAAGTATTTTTTAAGACAAAATCTATTCATATAATTTTTACATTTTCAAACTCAACAACTTAAAAGTTATTCATGATTTATATTCCTAAGATTTGACTTAAATATTGTCCTAAACGATTTTCTTTACGAGTACGGAGGGAGTATACAATTAACAGGATGCTGAACTATGCATACAACTACACAAATATACAATTAACAGGATGCTAAACTAGAGTACTAGATTCATACTAGAGGATGCAGCTGCTATAGAACAAGAGCACATGAGGCCCAGATTCATGCGTTTCTGTAGTTCAAAACTTCGCCTACCTTGATGAACTATTCAAATATAATCAGTAGATGTGATGAACCCGGACAAGATTAGAGGGAAAAGGTAAATAGAAGAGGAGAATCTGAACAAGTAGTCAAGTTGTTCGTTTGGAGTTGCTATGATCTGTGTGATGAACCTGGAAGTTTCAGGGGGAAAAGGTAAATAGAAGAGGAGGAGAATCTGACCAAGTAGTCAAGTTGTTCGTTTGGAGTTGCTATGATCTGTGTGATGAACCTGGAAGTTTCAGGGGGAAAAGGTAAATAGAAGAGGAGGAGAATCTGACCAAGTAGTCAAGTTGTTCGTTTGGAGTTGCTATGATCTGTGTGATGAACCTGGAAGTTTCAGGGGGAAAAGGTAAATAGAAGAGGAGGAGAATCTGACCAAGTAGTCAAGTTGTTCGTTTGGAGTTGCTATGATCTGTGTGATGAACCTGGAAGTTTCAGGGGGAAAAGGTAAATAGAAGAGGAGGAGAATCTGACCAAGTAGTCAAGTTGTTCGTTTGGAGTTGCTATGATCTGTGTGATGAACCTGGAAGTTTCAGGGGGAAAAGGTAAATAGAAGAGGAGGAGAATCTGACCAAGTAGTCAAGTTGTTCGTTTGGAGTTGCTATGATCTGTGTGATGAACCTGGAAGTTTAAGGGGGAAAAGGTAAATAGAAGAGGAGGAGAATCTGACCAAGTAGTCAAGTTGTTCGTTTGGAGTTGCTATGATCTGTGTGATGAACCTGGAAGTTTAAGGGGGAAAAGGTAAATAGAAGAGGAGGAGAATCTGACCAAGTAGTCAAGTTGTTCGTTTGGAGTTGCTATGATCTGTGTGATGAACCTGGAAGTTTAAGGGGGAAAAGGTAAATAGAAGAGGAGGAGAATCTGACCAAGTAGTCAAGTTGTTCGTTTGGAGTTGCTATGATCTGTGTGATGAACCTGGAAGTTTAAGGGGGAAAAGGTAAATAGAAGAGGAGGAGAATCTGACCAAGTAGTCAAGTTGTTCGTTTGGAGTTGCTATGATCTGTGTGATGAACCTGGAAGTTTAAGGGGGAAAAGGTAAATAGAAGAGGAGGAGAATCTGACCAAGTAGTCAAGTTGTTCGTTTGGAGTTGCTATGATCTGTGTGATGAACCTGGAAGTTTAAGGGGGAAAAGGTAAATAGAAGAGGAGGAGAATCTGACCAAGTAGTCAAGTTGTTCGTTTGGAGTTGCTATGATCTGTGTGATGAACCTGGAAGTTTAAGGGGGAAAAGGTAAATAGAAGAGGAGGAGAATCTGACCAAGTAGTCAAGTTGTTCGTTTGGAGTTGCTATGATCTGTGTGATGAACCTGGAAGTTTAAGGGGGAAAAGGTAAATAGAAGAGGAGGAGAATCTGACCAAGTAGTCAAGTTGTTCGTTTGGAGTTGCTATGATCTGTGTGATGAACCTGGAAGTTTAAGGGGGAAAAGGTAAATAGAAGAGGAGGAGAATCTGACCAAGTAGTCAAGTTGTTCGTTTGGAGTTGCTATGATCTGTGTGATGAACCTGGAAGTTTAAGGGGGAAAAGGTAAATAGAAGAGGAGGAGAATCTGACCAAGTAGTCAAGTTGTTCGTTTGGAGTTGCTATGATCTGTGTGATGAACCTGGAAGTTTAAGGGGGAAAAGGTAAATAGAAGAGGAGGAGAATCTGACCAAGTAGTCAAGTTGTTCGTTTGGAGTTGCTATGATCTGTGTGATGAACCTGGAAGTTTAAGGGGGAAAAGGTAAATAGAAGAGGAGGAGAATCTGACCAAGTAGTCAAGTTGTTCGTTTGGAGTTGCTATGATCTGTGTGATGAACCTGGAAGTTTAAGGGGGAAAAGGTAAATAGAAGAGGAGGAGAATCTGACCAAGTAGTCAAGTTGTTCGTTTGGAGTTGCTATGATCTGTGTGATGAACCTGGAAGTTTAAGGGGGAAAAGGTAAATAGAAGAGGAGGAGAATCTGACCAAGTAGTCAAGTTGTTCGTTTGGAGTTGCTATGATCTGTGTGATGAACCTGGAAGTTTAAGGGGGAAAAGGTAAATAGAAGAGGAGGAGAATCTGACCAAGTAGTCAAGTTGTTCGTTTGGAGTTGCTATGATCTGTGTGATGAACCTGGAAGTTTAAGGGGGAAAAGGTAAATAGAAGAGGAGGAGAATCTGACCAAGTAGTCAAGTTGTTCGTTTGGAGTTGCTATGATCTGTGTGATGAACCTGGAAGTTTAAGGGGGAAAAGGTAAATAGAAGAGGAGGAGAATCTGACCAAGTAGTCAAGTTGTTCGTTTGGAGTTGCTATGATCTGTGTGATGAACCTGGAAGTTTAAGGGGGAAAAGGTAAATAGAAGAGGAGGAGAATCTGACCAAGTAGTCAAGTTGTTCGTTTGGAGTTGCTATGATCTGTGTGATGAACCTGGAAGTTTAAGGGGGAAAAGGTAAATAGAAGAGGAGGAGAATCTGACCAAGTAGTCAAGTTGTTCGTTTGGAGTTGCTATGATCTGTGTGATGAACCTGGAAGTTTAAGGGGGAAAAGGTAAATAGAAGAGGAGGAGAATCTGACCAAGTAGTCAAGTTGTTCGTTTGGAGTTGCTATGATCTGTGTGATGAACCTGGAAGTTTAAGGGGGAAAAGGTAAATAGAAGAGGAGGAGAATCTGACCAAGTAGTCAAGTTGTTCGTTTGGAGTTGCTATGATCTGTGTGATGAACCTGGAAGTTTAAGGGGGAAAAGGTAAATAGAAGAGGAGGAGAATCTGACCAAGTAGTCAAGTTGTTCGTTTGGAGTTGCTATGATCTGTGTGATGAACCTGGAAGTTTAAGGGGGAAAAGGTAAATAGAAGAGGAGGAGAATCTGACCAAGTAGTCAAGTTGTTCGTTTGGAGTTGCTATGATCTGTGTGATGAACCTGGAAGTTTAAGGGGGAAAAGGTAAATAGAAGAGGAGGAGAATCTGACCAAGTAGTCAAGTTGTTCGTTTGGAGTTGCTATGATCTGTGTGATGAACCTGGAAGTTTAAGGGGGAAAAGGTAAATAGAAGAGGAGGAGAATCTGACCAAGTAGTCAAGTTGTTCGTTTGGAGTTGCTATGATCTGTGTGATGAACCTGGAAGTTTAAGGGGGAAAAGGTAAATAGAAGAGGAGGAGAATCTGACCAAGTAGTCAAGTTGTTCGTTTGGAGTTGCTATGATCTGTGTGATGAACCTGGAAGTTTAAGGGGGAAAAGGTAAATAGAAGAGGAGGAGAATCTGACCAAGTAGTCAAGTTGTTCGTTTGGAGTTGCTATGATCTGTGTGATGAACCTGGAAGTTTAAGGGGGAAAAGGTAAATAGAAGAGGAGGAGAATCTGACCAAGTAGTCAAGTTGTTCGTTTGGAGTTGCTATGATCTGTGTGATGAACCTGGAAGTTTAAGGGGGAAAAGGTAAATAGAAGAGGAGGAGAATCTGACCAAGTAGTCAAGTTGTTCGTTTGGAGTTGCTATGATCTGTGTGATGAACCTGGAAGTTTAAGGGGGAAAAGGTAAATAGAAGAGGAGGAGAATCTGACCAAGTAGTCAAGTTGTTCGTTTGGAGTTGCTATGATCTGTGTGATGAACCTGGAAGTTTAAGGGGGAAAAGGTAAATAGAAGAGGAGGAGAATCTGACCAAGTAGTCAAGTTGTTCGTTTGGAGTTGCTATGATCTGTGTGATGAACCTGGAAGTTTAAGGGGGAAAAGGTAAATAGAAGAGGAGGAGAATCTGACCAAGTAGTCAAGTTGTTCGTTTGGAGTTGCTATGATCTGTGTGATGAACCTGGAAGTTTAAGGGGGAAAAGGTAAATAGAAGAGGAGGAGAATCTGACCAAGTAGTCAAGTTGTTCGTTTGGAGTTGCTATGATCTGTGTGATGAACCTGGAAGTTTAAGGGGGAAAAGGTAAATAGAAGAGGAGGAGAATCTGACCAAGTAGTCAAGTTGTTCGTTTGGAGTTGCTATGATCTGTGTGATGAACCTGGAAGTTTAAGGGGGAAAAGGTAAATAGAAGAGGAGGAGAATCTGACCAAGTAGTCAAGTTGTTCGTTTGGAGTTGCTATGATCTGTGTGATGAACCTGGAAGTTTAAGGGGGAAAAGGTAAATAGAAGAGGAGGAGAATCTGACCAAGTAGTCAAGTTGTTCGTTTGGAGTTGCTATGATCTGTGTGATGAACCTGGAAGTTTAAGGGGGAAAAGGTAAATAGAAGAGGAGGAGAATCTGACCAAGTAGTCAAGTTGTTCGTTTGGAGTTGCTATGATCTGTGTGATGAACCTGGAAGTTTAAGGGGGAAAAGGTAAATAGAAGAGGAGGAGAATCTGACCAAGTAGTCAAGTTGTTCGTTTGGAGTTGCTATGATCTGTGTGATGAACCTGGAAGTTTAAGGGGGAAAAGGTAAATAGAAGAGGAGGAGAATCTGACCAAGTAGTCAAGTTGTTCGTTTGGAGTTGCTATGATCTGTGTGATGAACCTGGAAGTTTAAGGGGGAAAAGGTAAATAGAAGAGGAGGAGAATCTGACCAAGTAGTCAAGTTGTTCGTTTGGAGTTGCTATGATCTGTGTGATGAACCTGGAAGTTTAAGGGGGAAAAGGTAAATAGAAGAGGAGGAGAATCTGACCAAGTAGTCAAGTTGTTCGTTTGGAGTTGCTATGATCTGTGTGATGAACCTGGAAGTTTAAGGGGGAAAAGGTAAATAGAAGAGGAGGAGAATCTGACCAAGTAGTCAAGTTGTTCGTTTGGAGTTGCTATGATCTGTGTGATGAACCTGGAAGTTTAAGGGGGAAAAGGTAAATAGAAGAGGAGGAGAATCTGACCAAGTAGTCAAGTTGTTCGTTTGGAGTTGCTATGATCTGTGTGATGAACCTGGAAGTTTAAGGGGGAAAAGGTAAATAGAAGAGGAGGAGAATCTGACCAAGTAGTCAAGTTGTTCGTTTGGAGTTGCTATGATCTGTGTGATGAACCTGGAAGTTTAAGGGGGAAAATGACATGTGGGGCCCACGTGGGCCCCACCATTTTTTATTAATTTGTATCAAACTGACATGTGGGTCCTACAGGGTTTAATATTTTTTCGGATCGAATTGCCGCGTCAGCGCCATGTCGATGCCACGTCAGATGAAGACCGAGTCAAATTAGCCACATAGGCGCCATGTCGGCCAAAACCGCCCTCTATACTGCCGAGGGACCTCGTTTGTCCGGTTTTCATAAGTTGGGGGACGGGTTGTACCCGGTTTTGCGGTTCAGGGACGAAAATCGGACTGAGCGACAAATATAGGGACCTAAAGTGAACTTATTCCTTTCAATGGACTACTAGAAAAGATCTGCTCCATGTGTGGCCGGAGGTGAGGCAAAATATCTACTGTGCATTGTCAAAGACCCATCACTAAATTAATACAGAGCTCGATCCGCATGCCGAACTCATGGGCGGTGGGATGGCGAGCCAGTCGCCGGTGATCCTAATCTAATCATGCAATTCTTTCCAGCCCAAACGATCTTGATCTGATCTTGTACCCCAATTTTCATACTATTCTAGTTCTATATAAAAAGTTTAATATGATCTCACAGATTTTCTTAAATGATGTGAATAAGTCCACTCGAGTTTACAAAATCAATTAAATTTATCAAAACCAATATTATAGGCTTCAATATTTTACATAGTATCACAAAGCTTATATAAAAGATACATACTTTATAAAATTTGATATAATCTCGATCCTATGGTTTTCCTCCGTGCCGGCTTCGACTCCCTGATCCTCTTGGTCTCTTAGTAACTGTGAAAGGAACGAAACTTCAGGGTTTTCGTCTCTGCGCTCCCTTCGATCTCAATGGTTTTAGAGTCCATCCTCTCGAAGGGCATCTGTGGTTGTTAGCTGGCGTTGCTTCTTTTGGGGATTTCTTGGGAGCGTAGTGTGGCACTGCCCCCTCCCGTTAATTGGAGTTGCATTAACCGTCGTATTAGTTTCCTTCTTCTTCCTTGGTTTTGACCTTTTTTTTCTCTATTTCCTTGGCATAAGCCGGTCTGACTGATTGCGTTGTGTAAAAAAATTCTTTTTTTCTAATATATTGACGTGCAGTTTTTTTCGCATTCAAAAAAAATATTACCGAGAAAAGAATCATCCTAAGTAGTATCTCGAGCCTAATAATACTTTGTCCGGGACTACACTGCCACAAATGTAATTAACTTTCTAGATACTCTCTCCGTTTCACAATGTAAGCCACTCTAATATTTCCCACATTCATATCAATGCTAATAAATCTAGACATATATATCTATCTAGAATAATTAGTCAATATAAATATAGAAAATACTAGAATACTCATCAATTTGTTGCCATGTGAAATGTGCATAAACGGTTCCGCCTAAACAAAACATGTGCTCTGAGCTGTGCCGCCGGTTTGCCTGCCTGGCACGCCACAACCGGCGGCCGGCAAAAGTGGCAGACATAGAGTACACATGATCGAGTTGTAACCTACTCCTAGCTAGCCGGTGGCAGTTGAGTTGATAACCTGAATGATACGGCTGCAACATTATCACCGGATGTTGAGCCGTACGGTTCATCCCCTCGGAGTTTCTTTCATTCCAAATCTCCTATGTCACAAGCAAAGTTAGCGTGCGTAGTATCTTTTTTGACGCTTCTTTTGTATTTACGATGGACTCCCACCACTCATGTACCGTCGAGGTCTGCCGCCAATGAACATGGCTAAGATGGTCGCAGGCCGTCCAACATGCGATTTCATTCCAGATTCTCTTTGACCCGCCATTTCATTAAGTAGGAAAGAAAAAAATATTTGGTAAAAACAATAAAGCATGGAAAGGTCTTTTAAGGCCTCCAGTTCATCATCGTGAGACCAGGACGTGCAGCGTGCGGAAGCTATTACAGAGATCTAAAGGCAAGTTGCTGTGGATTGTGGGGGGTGCTTCCCTGATTAGTAATAGTTCCACCATTTTTTTCAAATTAGGGATAATTGATTCCTAATGAGCTGGGTTTGTATAGAAGCTTTGGTGGGAAACCCGAAACCGTCTCTTCTTGTGTCGAAAATGTATGTTGGAGACTTGGAGTTGTGTCAATAATTTTACTCGTGGTATTTGACGTCTGGTGCTGTCAGGCACGTATGCAGTTCTAACTAGTGCTGTGTGTTAGTGTTCTAGATGTTTTTGTCAGGCACCTCATTGGCCATAATGTTCTTTGCTTTTGCTGAGCTTATATATCACCGTCTGCCTGCGTTAAATTTTGGTCTGATGTTACCGGTGATTAACTGGTTGTCGCTTGGTAGCCACAGCAAGTACCTGCAGGTTAAACCTACACAAGTACAGGACACACCGGCCTGGAGTGGAGTAGGTTGCAGTTTATGATCCAGCAAAAGAAGTTACGGGCCGGCTTACGGCACAGTTTGGGTAAGGCATAAGGTCATTTATTTGGCTATTTCTCCCTCCGGTTCCAATTTCTGTTTTGTCCCCTCTGATAAAAGGAGAAGATATCAGCTGATGTACCGTTCCCTTCACCTAGTAGCAAAAGATAAGCTTAACAACTCAGGTGTGGATTACATACGTTCACCTAGATCATATTGCCCGAGTAAAAGACTCAAGCATGACATATCAGATAACATGAGGAATACAACTTGCCAACAGAGCAGAACAGGCTGCTTCTAGAACCAATCAAAAGAGATGGTATAGTACTGGAGTTCATTGACATGAAGCAGCATTGTAGGGTTTGGACACTTTTGTTTCAGATGAAAACATTAAACATACATTTAAGAAGGTGGCATCAAAGGGCACACCAGTCGTATCTTTTTTACACTTCTATGCTGTAAGCTGTGAGGGTACAACCGCAGTCAAATCTCCTTTTTCTCTTTTCTTTTTCGCAGGCAATTCTTTTGCTTTTGGACTTGCAGTTTTGGTCATGATCAGGTTCCACTCCACCAGGTAATGGGGCACACCACGATAGCTCAAGGTCTATACCTAACTAATGAACAGTACGGTGCTTCATAAATTATTTTTCAGTAAACATTAGTACAATGAGCATGGTCATTAGAAACTCTGACCTGATCCATTCAACCGTTTTACTAAAACACCAAAAGAAAAAGACGGTATCAATTAGTTTACTTGGACTACTTCCATCCACCCAATGTTCATAGTTAGATAATTCAGAGATGACATCATATCAGTTGTATGATGAAAGCTGTGAGGATATTCAGATATTCTAATTCTGAATACATGCATGCATGTCAAACAGATCAACCTAGCAAACATCAATTAGTTCTTTTTTGACAACAAGCGACACATTCATGTCACGCAGATAAACAACATATTTATTTTTGTCTAATATGCTAGTGCTTCTACCCACTAGTCCTGATCAATTCCATGACTTTCAATTAGACCACTTGGAGAAAGCATATACTTTTGTGAGGTCGAGAGAAGCAGGCTCGCCACAAAAGTCCTGGCCACAACAAACTCCCTCCTAAATCAATTGGCTCCTAAATCAATTGGTAAAAACGAATCAAAATCAACTATACTACTTAAATGCGCCATGTTTGCAGGCGCAAGCGGGAACGGGCCAAATCAGCTCCTCCCTTTTGATTCGGAAAATTTCTTGGTAGAGATCGACCAACTGGTCATATAAATCAATCACCGTCAATCAACACACACCGTTACTTTTCAGCTTGCAAGTCTGAAGTATGGTTGCCCACCTAAAAATTCAGTCAGTATTTTGAGACCTAAGCTAGCCTCCATGATCTGCACGAGTGTCTGTTTGTCTCTCTACTAAAATCCAGTGGAATTAATATTTCTACACCTCGCTTGTCCGGTTGAGCTAGGTAGCCACCTAGTCCAATATGATTCCAAAATGAAGTTGTACTGGTTGGCTACCATTGAATATTTGACTAGATTTATACAGTAGAGTAGTATACTACTGATCAAATTGGAGGACTCCCTTCGATGTCGATAGCAACATTAGAACTTTAGCCCGCGTGGCATCATATCAACAAAGCTGGTACACCGTGCCGTGCCTACTTATCTAAAATGGCATCACGCCGGATTGGTACTCCCGGTTTGGAAACCGGGACTAAAGGGGGTTACAAACCGGGACTACAAAGGGTTTCTCCACCAGTGCAACTGACACCAATAATCTTTATAGGCGCCGGTTGTAAAATCAGTACCTATGTGTTTTGAGTATTGGTGTCGTCAAGTTGATTCTGGCTCGAAAACCGACACCTATAGCCGGTTCCCAACCGGTACCAATAGGGGTCTGTGTACTTGTGTGAATATAGTGAAATATGACTTTTAATATTCTTTTTATAAAAAAATAAATTACTTGTCTTGCTTCCTTGGGTCATAAAAGATTTGAGACGATGTTTGACATGAAAGGAGACAGAAACTTGAAAAAACCTAAAAAAAATTCGGAATACTTTTTTGGAATTTAGTTTGAATGTTTCATATAGTCTACTAGCCTTTACACACCAGTTTTGCAATGACCCAAAAGAGTGTTCTTCCCCCTGGTAACAAAAAATCAAATAGCTTGGCGCGTGCATGCATGGTAGTGCGCCTTCCGATATGTAATTCATCAGTGGTGTGTAACAAATAGGATTCCTCTCGAGAGTTGTGCCATATATACTTTATTAGGAGTTGATCTATCAATGAACAATATACTTACCATGGAATCGTATCCAAACACCAAAGTGAACTATTAATTGCAGAGTCAGTCTTCTGATTATAAATGTGTCCAAATAAGAGCAAGTTTAATAGTATAGCCCACTACTAACTCCAAATCTTCTATAGCCAATGTAATAGCCAATTCATACAATAGTTACTTAAAGCAAGTTTAATAGTATAGCCAGCCGTTGGCTCCAAACTAACTATAGCTAATCTAATAGCCCATTCATACAATAGTTAGCTATGAAAATATATTACATCATTAATACTCGGTCCCACCTCTCATACATACATAATATTTTGGAGTCCGTGTTGCAGCCGACTATAAATCTGTAGCCCCTTTCTTCTCTCTCTTCTTTATTTTTCTCGATATGTGGTTATAGCTAGCTTATAGCTTGCTATTGTACCTGTTCTTACTGTACTAGTAATACCTGGTCGTACATGTCATACACACATTATGTCTTGAAGTCCGTGCTGCAGCTGGCTAAAGATCTATAGCCCGCTGCTCTTCTCTCTCTTCCTTTATCTATTTAAAATATGTTTATAGCTGGCTTATAAACACGGAAATGCTACTGAGCGAGGGATCGCCCTCACTCGCCCAGAGCGATCGGTTCCCCCCTCCCCCCTCCCCCTCCCTCTCTCCACCTGGTTTCCTTTGTTGGCACCGCATTACTTTCCTATTTTAGTAAATTTATGCAAAAGTTTATACACCTCAAGTTTACACATCTAAAGTTTAGAGACCAAAAGCTTATAAATCAAAAGTTTATATATCCGATTCAAATTTGAATTTGAATTCAAATACTTTTTATATATAGTATTTCTATACATCTAAAGTTTATAAACCTAAAGTTTATATATCCGATTCAAATTTGAATTTGAATTCAAATATTTTTCATATATAGTATTTTCTATTACATTCTAAAGTTTATTACACCTAAAGTTTATAGACCTAAAGTTTATATACCCGATTCCAAATTTGAATTTGAAATTCAAATTAATTCAAAATATTTCATATTATATAGGTATTTTCTAGTTACATCTAAAGTTTATATACCTAAAGTTATTAGATCTCAAGTTTATAAGTTAAAAGTTTACGTTACCCCGATTCAAATTTGAATTTTAATTCAAATTTTTATACATAAATTTTTCTAACTTTTTGTTTTTTTAAAAAAATTTGTGGTGCACTGTAATAGGAAAGAAGGGGGAGGAAGGGGAGAAAGGAGGGGGGGACCGATCGCTGGATCGCTCGCGATCGCCCATCAGGCACCCCCACGCGCTGTGAGGCGCAAGTGGGTCCTCCCCCTGATCGCTCGCCGCGTGAGGTAGCGATCAATCACGCAATAGGGGCACCCTTATAACATGCCTATTGTACTTGCTCTAACATGGTCAGATGCAAACTGAGAGTTTTCTCCAATTTTCATCTTGTTGTTTGATATGGCGTGCTTAGTTATAATGGGAGTCGACTAAAACTGTCTGCTAAGAGTATTAGTAATTAACTTAACTAGGGAAGGTAACCCGCGGCGGTATGCCGCGGGCACCTTATTTAGTGGTGTTTGAAATTTTGTTATGAATGTTTATGTATAAGACTTTTGTAAAAAATAAATATTTTTTTATTCTTCTAAACCTATGTTTTCAATATTTTTTTTTGATTGTTTTGAAAGTTGGTTTCGATCACTGGACGTACGGACGCGCGTTAAGAGAGGACATGTTCCTAAACATATGTCTATATGTCTATATGCTTATGTGACTATGCAGGTAAGGTGGACCAACGTGGACGTCGGGTCCTTTGAGCGGGGTTTCTGTGACATCATAGTGTAATTAGGATATGGTCTATGTATTTTTTTATTTAAAGGATATGACATGTGCTGTCCATAAGCATTGTGTGCACTTATGTCGATAGGAATGAAATTGTAAGTCATGTGATAGTGTAAGTGAGTGTGTCAGTTGGATGTATGCTGGGCTGCCTTGTTCTGAAGGACGGGTTGTTAAAAATTATAAACAAAATTTTATAGGAATTAGATAGATTTATTTGTACCTTTGTAGATTGATTTAGATTTATTTGTATTTGTGTACAAGTTGAGAATTATAATTAAGTTGGTAGAAAGTCATTAGATATCTAATGGTATAAAGTAATTAGTCCACCAATTTTATTAAAAAATTAAGGTGGATATTTTTCTTGGGTAATTTTTAGGATCTTCAGGTTAACTTAATTGTTGTAAGGAAAAAAAAAGAGGCGAGGGCCAGTGGGTTCATCTCGTCCATGAGCAGGGAACTGGATACAATGTGTTGTACATACGCACTCTGGCGGCCTGATCGATTGGTAAGTTTTTTTTTAAGACTTAGATTTAACAGTTTAAAATAAGATCCATCGGTTTGGGTAAGATGATTTTAATTTACTAGAGCATCGTATGGTGGCTTAGAAACGTTTATAGGAAGCCACGTGGTAGCTTGAGAGGATTTGTAAGACGTGTAATGAACTTTTAGTATATAATAATAGATAATTCATGTCATATTAATTAATATATCAATTAATAATTAAATATTTTTGTATATTTTTTTATGGGTTCGCCATTGAAAAGAAATGATATATATCAATGTGATATTCCAATAAATTATTCATGTCGTCACTGAAAATTAAGGGTATATTCATCCAAGATGACGTATAATAATTTCTATATAGAAACATATGCACCAAGATATTATTTTTATATACTATGTATTTGGTTGTTATCTAAAAAATAGGAAAGAAATCGGAGAGACATGGAAGGGAGGGTCAGAGGGGGTGGGACGGAGTACGTACAAACATGTGCACGTATTCTGTTTTCTTTTCGGAACTATAATACATAAACTGTTGAACTGAAAGGGGAACGTGCAGATTTTTTTCTTGAAGATAAGATTTAATAGTGAAAAAAAATTAATTGTTTAAAAATATTGGGTCCACCGGTTTAAATGAAAGTACCACGTGGTGATGTAAGAGCGCTCCAGGAGTGCCACGGACATAAATTAAGAACAGTGAGATTATATAATCGTACATATGATGCTTATAATGTCTATCCTCTGTTCGTAATTATCACCATTTTCATTCTATATTAGTTAGAAACTATAGTTTATAAATAGCTAAATTTTATCGGTTTAAGTCATTGGATATTTATAGTTTATAGTTCAAGAAATATGTTATTACGAATTTTATTGTGACTTTTTATATCATTTAAACAAATAATTAAAAATATGAAAAAAAAGATATAGATTTTACCGGCTGAAAGATTACGTGTCACATATCATCTGTCGTTTTCTATTGTGCACTAAATTAAATATAGCCAACGTTAGTCATGAATGTAAAATCACAACAAAATAAGCGATAATTACGTTTTTCTTTTAGTCAAACGAATGATAAAACATACTATAAAAAGTAAATAGTGTAAAGACCAGAGGTAATATAAAAATATTATGAGGAAAGAAAAAAAGGTGTCAGTACCTACGGTCCTGTGAACGTACGTGAGGTTCACGTACACGCGAGAGGAAATGGAGGGATTAAATTCAGTTTTAATTTAATTCGATCTAATGGTCTAAAATAATGGACCCACCAATTGAATGAAAATCGATGGCTAAATATCTTTAATCTATTAGAAACGCCACGTGGCGATTTAGGAGCGTTTATAGCAATGCCACGTGGCGTATGAGAGCGTTTGTAGAAAGTTAATGGACTTTTAGTATATAATATGAATGAAAAACCGATGGCTAGATATCTTTAATCTATTAGAACGCCACGTGGCGATTTAGGAGCGTTTATAGCAATGCCACATGGCGGTATGAGAGCGTTTGTAGAAAGTTTAATGGACTTTTAGTATATAATAGATATCAGATCGATTAACAA
The DNA here is from genome assembly GCA_009805545.1 of Oryza longistaminata. Classification (NCBI taxonomy): domain Eukaryota; kingdom Viridiplantae; phylum Streptophyta; class Magnoliopsida; order Poales; family Poaceae; genus Oryza; species Oryza longistaminata. The sequence goes on along the minus strand of CM020184.1, from coordinate 26,291,462 downwards.
CATGGCGCAATTGGCAAAGCGGCACATGTCTGGAGCTGTACTAACTACTTAATCGCGTGAACCCAAATTTTACTTTACTGACGAACTAACTTGATGGGGTTGATCCGTGAGATGCAACCATGTACAGTCACATGAACAGGGCACATGGGTGATTCATCAATATTCTGAACTTTTTTGCTGTTTTTGACTTCTTGTTGAAAGTGGATGTGAAGCTCGTCATATTGTTTGTTGCTTAGGAAGCTCCTCCCGTATATAGCTCTCAATCAGGCGCAGCCTTGACATTGTATGACGGTTCTTTGTTTCTGCACTATACTAATCGAGCATCATATAGCTAGGCTAGCTCCTTACATGCTTTTTCCATTCATGTTGCTAATTAACAGTGTCACACGCAGACATCTCTCAATTTCGTACTAGTGCAGTTCTGTTGCAGGATCTCCTGAAGATTGATCGCAACAATGGCACGAGGGCCGATGGATTTTGTGGAACCAGTGGGCGACCCAGATCCTGGTGCTCTTGAGCTCACGTTGCAGGTTGTCCTCCACATCTTCGCCGGGGTACCCGGCGCGAAGCTACGCCCGTGGAGAGGTTCATCCTCTGGCTGGCGTACCAGCTGGCCGACTCGACCGCAAATATACGCCGTCGGTAATCTTTCCCTGAGCAGCACCGCACGAGAGCACAACCTGGTTGCGTTCTGGGCACCATTCCTTCTGCTGCACCTTGGGCCCAGACAACATCACCGCCTACTCCTCGAGGACAACAAGCTCTGGAAGCGTCACCTCGTGACTCTTGTCGTGCAGGTCCTCGGAGTGGGTATGTCCTCTAAAGAACATCGCCGGCAACGGGATGATGATCTGGTGGCTGCCATCCTGTGTCCGTGGTAGGCACCGCCAAGTACGGGGAGAGGACGTACGCGCTCTGGTGGTCCAACTTTGGCACCATCGGGAACTACCTCAAGCTTGTACAGCGTGACAAGCACCAGCATTTCTATATCAAGTATGAGCATCCTCGTCACCTTGGTGACAATCATGGTTCCAATGATGAGTTGCTTCTGCATCGAGCTCACTCCTTGTTCCATGTCTGCAAGCGTGGGATAGTTGATTCTGTGATCATCAATGATGATGATGATTCAGATAATCCTGACAGTAAAGTAATTGGGGACCTTCTTATGCAAGATAAAGATCACAAGAGCATGTGGACAGTGATGGAGATGGAGCTCTCCCTCATGTATGACATCTTGTACACCAAGGCATATGTGATTCACACTAGCTTAGGATACATCATCCGCATCATGGCCCGATCACCATCATTGCCTCACTCTTACTATTTCATTTCAGTGGCAAAGGTGGCCACAACTGAATCGATGTCATGATCACATATGTCTTGTTGGCGGCGCTCTCGTCCTAGAGACGAGGTCGCTGCTGAGATCACTTGTGTCTACTGGGGGCTAGTGTTCCTCTGCGACACACACTGGAGCTGGCTTCGACATGTAGCTCTCTGCAGCGGAAGATGGCATCGGCTTCGGTACACAGTTCTCTCTTTCCGCAGAGCAATCAAGATTGTTTTTTCAAGAAATTCAAGGAGGTGGTCGGGAAGGATGGGGCAGTACAACATGCTGCACTCATGCTATCATAAGATCCGAAGCGACAACAAGTCACCATTGGTTCAAGACGCTCAACGATTTGTCCACTCTGGTGGGCTTCGCTGACTGGTTGGATATGCAGCATTGCTCGTCAAATCTCGAAATTCCAGACAAGCAAGACAACTTTGCAAGATATGCATGAGAGATTTGCACCAAATGATTTGAACACTATGGGCTTATGAGGCATAACTGGGGGATGCTGGCAATGGGTGAGGACATGGGCAGCGGGACTCGCCCTGAGCAGTTCAAGAACCTGAAGAGTTTCATGGTGTTGACTTCCATGAGAGCATCCTTATTGGCACATCGCCACAGACCTATTCCTCGCTAAAATAGGGAAGGAAGGGCCAACTGTGGAGGCAATCAGGGCGATGTCCAACTATATGATGTTCCTCTTTGTGGATCGCCCAGAAATGCTACCGGGACTCCCACATAAATGGCTGTACGAGATGACAAAAAAAAACATAATCGAATCATGCAGAGCATCTAATGGTTTCACTAATGAAGTGAAGCATGGTGGCAAAGATCCCTAGGCTCAAACAGACAGAGCAGGTAGCTGGCAAACTACTCAATATTGACAAAAGGGAAGTACAACCTGGCCCTAAAGTTCCTCGTCTCAGGTATGCAAGAATTGTTGCTGCACACTGTACAAATGGAAGGATGAAGATCCAATTGATGTGTTGTTTGACCTGTGGATAGATTTTCTGATGTATGCAGCCAACCGCTGCAATAGGGAATCACATGCCAAGAAGCTCAACGCTGGCGGTGAGTTTTTGACCATCGTCTGGCTAATGATTGAGCACTTTCAACAATTAGCAAAAGCAAAAAAGGAGCACGGCAATGAATAATGCAGGTTAATGTCTATATTGGCCTATGACTATTGTAATATTTTACTTTTTGAGATTTTCTAAGGTCTTAGAAAAGGTACGGGAACTTATCATATTGTTAGAGTTTAATCATACTTTATTACTTTGTATCTTAGCCTAAACATGATCATCTCTGTTTAATGCAAAAATTAATTAACGGACCGTTGTGTAAAGCCATTGAAGCCAATTTGCTGAATTCATTTGCTGCCGTTCTTGCTTTCCTTTTCTTTCTTCTTCTGCTTTTCTTCTGTTCTTCCTTTTTGCTCTACTTTGCCCTGAGCTTCCTGTTGATGCAAAAAAAAGAAAATTGTAGAGATACCTCATGAACCCTTTACAACGTCGATCGATAGAGCGACTTAGGTTTAGGGTTTTAGAGTAAGAGAGAGAGAGCGTTAAACCCTCTGCCTCTCCTCCACTTTTAATGGTTTTAATAAATATATTATTAGAAACAATCTGAGGTCAAACATGGAGATGTTGTCTTGACCATGCAAGAGGTAAAGTAAAGCATGATTATATTTTTCCAAAGACAAATATACCTATCATACTCGTATGAAGGAAGTCAACGCAACTCGGTCGGTTTCGTTACTACATAGTCCCTCCATTTTTTATTAGATAACGTCATTGACTTTTAAACACATGTTTAATTATTCGTCTTTTCAAAAATTTTAGCAAATGCATAAGATATAAATTGCGAATTGCGCTTAAAATACTTGAAGTGATAAAACAACTCACAATAAAATAAATGATAATTTCATAATTATTTTAATGAGATAACGGTCAAACGTGTACTATATGATAAACGACATATCTATTAAAAAACAGTAATTAATTAAGTTACAGTCTTTTTCAAGACATCAAATTAGTACTCCCTCCGTTTTATATTATAAATCGTTTGACTTTTTTAGTCAAATTTATTTAAGTTTGACCAAGTTTATAGCAAAATATACTCATTTTCAATAAAAAAACTATTATCTAAATATATTCAATGTTAAATTTAATAAAACTAATTTGATGTTATAAATGTTGCTAAATTCCTATAAACTTGATCAAACTAAAAAAATAACTTAAAAAAATCAAACAACTTATAATATGAAACGGAGGAAGTACATGCAAAAACGTTAGCTCTCATACACGGTGTCTACAAAGCCCAACATCATACCATGTCTCATATAACAGATTTAGCAACCATTTTCAGAGATGGACGTGACTTGGCCCAGGGATAATCCTTACATTATTATTATAAGATACTCTTTCAGTTGTATATTATAAGTCGTTTAGTTTTCTTGACTAAGTTTATAAAAGAAATTAGTAATAACACCAAATAGTTTTATTAAATTTAACATTAAATATATTTTGATAATATGTTTATTTAATCAAACTTAAAAATATTTTTTAAAAAATTAAACTACTTATAATATGATATGAGTAGAAATTGGAGCCGTTTGTTGAACCCATCTGTCTGCTTAATTGAAGAACTAGAGCCGTTGACGAGCTTTAGTCCACGCAAGTTCTCTGCTCACCAAACCTCCTTCCATTTGATATTTTTTTCAAAGAAGACCGCCATCCACTTGACTCCCTATAGTCTCCGTCATATCCTGCCATAACACTATTCTTTTAATTAATATTTAATATCTTCCCCTCCTCTTAATATTATAAATGGTTTAAATCTTTATCAAACTTATTTATGTTTGATCAATTTTACAGAAAAATATAGCAAAATTTTTAATACAAAACAAATATACTATCAAAATATATTTAATAAAAACTAATTTCAGGTCATAGTTGTTGCTATATTTTTCTTAAGTTAGTTAAACTTAAAGAAAACTAGATTTAGAAAAAAGAAAAACGCAACATTAGTTAATAGATTTATATTTGGAAATACTTTGATGCCATAATATTTTAATGGTTTTAATAAATATATCATTAGAAACAAAACTAAGGTCAGACACATGTGCTTTGGATATGTTGCTTGTCTGCCCATGCAAGATGTTAAGTAAAAACATGAATATTCCAAAGGCAAATATAGCTTCATACGTACTTTTCTGGTGGAACTTAACGGAACCCGGCCGGTTGGCCTCTGGTCAACAACGACACGATAGACAGCGACGCACACATGATAGAAACTGAATTCATTAACTAATCCCCCCTTCTCCAATTTATTCATTGACAATAGTTATAAACTTAGGATGATGATCACATGGTCACTTGCTGCTGATCACGTGAAGCAGTGAGAAATGGGAAATAAAATCTGCAAATGACAAATGAAAGATTATTATTGTGTTTAATTTATACATGTCGAATTTGAACTTGGTTTATGGAGAGTTATATTGTCAAAACTTAAAACTTGGATATGGAGTATTTAAGAAGACATACAACAATATAGGGATATTTTCTTAATTAAGGGAGAAAAACATGTTTACACGAAAGTAGGAAGATAACTACTCCTAGTTGATACATGGAGTTGACCGAATATTTTCACGTCTTCGTTTACCATGTCTATGAAGTATTGAAGTGTACTGCTCTTGTCCTTTCTGTCCGATATTCTAAAATCCATAGTCGACATTTCTTTGTTCATTCAACGTACACTTCAACCATCTATATTTCTTTTAAAAAGTTAAACCACTATATGTGTTGCTATAAATATTACATCTCAGATAAATTAAATTATACTCCATCTACTTCTAAAAATAAAATCACTTATTAGACATATGTTTGACTATTCATATTATTAAAAAAAGTTAAGTATTATTTATTTTGTTGTGATATATTTTATTATTTAAGATTTTTTTAGCATGATTATATTTTTTCTGTATTTACACAGATTTTTATCAATAAGTTGAATAGTGGAACATACGTCGAAACATCATATATTTATATAAAAAAATTGAAATAATGGTCAAAGCTATATATATCTCCAGTATCAAAAAAAGAAGGGAAAAAACAAAATAGAGATGGAGCAGTACTTCACGTCAGAATGATGTGTGACTATGATGTGTGGGCCTATAAGAAATGGACTTCATCTGATTAGGTACTCACGTAGCTGCTTCCATCAAGTACCAACCACTTCGAATGTGGATTAATATATTCCTCGAGGGGACGTCACTCGTTGTTTATATGTTATCTAAATAGTTATTAAAAAATTAAAAAAATTAACAATATAGATAAATATGAAATATATCACTCCGCAAACATGCATAACTGTTGCCGGTGATCTTCGAGGTGTGGGTGGAGATGCTGCTGTACGCCGGCAACCGGTGCAGCAGGGAGTCGCACGCGAAGCAGCTCAACAGTGGTGGTGAGCTCATCACGCTGGTGTGGCTGTTGGCTGAACACGCTGGGCTGTATCGTATAAACAAAACTAAGCAGCATTTTAAGTGTGCTGAATATGCTACTGTTATGGTATAGTTTACTGAGGTAGACTCTGTCTCATTTTTGTTTTTTTGGGCCTACAAGTCTGCAACACCGGAACATCCCAATGGATGGATGATTTGGCAGGTATATATGGAAAAGTGATTTCATCTCTTGAGAGGATATCCTCTAAAAAAAAATTAAAAAAAAATACGAGATAGCTTAATATGAAATTAATATATCACTCCAAAAAATGCAAAGGCAAATTCAACTTCTAGAAGTTATAACAAAAATAACAAATATAACTGCAAACGTATGATAACTATCAGTTTAATTTGTTCTTTTTGTTGTAACTAGTAGAAATCGAATTTGGCCTTGCATGTTTTTTTTTAATTTTTTTATAATTATTTAGATGACATGCAACCAACGAGGGGACATACTCCGGTATATATACATGGGTTAAACTGGGAGTCAAATCAACTCCGTTGATTTTTTTTCCGTATATTTATCCTCATTTTTGCATGTCAGTTAGATAGGTATCAAAAATTTCAAAAAAAATATTGATACGATATATCAATATAAAATATATATTATCAAATATGAAAAATTCAAATTCAAAAAATAACAAATATGCATATAAACAGTACGTACTATTTACAGTAAAATTTGTTATTTTTGTTTCTACTTGTATACGTAGAATTTGAATTTACATGTTTATGAAATGATATATTTCATATCGATCTATCACGTCAATCTTTTTTAGGCAACATGCACAAAAGGAGGGGTGTGTTGGCAACTTTTTTGACAAGTCGACAAGCACGATCGCAACACCTAAACGCTTTGCGGTGCTATGGAGTCGCCAACCACCTCGATCTTGCCAATCGGTCAAATCAAGATGGGTTTTTTTAGAAAAACAGCTAAACCGGCTGGCGGAGCCGATTTAGATATCAAAATCAGCCTCTAGGCCAATTTAGATCAATATGAGGATAACTACCCGTCTCGTGGGCAAAACGAAAGGTTTCCAGGACAAACCTACAGAGAGGTGTCGCACTCTCGCAGCGGCGGCAGATGATTTACAGTGCAAATCGACAAAGATGGACTAAAACTACGGTAAAATAGAAAACATGGTAAAAGAACGATTGAAGTAGATTGTATTCGGGGGATTACAATTGAACCGGCCTTTTCTCTTAAATAGGGGTTGGTCTTGCCCTTTACAGGCCCTCCTCCACGTCTAACTCGGGATAGAAACCAAAGGAAACCCGAAACATTCATCGGGTCTGACCGGCCATATATCTGCGGCCAGACCGGCCATATACCTGCGGTCAGACCGGCCCTACTATCTGGTCAGACCACTCACATACCTGCGGTCTAACCGACCCTGTGAAGGAAATCCGGCATTTTCCAAACTTTTGCAATTTCCCCTATTTCGTCCATAGGTGCTAAATTTGGGTCTAAACACATGCCCCCCTGTCTTTTTGATGAACATCGTGAATCTAAAAGCATAGAGCATGTTGTCTTAGGGACGATCTTTTTGCTGAACTGAGCCGCCAAGGTCGCTAGTTCCGGTTTTTTCCAGTTCAACCGTTGGCCCGGTCCGATTTTTTCGTACTATGGCGTATATAAGGCTCAGAGATTTTTCTGGTATGGGTACTCCTCTGTATCTATTACCAGTTGGATGGCCATGGCAGATTATCGTAAAGAACTTGGCAATAAGTGATGGTTTCTCGATATACTAGGAGGGCATAGTTATGGGCTATTGGCTGCATAATTATACAATAGCAAGTGTAGACTAAAATGACTATATATTATAAGTACATAAATGATTCTTTTCTTATTCTTTCTCCACTTAGCTTAGATTATTATTTTAGTGAGAATATTTTTGTTTAGTTCCTTGTGTGTCAATCTATCTTTATCCCTAAAATGATTAATCCCTACATTAGACTTTATCTATACAAGAGATATACATTATTAGTATAGTACTCTCTTACCATATCTTCCCATGGCATTAAATAAATATGTTACCTTGGAATACTTTCAGGTGAAATGCTACAGCGGTATATCCGAGCGCTTGCGGATTATATCTGTAACCGTAAAGAATACCGAGTAATATTTCGAGCATCATTGCTGAAAATTATATTTCTATTAACGTTGTTAAGAAATATCAACAACCATCTCATAGTGACTTCGCTTCACCAGTACTCCATTCCTTCCCTCTGCTTCTTTTCTCTTCCTCACCGACATTCCATCCTCTTCTTCACAGGCACTCAATGCATTCCACCCGTCAATCTTATGCCTCTTCCCTCAATATATACCCAAGGCAGCTTCATTCCATTGACACGGGCAGGCGTCTTTGACCTCCAACAAAGTCCTTGACAACAGCAGCTGCAATTTGTCATCAACTTCTCTCCTCCAAGTGTCTACAACATGTCATGGAACATGTATTCGAGTGGACATCATTTTTATTTTTCAAATCGATCCAATTCCCATGCACATACGTAGCATGGTCCCATCTCTCTTCTCTAATACCCTCTCAAACATTCGCTGCAGGGGCTGGTGGTGGCACTTCCACAGGGTGCTGGAGTTGGAGAGCCAAAAAAGGCAGTTGGAGAACCAAAACTAGCAGTTGGAGCAACAAAACTCTAGACTGTCCAGTGAGAAGCGTGACCTGGAGAGCAGGGTGAGGAGGTTGGGTTATGAAAACACCAATCTATTAGATGAGAAGATGAGGGTGGCTCATGAGTCCTCAAGAAAGGTCTCCGCACTGGAGTACCGGGTGCGGGAGTTAGAGCACCAAAATACCAAACTGTCTAGTGAGCTGGTGAAGCAACAGGAGAACACGAGGAAGGCGGGTCAGCTGTTCATGAATGCTGCCGATGCGTACCAACAAGTAGCAGAGAAGCAAATTAGGACAAAGGAAGAGGAATTGGCAAACACGAGAAAGGCATGCCTCCTGTTAATGAACACTGCTGATACGTACCAAGAAGTAGCAAGGAAGCAAATTAAAGCAATGGTGGAGGACCTGGAGGATGCGAGGATGGCAGTTTTAGTGGTCATGAATGCTGCCGATACATACCAACTAGAAGCGGAGAAGAAAATTAAGGATAAGATGGAGGAATTGAGGGTCCTTGGGGTCCAGAAGGCAGAAATGGATACGAGGGCCGCATCTTTGGAATCTAGGCTTAATACAGCTCTAGCAAAAATTCAGGAATTGGAGGCTGACTGTGATAAGGTGATGATTGAAAATAATAAGCTTTGGTTCGGCCACCTCTCGGTCGGCCACGAGCGGCGGCGGCTGGTGGCGTTCTGGGCGCCGTTCCTGCTGCTCCACCTCGGCGGCCCGGACAACATCACCGCCTACTCCCTCGCCGACAACCAGCTCTGGAAGCGCCACCTCGTGTTCGGCCTCGTCCCCCAGGCGCTCGGCGCCGCTAACGTCATCTACCGCTCCTTCGCCGGCACCACCACCACGCTGCTCTCGGCCGCCATGCTCATGTTCGCCATTGGCGTCCTCAAGTACGGCGAGAGGACGTGGGCGCTCAAGTACGCCAACCTCAGCAGCATCCGGAGCTCCGTCAATGTCGTCGAGACGCCGCCGGAGCGTCGGCTTCGGTACTACTACCCTCCGTCGTCGCTGCCTCGGCGTGACGGCGAGGATGCCGACGAGGAGGAGCTTCTTCTTGTTGCTCACTCCCACTTCCATATCTGCAAGCGCGCCATGGCGGACTCGTCGGTGGAGGTGGACTCCGGCGACTACGACTCCAAGATTTTCTCCTATGGGTGGAAGGAGATGTGCCGGGTGGTGGAGATGGAGCTCTCCCTCATGTACGACATCCTCTACACCAAGGCGGCCGTGATGCACACCTGGTTCGGCTTCGCCATCCGCGTCGTCTCGCCGCTCGCCGTCGCCGCCGCGCTCGGCCTATTCCGCCTCGAGGACGACCTCGGCAGTTACCGGCAGATCGACGTCGACATCACCTACGTGCTGCTGGTCGCCGCCTTCGTCCTGGAGACGACGTCGCTGTGCCGGGCGATCGGGTCGACGTGGATCGCCGCCGTGCTGCAGACCACGCGGTGGGCGTGGCTCCGCCACGAGGCCCTCTGCACCGGCCGGTGGTCCCGTCTCCGCCGCTCCGTCGCGTCGCTCCGGCGGCTCGTCCACCGGGACGGGCACAGGTACTGGTCCGGCACCATGGGGCAGTTCAACGTGCTCCACTTCTGCACCCGCGACGGCGCGGCGGAGCGGCTCGGCGCGGCGGCGGAGAAGGCCGGGCTTGGGAGCTGGTGGAACAGGCACGTCAACGCCGGCAGCATCGTCATCTCCGGCGGGGTCAAGGAGCTCGTGTTCGGGCACATCCAGGACATGTTGAGGGGCGTGGACTCCATGTCGACCCGCGACCTCGACGCCATCAGGACGACGAGAGGCCAGCGCGCGCTCCGGCGCCACGGACTCGACGGCGACCTCGCCGCCAGCCTCGGCGAGGAGTTCCACCAAGGCATCCTCACCTGGCACGTCGCCACGGACATCTACCTCGCCGTCAGCGGCGGCGACCGATCTTCTGCAGCCATAGCCAACGCCGGCGACAGGGCGGCGGCGGCGGCGCGGCGGCTCACCGAGGCCGTACGCGCGCTGTCCAACTACATGATGTTCCTCGTCGCCATACGCCCCGACATGCTCCCGGGCCTCGTGCTCCGGAGGCTGTACCAGGTGACATGCGAAGACATGGCCAGGATATGGCGGGAACGCAAGAACATCCACGAATCATCGTCTTCTTCTTCCTCCAGCTGCCGCTTCATCGACGCCGTAAGCATGGTCACCAGGCTGTTCCAGCTGCACGTCGACGACCCGACCTCCGCCTCCAGGACGCCGGAGAGGAAGAAGCTGGCGGCGATGCTACGTGACAACGCCTACAACGGCGATCAGAATGTGAGGAGCCATGACGTCTTCGCCGGAGCTCTGCTCGCGGACGAGCTGCTGCTGAAGGAGAAGGAGCAGCGGATGTCGTCGGACGGCGGCGGCGACGGGTGGTTGTTGCCGGTGATCTTCGAGGTGTGGGTGGAGATGCTGCTGTACGCCGGCAACCGGTGCAGCAGGGAGTCGCACGCGAAGCAGCTCAACAGTGGTGGTGAGCTCATCACGCTGGTGTGGCTGTTGGCTGAACACGCTGGGCTGTATCGTATAAACAAAACTAAGCAGCATTTTAAGTGTGCTGAATATGCTACTGTTATGGTATAGTTTACTGAGGTAGACTCTGTCTCATTTTTGTTTTTTTGGGCCTACAAGTCTGCAACACCGGAACATCCCAATGGATGGATGATTTGGCAGGTATATATGGAAAAGTGATTTCATCTCTTGAGAGGATATCCTCTAAAAAAAAATTAAAAAAAAATACGAGATAGCTTAATATGAAATTAATATATCACTCCAAAAAATGCAAAGGCAAATTCAACTTCTAGAAGTTATAACAAAAATAACAAATATAACTGCAAACGTATGATAACTATCAGTTTAATTTGTTCTTTTTGTTGTAACTAGTAGAAATCGAATTTGGCCTTGCATGTTTTTTTTTAATTTTTTTATAATTATTTAGATGACATGCAACCAACGAGGGGACATACTCCGGTATATATACATGGGTTAAACTGGGAGTCAAATCAACTCCGTTGATTTTTTTTCCGTATATTTATCCTCATTTTTGCATGTCAGTTAGATAGGTATCAAAAATTTCAAAAAAAATATTGATACGATATATCAATATAAAATATATATTATCAAATATGAAAAATTCAAATTCAAAAAATAACAAATATGCATATAAACAGTACGTACTATTTACAGTAAAATTTGTTATTTTTGTTTCTACTTGTATACGTAGAATTTGAATTTACATGTTTATGAAATGATATATTTCATATCGATCTATCACGTCAATCTTTTTTAGGCAACATGCACAAAAGGAGGGGTGTGTTGGCAACTTTTTTGACAAGTCGACAAGCACGATCGCAACAACTAAACGCTTTGCGGTGCTATGGAGTCGCCAACCACCTCGATCTTGCCAATCGGTCAAATCAAGATGGGTTTTTTTAGAAAAACAGCTAAACTGGCTGGCGGAGCCGATTTAGATATCAAAATCAGCCTCTAGGCCAATTTAGATCAATATGAGGATAACTACCCGTCTCGTGGGCAAAACGAAAGGTTTCCAGGACAAACCTACAGAGAGGTGTCGCACTCTCGCAGCGGCGGCAGATGATTTACAGTGCAAATCGACAAAGATGGACTAAAACTACGGTAAAATAGAAAACATGGTAAAAGAACGATTGAAGTAGATTGTATTCGGGGGATTACAATTGAACCGGCCTTTTCTCTTAAATAGGGGTTGGTCTTGCCCTTTACAGGCCCTCCTCCACGTCGCAGGGTGCGGAGGTTGGGTTATGAAAACACCAATCTATTAGATGAGAAGATGAGGGTGGCTCATGAGTCCTCAAGAAAGGTCTCCGCACTGGAGTACCGGGTGCGGGAGTTAGAGCACCAAAATACCACACTGTCTAGTGAGCTGGTGAAGCAACAGGAGAACACGAAGAAGGCAGGTCAGCTGTTCATGAATGCTGCCGATACGTACCAACAAGTAGCAGAGAAGCAAATTAGAACAAAGGAAGAGGAATTGGCAAACACGAGAAAGGCAGGCCTCCTGTTAATAAACGCTGCTGATACGTACCAAGAAGTAGCAAGGAAGCAAATTAAAGCAATGGTGGAGGACCTGGAGGATGCGAGGATGGCGGTTTTGGTGGTCATGAATGCTGCCGATACATACCAACTAGAAGCGGAGAAGAAAATTAAGGATAAGATGGAGGAATTGAGGGTCCTTGGGGTCCAGAAGGCAGAAATGGATGCAAGGGCCGCATCTTTGGAATCTGGGCTTAAGACAGCTCTAGCTAAGATTCAGGAATTGGAGGCTGACTGTGATAAGGTGATGATTGAAAATAATAAGCTTTGGTTGGAGGTTGAGAGGCTCATGATGGAGTTGAGGGTAATGGCACACAAGAAAGAGGCAGCTGCAAATGCATTTGGTGCTGAAAAGGCAGAAACTATGAAGGAATTGGAAAACCATGAGATGAATGTGGAGGAAATTCCGACTAGCATGGATTTGATGAAGGATGAAAATGATAAGATTCAGTTGGAGATCTTGACAGCAGGCAGAAACATTGCTTGCTTGAATTAGATGTGTTAGTAGAGGAGAATAAAGCATGCTAAATCAAGAAGGAATCCGGGGACATGAAGGGGGAATTGATGGAAATCAAGGGTGCAGATTTCATGAAGGCTGAAAATGAAAGCTTTGGTTAGAGGTTTTCACTGCAGAACAAAAACATAGTCTGCCAGGAGCAGAAGTTGAGAGGCTCAAGGAGAATATTTGGATGATATACTTTCTTGAAACATTTATATCTCTATGGATCGTCCAGAAGCTAGGGTGGCCCTTTTGGTGCGACCTGTTTCTATCCACTTGAAAACAATAAAATAAATTGGTCCTTTGGAATGGGTTTACAATTTTTGGAAATAAACTGTAAATGTGAGATTCCTTATCGTAATACATGGAGCAAATTTATCTTTTCAATTATATATGCATGGCTCTCTCACTTGGGTAGTATAAATACATGCATATTATACCTGGTGAGGATTGGTGTCCTGGTCTATTGATAGAAGGTCATGATCAGCAAAAGCATGGACATCAAACAAAACAGTACACGAGGATTTTATACACGTTTGGGCTCTCAACATCCTGTTGGTTACTATATACTTCTTCCATCTCATAATAAGTTCATTTTTAATTTCTTTCATTTGTCCCAAAATAAAAGTTCATTTTTAGAGTAATCGTAGCATCGGAGTTTGTGAAAGTATATTGGAGTTTGTGAAAGTAGAGAATAATTGTATTGTGAATAGATAAAGTGAGAAATAGTTGTATTGGAATTTGATAAAGTAAGGATATTCTAGTCTTTTTGTTTTGTATTGGTATGTTAAGATAGTTGTATTGTATTGTGTGGGACGCACTATGAATACCCTTATGTTCACCGCTCACGACCCCGTCGTCATTAGCCCTGCACGTACACCACATGGTTCCACGCTCGTTGGTTGTGCCCTGCCGCTGCAGCCTCCCTGTCACCACAGATCCGCGATCACCGCGTACACTAAGCGTGCCATCCATGGATCTATCACTCGATCTCTCTGGTCGTTTTCGGCCACGCTCGGTCTCGTCTTTCGGCCACGTTCCATCATAGCAGGTCTAATCATCAGCGAGGTCATCGCCTCTACAACTTCCTTGTTGTCGCCATCAATCTCATTGCCATGACTGATGATTTTCTGTCAATGCACGACCCCACTTCATGTTTCTTCCTTCGCATGTCTTCTTGATCTGATGAAACCTTCGGCTCTGATACTACTTGTTATAAAAGTTAGTTGATATAGCGGAACGACGACTAACCTTCTCAATAGCTTCATCTATTCATCACCCAAGACATGCCAGATGACGATATAGGAACACAAGATATTTGTTAACGAGGTTAGCCGAAACCTAATCCCAGGGGCTCTGATTATGGGCGTTCCTCCCCAATAAATATAGCACCTTAGCTGCCACGAGTACATGGCCTCGTCATCATCATCTCCCTGCATGTTTATCCTACGTTGTAGTCTACATGGTTATATTGTGGTGCCCCCCTCTCTATTTAAGAAAGATTTTTGGGTTACAGAGTGTAACTCTAACTATACCCCTACCACCTATTACAACTATAAATCCATCTGTAACCAAATAGAACTAGTATATTCGATACTTATTCTAACAATACGAACTAATGATCATAACATAATTGGGTGGTATAGTCTTTTTAGTCTTCTTTTTTGAAATAGAACGTTAATATGTCATATGGGTAACGCTAGTCCAAAATTGGTGACCAATCGACTTATGGATTGAATAGAGATAATTGAATTGAGGGAATAAAAGCAAGTGTTACACTGAAACAATCTGAACCGACCAAGTTAAATCGAATGGGCAGTGGCCAATAACAAAGGTACTTTGGAGCGCTAAATTTTGATCTAATAAATAAAATTTATTAACTTGATGTTGTGCAATTAAAAGAAAGGAAAATAGCTTTAATTGCATCCAATGGAGATGAACTTTATACATATACATATAGGATACGCAAAAAGAATGATAGATGCAATAATTTCCATTTTGCCTTTCTTTAAAAGAAAGGGAGGTACCAGCTAGTACAATACCTTGGGTGGAATATAATCATTATGGCTTTGAATTCTTTCAATCGAAGCAATAAGAATAATGCGATCCAGCTGTGTCGCGGAACGGAAAGAAAATAAAAGAAAACAAAAAAATATGCCAGCATCAAAATAGCAAAACATTTGATGCCATGCGATTGCAGTCATTGATGAACGATCGATATATCTCTGCTGATTTAATTTCCAATGAGAATTCATTTGTTTCTTTCTTCCTTCTGCATATATTGTTTTTTTTTTCTGGTGATTTTTCTCCTTTGATGAATTACTAGCACTCCTCTGTCCTTGTTTAATTTTCTTTGTACAAAACAAAACGTATATTCACTCATCACTCTTCCCCATCGACACTCCATACCTTTGCTGAACCTGCCCAATACGCACGTGCTTAACCGAATCAGTTTGTTATTGCTGATGTAGGGTTACCACATGCTAAGCTAGCCAAGTCAATCTTGTCTAAGTGTTTACATTCGACTTATTTTCCATATTTGATTATTTTTTTTCATATAGCGAAACTCGGTGCGATAATATTTAAGCTCTCGTCCACAATTTTATTTGTAGAATCTTACAGCAAAATGTATCAATAATACTCTAGAAGTATTTAGTTTTGGTAAAGACCACATTGATAGATCACATTTTATAAAAACATGTTGATTCGGTTAAGCTGGGGGCGGAGCTGCAGTACTATCATTGGGGTCATTAGACCCCGATGGCATTCGATCAATCAAGTGAATTGTTCGTTATTTTGTAGCTAATGACCCCAGCAACAAAAGCTTAATGACCCCGGCCAGTCGGATAAACTGCTGGAGCTCAGGAAAGCTGAAACAATTGTACAGTTTCTTTCTTTGGAATCATAATTTGTTAGCTTTGTTATGCTACTGTCAATCCGCTACTAATGCTGCAATTAGACATATTTGATCTATTAACCAACTAATTTTAGCTATGTGCTATGTATATCAATGCATTAGGCCTGAAGTTTTGCTAATCAACTACTAGATGTGTTTTTTAAGCTGCTCACTGTCTCAAAATATGTTACTTCTAAGATTCAAATTTGCTTTAAAATATAGCTATTTTCTATGAACCATCCCATCTCCAATCACAATATTCCCCGATATAATTTTTTCACGTACTTTTTTTCCAACCAATCACAATTATTTCACACCCTAACTTTAATATCTTAAAGAGACGTAGGTAGTTATATTTTGAGACAGATGGAATAATAAACAACTTTCAGAACATACTTGCATGTCTGAAAAAGCACATGGTTGTTATGCCCGGTTGTATAGTCATAACTTTTAAATTTTTTAGACCTTAAAAACCTCAGAAATTCTTATAGAATAGACTTTAAACACTTATTTTTAGCAAAATTAAACAATCCCAACTTACTCATAGCTCTAGCTCCAAAAGAATTTTGAGCTAAAAATATCTAGCTTCGAGAATAATTATAGTTTCGAACACGACATAAATACAAGTAAAAGCCATGACCCCAGTGACTCAAAATGCTGGCTCCGCCCCTGACTTAAGCATGTGTTTACTGGGGTGGTTGTTGCAACAAAATTGAGTAGGTGGGTGGGCATTTGCAACAAAATAACTTATGAGGTGGAATGTAAAACTTCAAGTGACTTATGGGGTGATTTTTGCAATTTTCCCTTAATTTTATATTACCTCCATCCCAAAATGTAGCTACATATTACAGGATATCATATTACCTAGTACTACAAATCTGGACACCTCTTGTCCAGAATAGCTTCATCTAATCATCACCCAAGACATGCCAGATGACGATATAGGAACACACGATATTTGTTAACGAGGTTAGCTGAAACCTAATCCCAGGGGCTTTGATTATGGGCATTCCTCCCCAATAAACATAGCACCTTAGCTACTACGAGTACATGGCCTCGCCGTCATCATCCCCCTGCATGTTTATCCTACGTTGTACTTCCTATGTTTCATATTATAAGACTTTCTAGCATTGCCCACATTCATATATATATGTTAATTAATCTAGACATATATATGTGCCTAGATTCATTTACATCTATATGAATGTGGGCAATGCAAGAAAGTCTTATAACCTGAAACGGAAGTAGTAGTCTCCATGGTTATATCGTGGTGCCCCCTCTCTATTTAAGAAAGATTTTCGGGTTACAGAGTGCGACTCTAACTATACCCCTACCACCTATTACAACTCCAAATCCATCTGTAACCAAATAGAACTAGTATATTCGATACTTATTCTAACAATACGAACTAATGATCATAACATAATTGGTATAGTCTTTTTAGTCTTCTTTTTTGAAATAGAATGTTAACATGTCATATGGGTAACGCTAGTCCAAAATTGGTGACTAATCGACTTATGGATTGAATAGAGATAATTGAATTGAGGGAATAAAAGCAAGTGTTACACTGAAACAATCTGAACCGACCAAGTTAAATCGAATGGGCAGTGGCAATAACAAAGGTACTTTGGAGCAATCTAAAGCGCTAAATTTTGATCTAATAGATAAAATTTATTGACTTGATGTGGTGCAATGAAAAGAAAGGAAAATAGCTTTAATTGCATCCAATGGAGATGAACTTTATACATATACATATATAGGATATACAAAAAGATTGATAGATGCAAGGATTTCCATTTTGCCTTTCTTTAAAAGAAAGGGAGGTACTAGCTAGTACAATACCTTGGGTGGAATATAATCATTATGGCTTTGAATTCTTTCAATCGAAGCAATAAGAATAATGCGATCCAGCTGTGTCGCGGAACGGAAAGAAAATAAAAGAAAAGAAAAAAATGCCAGCATCAAAATAGCAAAACATTTGATGCCATGCGATTGCAGTCATTGATGAACGATCGATATATCTCTGCTGATTTAATTTTCCATTGAGAATTCATTTGTTTCTTTCTTCCTTCTGCATATATTGTTTTTTTTTTCTGGTGATTTTTCTCCTTTGATGAATTACTAGCACTCCTCTGTCCTTGTTTAATTTTCTTTGTACAAAACAAAACGTATATTCACTCATCACTCTTCCCCATCGACACTCCATACCTTTGCTGAACCCACACTTCTTCTCTTCTCTCCCTTGATTCTTCCCTCTTCTTCAAGGGAGTCATAGACACTTCATCCTCTAGTTCTCCTTCTCTTGTATAAATTTTCACGATGCAACTTCGGCAGAGGCAGGAAAACATTCTTCATCCTTCGGCGGGTGCACAGCAAGACAGCGAGGCATCTTCCACCTGCACCTTTGTGACAACAACGACCGACAATGTCGTCGTCGAGCGCATCATGGTTTGCGGGTGGGCAAAGACAACATCTTTTTTTTCCTTCTGCGTTGTGTGGTGGTCATATCTCTCTTCTCTCCTCGAATTACTTTTACGGTGATCTCAAAAGGTTGCCAACAAATACGTTGCAGGGGCTTTTTAGTACTATTATACAAACCGTATGATTTTAATTATGTGTCGGGTGTATTGGTTAAAAATTTTATTTTCTGTGGAAAGATTAATAAATTTTATTAGTCATTTAACATAAATAAAACTTGGTGATAAAAAATTATATAGAACATGTTGCAATATTCCATCTGTTGCTGTCTGTTTTCTTAATTTAATTGTTTAAATTTTTTGAATGAGTAAGTACTGATTTTTATTCATATGGTACTCTCAGTATAGTTTTTGTCTTGACTTCATTCAGTAATTTAAAACTAATAATTAAGTACTGAGTATTGTTTGGCGCCTTGTTTATAGCTTTTGAATCATTTAATAATTTTGAATTCTGTATGTAACATATATGGAGTTGTATTTGGCTTGGAATCTCAAGTATAGTTCTTCCATGATGTCATAATTCTGTGACTGGTATTAATAAGTACTTGTACCCTGTCAAAAAAAAAGTACTGAGTTGTACTCCGTTTGGAGTTTCAATTATGCTTTTTCTTATGATTTAATAATTCAGAAATTTATAATTAGTCATTGCCTATTTGTTATTGTATTGAAGTCGTTGACATTATTCCGAAATTAGGAAATTAATTATTACAAAATTAATAATAAGGAATTTTAGAATTAACAAGTATCAAGCTATACTAAGTATATCCTTGATTTAATGATCCTTAAATTCAAATTGACAGGTACGGAGTAGTATTTGTGGTATTATATTTTGAATATTGTATTTCTTCAAAATTGACTAACATGTATTTTTGTTTTATTTTAATCTGATTTAGCTGATATTTGCGTGTTTATTTTCTTCGGAATTTCAGTTACATGTATTATATTTTACTATATCATTCTAATTCTACCTCACAGCCAGTGGAAGGCCATATTATTTTTCCTTTGTCCTAACTAATGTTAGAATTTGTCCTAATTAATGTTAGAATTTCTTATAGGCCTAACTTTTTTAAAGATAATATACTTCCTCTGTCCTAGAATATTTCATTTCTACCATTAAGTTTTATCAAAAAAGATATTATATTTCTAATGAGGTGGGACCCAATAAATTAATTGGATGAAGATTGCATTGCCTCAACCTTCATTTTAATCAAGTTCTCTAATAAGATTATTGTGGTCATTTGTGTATGCTGCTAATCTGAGATTCAATTATTCTCTAACTCCATACTTTTTAGCAAATGATACTAGGAAAAACAACTCCGCCTACATGTGCTCGAGTAATTAACTAATAACCTACTCTGTCCTGTTCCATAATTCTTGACATTTTTACAGTGATATTAGTATATTAAAAGAAACTCCTTGCTCTTTGTCTTACATTGCAACTAATTATGCTACTAAATTTTTCAAGTAAAAACGTAGTGCAAGATAATGTGATGAATAACCAACAATCTTGTATTCAATCAAGCTGTATAAAAGGGAAATTTGTAAATGGAGATGTTTACCTGAGAAAAACATAATTGCTGCTTCGTCCATCATGGGTGAACGTCTGAGATTATATGCAAATGCGAACATGACACCACGGCATGGCTGCTTAGTTGCTTTCAATATTAATTCCGAATATTCACATGGGTACAGCCGTACATGAGCGTTCAATCCAAATATTACGTATGGTTATATACCTTTGAATTCTGTTCCACGCATGCTAATTTAATTTCTGTGGAAAAGATTCTTACAATATCTATAGACACCGGTATGATTAGACTTACCATCATGATGATACGATCCACATAACCAATAACTAGATGTTTCTGATTAATATATATGGAGCTCGTAGAAAGTGTCAAATTAGTATAGGTATAGTTATATTGATAGATTCTACTAGCAGTATTAGCCAGTACAAATGGCCTCAACGGTTGATTTATTAGTTTTATTACCAGTAGTTATTTATGATGATAGTATAAATATATATGATCTATTCGATTCTAATGCCCCTCTAAAACGTATGCGCAGAGATCTTCACAGATGACAGGGTGAGGACCCTATCACACCAAGTCTCCACACTTGGGGACAGGGTGTGGGAGTTGGAGCACAAAAACACCAGGCTGCTTGGCGAGAAGGGTAAACTGGAAAAGCAATTGGAGGAGACGAAGGCGGCGGTTCAGGCCATCTCAAGCGAGAAGGAAGAGGTGGAGAGGAGCTTGAAGGGTGAAAATGATAAGCTCCGGTTGGAGGTTTTGACGGCGGAGGACAAATATAGCCAGTCTGCAGTAGAGATTGAGAAGCTCCAGAAGGAATTAGTTGCATTGGCGGAGGTGAAAGAGGTAGCTGCAAAGGCATTTGATGATGAGAAAGCAAAAATGATGATGGAATCTGTGGATCTTAAGAGCAGGATAGAGGAAATCCAGGGCAACATGGATATGATTGAGAGTGAAAATGATAAGCTTCGGTCAGAAGCTTTGATTGCAGAGCAGAAACTAAACATATGTGAAGCAGAGATTGAGAGGCTTAAGATGGAATTGGGTGCATTGACAGAAGGAATGGAAGCAGCTGCAAAAGCATTTGACGCTCAAAATGAAGAAATCACGAAGGAGCTAGAGGATCTTAAGACAAAGTTGGAGGAAATCAAAACAAATAAGGATCTAGTGGAAAGTGAAAATGGTAAGCTTCGGTCGGAGCTTTTGTCAGCAGAGGAGAAATACAGCCAGTCTGAAGCAGAGATTAAGTATCTTAAGCAGGTAATGGGAGCAGTGGTGGAGGCGAAGGAGGCAGCTGCAAAGGCATTTGCTACTGAGAAGGAAGACATCATGAAAGAATCAGACAATCTTAAGAGGAAAGTTAAGGAAATTCAGGATAGCAAGGTTTTGGTGGAGAGTGAAAATGATGAGCTTCGGTCAGAGATTTTAACTATGAAACAGAAACATAGTCAATTTGAACTAGAGGTTACTAGCCTCAAGAAGGAGCTGAGAGCACTACAGGAGGCAAAGGAGACCACTGCAAAGGCGTTTGAGGTTGAGAAGGCAGAAATCCTAAAGGAATTGGAGGATCTTAAGACGAAGGTGGAGGAAATCCAAACCAACAAGGATTTAGTGGAGGGAGAAAATGATAAACTTCGGTTGGATGTTTTGACTGCACAACAGAAACAAAGCATATTAGAAGTAGAGGCTAACAATCTCAAGATGGAATTGGGTGCATTGGTGAAGGCAAAGGAGGCGGCTACGAAGGCATTCGACGCTGAGAAAGCAAAAATAATGAAGGAATTGGAGGATGTTAAGAGGAAGATGGAGGAAATCCAGGTCAAGAAGGATTTGGTGGAGGGTGAAAAGGATAAGCTTCGGTTGGAGATATTAATAGCAGAGCAGAAACATAGCATGTCTGAATTGGAGGTTAAAAGGCTCAAGATGGAACTTGGTGCATTGGCAGAGGCAAATGGGATAGCTGTGAAGTCATTTGATGCCGAGAAGGCAAAATTCATCAGGGAAATGGGGGACCTCAAGAGGAAGATAGAGGAAATCCAGGTCAGCAAGGAAGCTGCTGAGGAAGTAGGGCGCAACAAGAATGCAGAGGCTGATAGGCTGAGGGCTGAGTTGGTGAAGAATCCATGTTTCTTTATCACAACTACAAGCATCCTATAATGAACTTGATGCTAAGCATTCGCTCCTGAGTGACGAGAAGATTCAGTCCAGAAAGCATTAGATGTTGAGAAGGTTGAAGCATGTAACTGAAGTCAAAATTTGAGGAACTTGAGAATTATAAGGCTGAAAAGGATGAAGAGATAGGAAACTGAAGGCGGCCTGGAGGAAAAGAAAAGTGAGATTGATGTCCTCAACAAGGACAATGAGCTGCTACATCTCGCAGTTGCTGAGGCACAGGAGAAGAATAAGGGCAGCATTTTATCATGCTTATCACCATGCGGCTCCAAATAATTAGGTTAGGAATGTGTTGCATTAATAATGTAATGGTGATCAGTTAATACTATGCAATAAAATAAAACTTTCACTTCCTTTGTTATATGTGATATGCTATAATGCTAATGTTCAATTGATTAGTCAGATACATTTCGTGATGTCTCTACACTGTTAGCACTTTGAAAACCGGCCACCTTAACTATTATTACTCAACAAAGCGTTGCTCCTTTTAGCAATGGCCTAATGGGCTTGATTCTACAGAGTAGTATAGCCAGAGTCCACTTGCCATGCTTATGCATGTTTCAATTTTATTTAGCATATTATTCTCTGTTTTGCTGAAGAAAATTACTCTACCCATAAAAAATTTACTCATGTCAAATTTTAGTATGGCAGGGGTGGACCCAGGTTTTCCTTGAGGCCTAAGCCAGCCCATGCCATATTTGGGCCAGACCACTGTTGACAAGAAACACGAGGCCTGGGAGATCTGCTTAACTCCAGTGCAGGTCCAAAGCTCGCCTTCGGGTGTGCTAGCGTGCCAGTTGATTTGATCCTGTAATCAACAAGAAATAGAAGCAAAGAAACCGCGGTTAAATCTATAAATGATAGCCGATCGGCTAGGTGCCGATGACATATCATTTATTTTGAGCCGATGTCATATGTGAATCGATCGGCAGTGTAAATAGACAATAAAGAACTAAATCTATTCGATCGGCTGTAGATATTTCAATATATAATTCTTATATCGATATATACTTAAATCAAGTGATTGGGATAGATCGGTCGCATGCCGAGACAGTATAAATCACTTAGATCGGAATTATATATATAACAGGACTATATATGTTTATAGTAATAGCCGTCAGATAGATCTAGCATGTATCGGCTAATACTCCGATACTACTCTATATCAGGATATTAAAATAAGTATAATATATCAAACAAAGGCCTAATATACTTAGATACAGCATATCTTGACATAAAGGGCAGATTTACAATGTCAATGAAGCATATAGAGCAAATATAGTTAAATCAGATAAGATCGGCTGAAACTCCGATGCTACCCTAATCGGCAACCAGAAGCAGGCTAGAGATTGAGATTCTAATCACGACTCATAAGATCAAACTCAACTGATGCAGCTATAAGTATGAAAAGAAGGACTATATCTAGACAATAAGCCGCTGGAAGTTTCATAGAGTGGTGGATACCTTATATAATCTAAGTCAACATCGATATCTATCCTAATCGGCTGCCCTCTATGGACAGAGTTAGCCATTGTAGGTTAGATAGCGATATTGCCAGAGATTATGTAAGATATATGATAACTCGACGAATCACATAAACAAGATTAGAGTATCATAAAGATGGAAGCGCTAATCTCAAGAACGCAAGCCGTCGTAACAAGTTTTACCTCTTGTTGAAGATCGAAACCGATGCGGCACAACCCGAAAGCAAGAACTCGTCGAAACAAAACTAAAGTAAAAAGGGTGGCGATGCGCTGAAATTGTATTGAACGTGTGTGTTAAAAGTTACATAGGGCTCGGGTCTATTTATACCCGAGAATTACAAGATATGTCCATAACGGACACTACTACTATTTCTAACAAACTCTAAAATACCATAAGTCTTTGCGGCAGACTTTTGCCAAACGCATCTCTAAGGAAATTACATAAAACATCCTAATTAATAGATACAATTGCCTCCTCAGGACTCTATCCATGTGCGGCAATCACCTTGAAGCACCTCAATCCAACCCGACATCACACATCAAGTTGTATTGTCGGGATCGGCTACATCGGCTTACCTAGTCCGACTCAGACTCAGCCGATCTTATCGTAGCCGATCTGGATTCCAGCCGATTCCTACTCTGTTTTCGAACTCGATCTCCGCCTCCAATTTTGCTTCGATCTAATCTCCTTTTCCGATGCTGATATTACCAAATTTGGTTGTTAACAACCACCATTATATGGTGAAAGTTTGTTGGACGTAGTGAGCTTCAATTCCTACGCCTCGGGGCTCGGGCCATGGCATGGGTGGCTTGAGGCCTAGGTCTGCCCATATGTATGGCATTCCTATCCCCATAATTTCAATCTTTGCCACCTCTTGCCTCGCATTCCAAGGTCCCACGCTTTAGTAAAATGTACAACCTAATTATACGATAAAGAAATTACTAATATTTATTTTAATTGAAATCACACAGTTGTCATTAGGTAATAATGTTTTTACTGACATGTAATTTGTTTTTAGATGTTGTCATGCATCATCTGATGGTAATGTTTTTACAACTATTTTTTACTACTGGATCACATTGTCATCTGGTCGGTAGTAAACTTTTTCACTAACAATTTTTTTATTAAATTATGACTAAAATGTCCATTAGTAATGTAATTACTCCATTCCGCCGAGACATAATTGAGGCCTAAAACAATAAAAGATTGGTTATTATTACTATTATTATATCTAAAATGTGTTTTTGTTAAATATGTTGGTTATTGATAGCGGCTTAGAATAAAATCAGTTCATGTCTTTTACAACTTGCTAATTATGAATTTTATAATTAATTTAATAGGGACCTAAATTGAGAATCCAATATTGGTACTCCATATTTATCAATTCAAAATTATTTAAGAATTATAAGGGATTAGGGTGAAAAAAAGTTACAATTTGCAATTATCACTTTGGAATTTTGAAATTAAATTGATAAAGTACAAATAGATACAATTCTATATATATTACTTCTGATTTTTAGAAAAACAAATCATGGATAGCCCTTGATATCTCCTATATATGGCATGTTCTGTTTAACACGAATCCTCAATATAATATACTGTCGCAATTATACTTACAAAACTCCAACGACATGAACATCAACAACAAGCCACAACTGTATACAATATGCATATGGATATATGGACAGCACATCTAGAAAGTAGTTATTAGTTGTTAGGTTTTATTTGGAAAAAAATATATATCAATATATATTCTTTGTTTCAAGATTAAAATCAAATAACCCAATTATAATGAGCAATTGAGCATGAGGTTTATGCTGTTAATCGACCTGATTGCTTGAACAATGCACTTAATCACTTATGAGTTGTGTTAAAACAGATATTCAATAGGTAAAATATTAGCAGCATGATTTATTATTTCAATCAAAATAAAACAAAATCAAGGATGTCTTGAATTAGGCACATAGAACATGCATGACTAACATAATTCAACGATACCTGTGTAGATTACAGATGAGGAAATCCACCACAGATGAATCGGACTCAACTGTGGGACATTGATATTAGTAGTTAATATCCTTTTCTCCATAAAGCCCTCAGCGACCAAGGATCATGAAGGCGATATCACTATATATCAGCCTATAGCAAGCAGGGTTTTAAATCTCCCGCTAAGATGCCGTTATCTCCCGCTATAGCTGTTTGAGAAGGGTTCTAGCTATTTGCTCTCGTGTACAATTTAGCCGCTATAGCTCCATTTAGCCCGCTATAGCTGCCGCTATAGCTGTTTGAGAAGCTAAGCGCTAAATACCTTAGCCCGTTATTTAAAACGTTGAGCAAGCTTGATCCGAAAGAAAGCTTTGCTTTTTATGTGCCCTGTAGACACTGCTCTCATAATTATTGTGCTTAATTAAACAATACATTAATGATCGGGCATTAGTCGTCACTGAGTACACTCTTCCTTGCCTTAGCCTGCCCGCATGCAACCATTAGATGATGGCTTGAGAATCAAGTCTGATCGACGATAAAAACATTCATATATGCACTCAAAGAATAATTCAGGTGCTGATCGGGATGAAGGGCAACCTCGTTGCTTTGCCAAGTTCGATCCCTAATCAGCGTCTGTAGTTCACAAAAAACACACTTCAGAATTAATTATTACTGAATTGTGTCCTTACTGTGCTTGCAAATGGTGTTTCAAGCATGCATACCCTTTGACATGATTCACGTTGATTAAAAGTTCAAAAGAAGAACGGAAAAAATGAATTGCCATGATTTGTAGGTTCCATCTATAGAGACCTCTTCAAGGTAAAATTATTAAAGTAGTCCGCGGACATCTAAATATGATTCAGAAAGCAAACTATGGTATGAGGAAAAGAAAAAAAAATGCATCGATTATTTGATTGATGCAAATGTTCCAACGATCTTGCAAATATGTTTAGGTGTGCCCAATAAGGAATAATTAAGTTTTCATTAGTGGCAAGATTGAATGAGGTAAGTGTCACATGCAAGTGGAATAGATGAAGGGAAATAGAGTGTGCAGTATTAACTGCATAGCAATCGAGTGTGCAGTATTGAGACCTATTGGTGGCCAGCAGTAGGACAAACAAACAAATGCAATAAAGAGATCATCAAGAAGCTTATTTCTTAAGATGCTGCACGAAAGAAATATTTTTTAGTTTTGAAAAAAAACTCTTGACAGTAGTTTTTTTTTCTTCCAAAACATTCAATTTGTCGACCATCAGATTCCATTGAGATTTGTGTGAGGGAGTGAACAAAATTTCATGCAATGTGTGCAACGGGGTTCAAACCCGCAGCATCAGGAGTGAGATCATGTGGGGCTAGCCAACCAAGCAATTTTGATTTTGTTTTTCTTATTTCATACTAAGTTACAGTGTAATTAAAGTAGAGATACGTTATAATTACACTTTTAATTATACTATAGTTACGTTTGAAAGTACAACTGCCAAATGTTGTATTGCTACTCCCATATTTTTTACTAACTGATCCACATATTTGTTCTGACACAGGGATTAAGTAATGGATGATGATCCAATGACTGAAGTGTTTTGGTGGCATTCATCTTTCTTATGTAGTCAATAAGAAAGATTCCTCTGAAAATTAGTTAGGCTACGCCGCTAGAGTTGACAAGCATATCATTTTCTACAACCGAATGCGTATTAATACATGGAGTTTTCAGAAGGAAAGGTTCAGAATGCAGCCATTAACATCAATTTTCCGAACAAAATGTTCAAGGATAATCTAACTGTCCGAGGCCATAGAGAACAAATGGAAAGATAATAGCCGTAAACGTCGCAAATGATCTTTCGATCCATTCCAGCCCTTGTGAGATGCCATTCATGGGATACAACACAGGAGACACAAATGCAGGTAACTAGGGGCATCATGCGGAGATTTCCCAAATAGAATTGCTCATGTCCTCCGACAAGAATACAGTCAGGAAGATGACAGCCAGGACTGGTTCGACCACCCCATCCCAACTTTGCTTCACTAGCAGCTCATCCTTCCTCTTCCTCATTGATATTCTATGCCTTCCCTCCACTGCTTCTTTTTTCTACCTCACCGACACTCCATCCTCTTCTTCACCGGCACTCAATGCCCTCCGCCCTTCTCTCCTCTAACTCTTCCCTATATATATGTATTCACCTCAAGTCCAGCATTTCATCGGCACAAGCAATTCGTCGTCGTCCTCAGTCCTCCAAGTCATGGCGGCACCGATCGTGTAAATATCTTTTACTTTACATATATAGTGCAGTAGGAGCCTCTCCTATTGTTTCCCATCAAAAAATGGCCATAACTTTTCTATCTTTCAAAACGATCCGATTACCGTGCACGTATATATTCTAGTGGGCCAAGACATCATTTCTATCTTTGAAAACAACCCATTCCCGTGCACGTACATAGCTTGGTCCCATCTCTCTTCACTAATGCTCCCTCTAAAACATTCACGACAGGGGCTGGGTGTTGTCCCAAAGGGTGAAGGAGTTGGAGCGCCAAAACACTACACTATCTAGTGAGAAGAATAACCTGGAGAGAAGGGTGCAAAGGTTGGAGTATGAAAACACCGAGCTGTCTAATGAGAAGAGGTGGGCGGTGGATGTGTACTCAAGAAAGATCTCCACACTAGAATACAGGGTGTTGAAGTTGGAGCACCAAAACACCAAACTGTCCAGTGAGCTGGTAAGGCAAAGGGAGGACACGAGGACAGTGGGTCTGCTGTTCATGAATGCTGCCGATAGGTACCAACACGTAGCAGAGGTGCAAATTAGGACAAAGGAAGAGGAATTGGTGAACATGAGGAAGGCAAGCATGCAATTAATGAACGCTGCTGACACGTACCAAGAAGAAGCAAGGAAGCAAATTAAGGCAAAGGAGAATGACCTGGAGGATGCGAGGAAGGCGATTTTAATGATCATGAATGCTGCTGATACATACCAACAAGTAGCAGAGAAGAAAATTAAGGATAAGGTGGAGGAATTGAGGGTCCTTGGGGTTCAAAAGGCAGAGATGGATGCGAGGATAGCATCGCTGGAGTCTAGGCTCGAGGCAGCTCTAGTGAAGAATCAGGAATTGGAGTCTACTTATGTTAAGGCATTGATTGAAAATGATAGGCTTTGGTCGGTCATTGAGAGGCTCATGATGGGCGCACTAGTCGAGGTGAAAGAGGCAGCTGCAAAGGCATCTGATTTTGAGAAATTGGAAATCATGAAGGAATTGGAAGACCATAACATGAAGGTGGAGGAAATTCAGACCAACAAGAATATGATGAAGGGTGAAAATGATAAGATTCAGTCAGAGGTTTTGAGAGAAAAGCAGAAACATAGCTTGTTTGAAGCAAGGGTTGAGAGGCTCAAGATGGAGCTAGATGCGTTGGTCAAGGCGTAATAGGCAAAATCATGGAGTCAGAAGACCTTAAGAGGGGACATGTAGAAAATCTAGGCTGCAAAGGATTTAGTGAAGTGTGAAATTGATAAGCTTTGGTTGGAAGTTTCAGAAGAAGAGGTTGAGAGCCTCAAGGAAAATATTTAGCCGATATTTTCCCTTGAAACATTTATATCTCTGGATGGTCTGGCACCTAGCTCTGTGGTTGTGTCCCCTTGTGGTGCTGCTCCCTGTCTCTACTCTGTTAACAACACTAAAATAAATAGGTGCTTTGGAATGAGTTTACAATTGAGAAATAGATGATAATTGTGAGTGTTTATTACATGAGATTGCTTGTTACAAAACGTGGAGCAAATTTATATTTTTAATTATATATGCATGCATGGTTCTCTCACTTGTTTAGTTTAAACACTAGCGTATTATACCTATCAAGGATTGGTAACTTTTCAAGGTTGCCTGTCAAACACAAGAGCGCATGAGGATTTTATACATGTTCAAGTCCTCTCCTCGTGTCAAGAGTAATGCCCTGCGTCCTGTCTAGTTGATTGCATTGATATATATGAAAGAATCTACCCCATTACAGAGTGCATGAGCAATTCAGTGAGAATGTAAATCTTGACTAGGGGATCTCCAGATATTGTGAGCTTGAAAAGGCAGAGGTCCGAGCACCTCACGACAGCTGAGTCATGTTAGATGCCAAATTCTTCACCCGAGTGTCAAGTACTTTTGCTTGACATTTTGAATAGAGGTTATAAAATGGTGTTTTCACATGTGATGCTTCAACTTTCATGGTTGTACTGTTTCTCTCTCGCAATAATTGTGGATATTTTGGGGGGGTGCTCGATATTCTTTTCACAATGTTCTGCTCTAGGTTCCACATGGTAGTGGATAAAAAATAAACGTTCCATTTCATTCCTTCTTGGCAAAGCTTGCGACCATTATTCATATTCCTCCTTACACCCGCATTACCAATTAGCCTAAAAGGTTCTAGCCACCAATCTTTGCAACCTACATGCACCAAAAAAGCTAGCGAAGGCGATGTGAGGGATGTGGACAACAGCGGTCCAGCAGAATCGGGGAATCTGCCATCTCCATTTCACAGGGCTGGGAGTCCTCGATGCTATGGAAGGTATATTTCGTTCTTGAGAAGGCCAAGTTAATACCAAATAAGAGGTTGATCTCCTGGGAGTCAGCAACTCAGCGGAAGATTAGAAATTTCCGCCAACCAGGTTGCCAATACACCAGCCTCCAGCCCAACTGCTGCCGAGCCAGCCTAGCAAGCTATCGAGCCGAGGCGGCCTTCAACCGGGGCCAGTTCCCCACTGGCCTCGACAGAGCCTGTCCACCATTTCCTGTGCTCGCCGCCTATCCAGCAAGCCAGAGTACTCCTGTCGTCGTCAAGGTCACCAACGAGCTCAGCCCTAACCGTTGTGTGCTGCCTTCGTTGGAGTTTGTCGTGCTGATGCTCAAAGCCTAGCCGCGGGAGCCACTTTACCCAAGCTATCATTGTCCACAGCACCATGCACCAGCTATCATTGTCCACAGCACCATGCACCAGCTATCATTGTCCACAGCACCATGCACCAGCTATCATTGTCCACAGCACCATGCACCAGCTATCATTGTCCACAGCACCATGCACCAGCTATCATTGTCCACAGCACCATGCACCAGCTATCATTGTCCACAGCACCATGCACCAGCTATCATTGTCCACAGCACCATGCACCAGCTATCATTGTCCACAGCACCATGCACCTTTGCTCACCTACCCTCCTGAGTGCTGCACAATCAGTTCCGGCCTTCACGACGCTACTGCACAGCGACAATGATGGGAGCACCACGTCATCCCAATACACCACATCGCTCTCTACCTCCTTTTACCAAACTGACGCCCACTCTCTTGGCACCCGTGTCAGCTACTCCAACCACACAGCGGCGCACTGCTGTGTGCTAGTGACCGTGGCCCTACCATCAAGCCAGCCCTCCGCCGCCGACACACCAAGCACCGATGCCTTTCGCCCATCCTGTGACCGGCTTTTTCCCCAATCTCCCATGCCCTGAAACCGCACGTCATAGAGGGATTAGGGGAGGGCAAGGACACCACCTTAATGGTGGTGACAGCCTCCGCGACCAACTCAAGATCACCCCTTGGCCCTTCACGGCAAGAACGGCCGCATGCGGCCTATGAAAGCTAGAGCTGGCTGCCCGAGCTTCTTTTCTTCCATTTATTGTCCCACGATCCTCCACTTGCTACCCCTTTGGTCACGCCCTCATTCCCCGCTGCCCCATTCTACCTCTTGCGGGGCAGTGCAAGAGTTGGATTTTGGCCAAGCCTAGAACTAGAAGAGGAGCCGACAAGCACCATGGACAAACCATGAACCTAGGACAATCCACAAGCATGCCTTGCAGCCAACACCGCAGCTGGGAGCGCTGGACGAAAGCGAGTCAACCTACACTAACATGTACCTTGCTGCCCGTCATTGTCCATGCCACCGCTACGGTGCCGCTTCTCAGCTGCCGCACGGTAAGAATCAAACTGCCCTCCTGTCTCTTCTTCCCCCCCCCCCCCCCCCCTTCCAGTTTGCTTCCTCTGATGGTGCATCTGTGGTACACCTACATTGCCGCAAGCTGAGCTGCTGTGCCACGCACGAACGCATGCACGACCCGCGTTCTGCCCATGGCTGCAGCCTCGATTAGCCGGCCGCCACCACCATCACACCTCAGGCCAAGCCCTCTTGCCGGATGACCCGTATTGTCGATTGTTCCTTGGCACTGGTAATACCTCGCTTGCGGCTGTCGCACCAGACGTGAGAACACCGATGGCCGCACCTCTAGAAATCTTTCCCGGACAATGTGATGAGGGGAAACCTTCTCCTCATCCTAGAGAGCTCCCTGGAGCACATGGCAGCGATTTGCCAGTGAACCAAAATCCGCCCTTCGTAAGCATGCCAACCACGGGCTCCACAGCTCCCCAGCCACCTCCCACCACGCTAAACAATAAGTGGCCCTAGGTAGCACCCCAGGTACCCCGGAACACCACTGTCGGCATTCGCATTGCCGTCTTGCTGCCGCTTCACCGGTGAACCCAAAAAACCTAAAGACCCTCGGCACCACCGCACCCAACAACAATCCACGCTGGCACATGCCTCCCCAGCCATCCTGCTACCACCCTTAGGTCCCCAACTACCCCGGGAAACTTCCCTCGTAGACCGCCCCGCGCGAGCCAACCCTAGTTCAGGCTCACGTGGGAGGGAGAGAGCTAGAGTGAGCTAAGAGAGGGAGAGGGCATGAAGAAGAAGGAGAGGGAGAAAGGAGAGACTGACATGTGAGCCTAGGGTAAAATGATTAAGGATTAATGAAAATAGTTAAGATAACTAAAGGGGGAAATGTGTCTATAATTTGGGGTTTGGAAAAAAAGGGAAAATGGCACCACATGATGATTTTGAAATTAATTGGATTTAATTCAAGTTTTTGTCATTGATTTTAGTCATTCTAAATCGGATTTCGATGAAACTTCTACCAAGTTTCTTGTAAAATCAAGACCTACCCAGCAGCACTGGTTTGACATTTTTTTTCACTTAATGTGGTCTGTGCAAGACTCCTCCATTGAAAAAATATCTTTGTTTGGGAGGGCCAAAAGTGCCTCTATAATAGTTGGAATATATGTCCAAAGTTGTCCTTCATCCTTAATTACACCATCACTTTGTCTTAGCTGGAGAATACAATGTTTTCTATGCTTCCCATTTGCAATGAGGCAGGTCATTTTTGTTTTGTTGGTACCAACAAAGCTCCTCGTTCAGAAACTTCACTTCTATTGCGGACAGTGAAAACTGCACTTAAAAATTAGTACAGTTTAACCAAGCCTGCTTTTGCTTGTTTCAGGGATTCCACTTCTATTGCAGAGAGCAAAAACCGCTCCGCTTTCTTATCTACCTCATCAAGCGCACTTTAAAATTGAAGTCTTCTTTTTTGTATGTTCCACTTGTGTGCCTAGCCCAGCCATGTAAATGTTGCCGGAGGTGGCAAATTTTGTTGCTCCAACGCTTCATTGGTGTTCTTGACATGCTACTCCATCACTTTGCCACCATTTCATAAAAAAAAAAAAGCATCCCTCCCCAGCCATCCAAATTCAAATCTGAACATAGGAAGGTTTGTTGGATGTGAGGTAGCACAGTTATGAAGTAGTAATGGGGTGTGGTCTGAAAGGTTCGTGTTGGCAACTTTTTGTGACAAGTCGACAAGCACGATCACAGCACCTAAACGCCTTGCGGTGATATGGAGTTGCCAACCACCTCGATCTGCCAAAAGGCCAAATCAAAATGGGTTTTGTAGAAAACGGCTGAACCGGCTAGCGGAGCCGATTTAGTGATCAAAATCAGCCTCTAGGCCGATTTAGATCGATGTGAGGATAACTACCCGTGTCTTGGGCAAAACGGAAGGTTTTCAGGACAAACCTACAAAGAGGTGTCGCACTCTCGCAGCGGCGGCGGACGATTTATGACGCAAATCGATAAACATGGACTAAAACTAGGGTAAAGTAGAAAACATAGCTGAAAAGTAAAGATAAAAGAAAAAACGATTCAAGATTGTATGTTTGGGGGATTACAATGAACCAGCCTTGTCCCTTAAATAGGGGTTGATCTTGGGGTAAAGCTAATGGGCGATCGACCCCATCCCCCCTATATGGCTCCTCTCCCCTTCCTCCTCCCCTTCTTATCTTCCTACTACACTATAAATTTTTTTAAAAATAAAAAAACAGTTAGAAAAAATTATGTATAGAAATATATATTTGAATTCAAATTCAAATTTGAATCGGGTATATAAACTTTTGACTTATAAACTTTGGGTCTCTAAACTTTACATGTATAGAAAATACTATATACAAAAAATATTTGAATTCAAATTCAAATTTGAATCGGATATATAAACTTTTGACTTATAAACTTTGGGTCTCTAAACTTTAGATGTATAGAAAATACTATACATACAACGAGCTCAGCCCTAACCGTTGTGTGCTGCCTTCGTTGGAGTTTGTCGTGCTGATGCTCAAAGCCTAGCCGCGGGAGCCACTTTACCCAAGCTATCATTGTCCACAGCACCATGCACCAGCTATCATTGTCCACAGCACCATGCACCAGCTATCATTGTCCACAGCACCATGCACCTTTGCTCACCTACCCTCCTGAGTGCTGCACAATCAGTTCCGGCCTTCACGACGCTACTGCACAGCGACAATGATGGGAGCACCACGTCATCCCAATACACCACATCGCTCTCTACCTCCTTTTAGCAAACTGACGCCCACTCTCTTGGCACCCGTGTCAGCTACTCCAACCACACAGCGGCGCACTGCTGTGTGCTAGTGACCGTGGCCCTACCATCAAGCCAGCCCTCCGCCGCCGACACACCAAGCACCGATGCCTTTCGCCCATCCTGTGACCGGCTTTTTCCCCAATCTCCCATGCCCTGAAACCGCACGTCATAGAGGGATTAGGGGAGGGCAAGGACACCACCTTAATGGTGGTGACAGCCTCCGCGACCAACTCAAGATCACCCCTTGGCCCTTCACGGCAAGAACGGCCGCATGCGGCCTATGAAAGCTAGAGCTGGCTGCCCGAGCTTCTTTTCTTCCATTTATTGTCCCACGATCCTCCACTTGCTACCCCTTTGGTCACGCCCTCATTCCCCGCTGCCCCATTCTACCTCTTGCGGGGCAGTGCAAGAGTTGGATTTTGGCCAAGCCTAGAACTAGAAGAGGAGCCGACAAGCACCATGGACAAACCATGAACCTAGGACAATCCACAAGCATGCCTTGCAGCCAACACCGCAGCTGGGAGCGCTGGACGAAAGCGAGTCAACCTACACTAACATGTACCTTGCTGCCCGTCATTGTCCATGCCACCGCTACGGTGCCGCTCCTCAGCTGCCGCACGGTAAGAATCAAGCTGCCCTCCTGTCT
>CM020184.1:26220017-26254248 GCA_009805545.1 Oryza longistaminata | reverse complement strand
TATATATATATAATATTTGAATACAAATTCAAATTTGAATCGGGTATATAAACTTTTGACTTATAAACTTTGGGTCTATAAACTTTAGATATATAGAAAATACTATATATAAAAAATTTGAATTGAAATTCAAATTTGAATCGGATATATAAACTTTTGACTTATAAACTTTGGGTCTATAAACTTTAGATATATAGAAAATACTATATATAAAAAATTTGAATTGAAATTCAAATTTGAATCGGATATATAAACTTTTGACTTATAAACTTTGGGTCTATAAACTTTAGATATATAGAAAATACTATATATAAAAAATTTGAATTGAAATTCAAATTTGAATCGGATATATAAACTTTTGACTTATAAACTTTGGGTCTATAAACTTTAGATATATAGAAAATACTATATATAAAAAATTTGAATTGAAATTCAAATTTGAATCGGATATATAAACTTTTGACTTATAAACTTTGGGTCTATAAACTTTAGATATATAGAAAATACTATATATAAAAAATTTGAATTGAAATTCAAATTTGAATCGGATATATAAACTTTTGACTTATAAACTTTGGGTCTCTAAACTTTAGGTGTATAAACTTTAGATGTGTAAACTTGATGTGTACAAACTTTAGATGCATAAATTTACTAAAAATAGAAAAGTAATGTGGTGCCAAAAAAGTAAACCACGTGGAGGAGGAGGTGTCGCCCTGATCGCCCTTAGCGATCAATCGCCCATTAGCTTTTCCGGTTGATCTTGCCCTCTACAGGCCCTTCTCCATATCCAGCTCGGATAGAAACCAAAGGAAATACGAAACATAGCCTCCCGAGTAAGGAATCCCGAGACCCGACGAAAACAGACTCGGGCTCGGACTCTGACGGTCTAACCGGCCACATACCTGCGGTCAGACCGGCCCTACTAGCCGGTCAGACTGTCCACATACCTGCGGTCTGACCGGCCCTATGAAGAAAACCCGGCACTTTCCAAACTTTGACAATTTTCCCTATTTCGTCCATAGGTGCCAAATTTGGGTGTAAACAGCTCCTATCCAAGGCATTTACTGAGGTTAAATGGTTGATGGAAATTTTAGCCCCAGTCCATACTCCATCTTTTGATTTTTTTTCAAAATGTCCTAAATTTTTTTTTTCAAAAGTTGGTTATTCCGAGTTATTTGCCCAAGGAAACTTTCTGCGTGAGAGGTCAATTTCTCTCTCAAGTCCAGATTGCTATATATGATTGCTTTGAAAAGAAAAGACCAAAGCATATAGAAATTTGTCCATATTTTTCTCGTCCAAGTGGATGAATAATGTTAAAATTCCAACCCACAACCACAATAATTGATAATGATTCTCTACTGCACTTATGGGGCTAGCTCCGATAAAATTACCTCTTTAAATTGAGATTGGGCAGCTCCATACACCGACGATAACCCATTGAAAAATCTTCCTTATTTCTCGAATGAAATTCGACGTAATAAACCACTTCATCCATGGAGCCTGTGTGTGTGTATACATATCAAAAATGGCCAAGTTGATGCCCATCAGTATACCTCCTGAACGTCCTTGTGAGGCTTTGACGTGCCAAAAAAATTTGGTACCTCCACACAGAGCTTCAGGAAAGGAACAGAAAATTCAGACGTCTGGATTTCCAAAATATCCAGAAAATGTGCCATGAACATATATTTTCAAACAGTCATCAGAAGGGGCTTTCCATCATTCAGTCTTCTGTTCTGCATCAATGGAAATAAACCCACTAAATAATATCGTATTACCTTTTGGTATCTTAGGCACCCCTTTATCAAATGCTAAACAGTGTACTCCAATAACTTTTCTAGAACCTCTAGTGATGAAGCAACGAACAAAGGTTGCTTCTCTTTGACTTCAGCACAACTCTCAATCAACGCATGCGCTATAACCAGCATGCTTCTACTCCTCTCTGTGCACCTGAGCATAATAAATAAGTATTGTCTCACCAATATAAAATAGAAATTACGATTTGATATTTAGAAATGCCATCAGTGGATTATGAGCAACAATTTGATGCAGTTTCATTGTATCAATTTTTATAAATACATGATTAGAAAAGGCAAGTGATCAAACACATCCGCATTGAAGACTATACTGATGTCATAGACAACAAGTGAAAACAAATGTATAGAGTAATTCTGACCAGAAATCGGTTTCCTCCCGCATCAAGACCGAATGACTGAATGGGAGAATTGAGTCCAGAACAAAACTTGACCGGCAGAAGAATCATGCCAGTAACCAGATAGAGTCCACGCTGCCCGTTATTCAAACCAATTAACACATGCAAGCTGCCATTGTGTTATTTGTTGTATGCTTCTATAATAATCACACCCTGAGACCCTCTATATTTGTTGTTCTTCGTCCCAGATGCCGAAACACCACCAAAACAGCTTGTATATATCAATCCTTTATATTACACCAATTGTTATCTCTATCTCTCTCACACACACAAACATCAGCTGCTATGCTTCATGTTTTGATCTTGTTTGGGCTTCTCTTCTCCCTACAGAGCAATTTCCCTGCATGCTCTGCCACAAATAATGGCAGTACTCTCATGGCAGGCCAAGTGCTCACTGGTGGAAACAAGCTCATCTCAAGCAACGGCAAGTTTGCGCTCGGCTTCTTCCAAACAGGCAGCAGTAAGTCATCAGACAACACCACCTTGCCCAACTGGTACCTAGGAATATGGTTCAACAATATCCCAAAGTTCACAACTGTGTGGGTTGCTAATAGAGATAAGCCAATAACTCACCCCATCTTTAAACAGTCAGAACTCAGAGTCTCTAAAGATGGCATTCTTGTCATCTTAAACAAGGTGGCCAAGTCAATGATTTGGTCTAGCCAAATTGAGAATAGACCAAAAACCAGCAGCAACAATAGTGTAGTGCTGTTAGACAATGGAAACCTTGTCATACGAGATGCCTCGAACCCATCCAATGTGTGGTGGCAGAGCTTTGATCACCCAACAGATGTCTTCCTCCCTGAAGCAAAGATTGGTCGGAACAAGATCACTGGTCAGAAATATAGTTTTACTTCAAAGAAGAATTCCGAGGACCCAGCTCTAGGCTTATATTGCATGGAGTTAGACCCCTCTGGTTCTAAGCAATACTATGATAAGCTTTGCAACTCGTCCATTGTGTACTTTTCCACCGGGGAGTGGAACGGAAAATACTTCAACTCGGTGCCGGAGATGTCAAGCAATGTTTTATTTGACTCCCAATTCATTGACAACGATGAAGAGGAGTACTTTACTTACACTCCATTTGATAAAACAGTAATCACAATCTGCTTAATTGATGTATCTGGCCTTACAAAGCAGCTTCTCTGGGTTGAAGAATTACAAGATTGGGAAACAGTGTTCATCAAACCCAAGGCTTCATGCGATGTTTCCTCTGTTTGTGGACCTTACACAATCTGCAACGATAATGCACTTACATTGTGCAACTGCATGAAGGGCTTCTCTGTGAAGTCACCAAGGGACTGGGAACTTGATGACAGACGGGAAGGCTGCACAAGAAATATTCCACTGGGCTGCAGCAGCAACAAAAGCACAACAGGTGTAATTGATAAGTTCTTTCCCATACCTAGTGTTAGATTGCCCTATGATGCCCAGAGTATCAGTATGGAAACTGTTGCAAGTGCACGCGAATGTATGCAGGTTTGTCTGAGAAACTGCTCATGCACCGCATATTCCTACGGCAGAAGTGGTTGCTCAGTATGGCATGAACAACTTATTAATGTAAAGCAATATAATGGCACTAGCAATACAAATGAAGAGATTCTTTACCTCCGCCTTGCTGCTGTTGAGTTGCCAAGTTGGGGACATAATAGAAGAGAGAAAATAATAGCTGCTGTTGTTGGTGCATCTGTTTCTGCTTTCAGTTTCTTAGCCTTCCTCCTGCTATTGATGATTTGGATCAAAAGGAGGTCACGTGATTATCCAATTAATAAAATTAAAGAAGGTGCTTGGGATTGTCGCTTTTAGGTATGATCATTTGCAGTGTGCAACCAAAAATTTCTCCGAGAAGCTAGGTGGAGGAGGTTTTGGTTCTGTATTCAAAGGAATTCTGAGCGACTCAAATACTATAGCAGTGAAGATGCTTGATGGTGCACGCCAAGGGGAGAAACAGTTCAGGGCTGAGGTCAGTACAATTGGGATGATCCAACATGTGAACTTAGTTAAACTAATTGGCTTCTGTTGTGAAGGTGATAGAAGGATGCTTGTTTATGAACATATGGTAAATCGGTCTCTTGATGCTCATTTGTTTTGCAGCAATGGTACAATTCTGAATTGGAGTACAAGGTACCAGATAGCCGTAGGGGTTGCTAAAGGATTGTCCTACTTGCATGAGAGTTGCCATGACTGTATCATACACTGTGATATTAAGCCAGAAAACATACTACTTGATGCGTCGTTTGTTCCTAAGGTTGCAGACTTTGGAATGGCAAAACTGCTAGGAAGGGACTTCAGTCGAGTTCTAACAACAATGAGGGGAACCATAGGGTATCTTGCACCTGAATGGATTAGTGGAGTAGCAATTACACAAAAGGTTGATGTCTATAGTTATGGAATGGTATTGTTGGAAATCATATCAGGAAGGCGGAACACACTCAAAGAATGTAAAAGCAGTGGTGATCAGACTGTTTATTTTCCTGTGCAAGCTGCGCGTAATCTTCTAAAGGGAGATGTGCGGAGTTTGGTCGATCACCAATTACACGGTGATATCAACATGGAGGAGGTTGAAAGAGCTTGCAAGGTTGCATGTTGGTGCATTCAAGATGAAGACTTTAATCGACCGACAATGGGTGATGTGGTTCAGGTGCTAGAGGGTCTAGTAGAACCTGACATGCCGCAAGTGCATGCCAAGATTACTTGAAAGTATTTTGGGTGACGTGCAAGAGTTCAAATTTGACCAGATCAGTGGTATTTCAACAGAATAATTATCTTGCTTTCATGTACACTATTGATAGCGAAAATAATGGTTGTGCACATCCTAGATGGAAAGGCTGGGGAAGCTTTGATTATCTTTCTTATTTATTAAAACACTACTATTAGCTGTTAAGATGTTGTTTTAATATTTACTCTCTCTCTCTCTCTCTCTCTCTCTCTCATCATGTCCAAGAGAGAGGAGACAGTTGCTTCAGTTACTTGTGGATGCAAACATGTATGAATGAAATATTTTGTTTTCCTAATGGTCAAACCGTCCATTCATGGTAATTGTGCCTAAATGATATCATTGCTATGCAATTGCACCAAGAACAATGCCTAACAATATAAGATCCTAAATTAAGTGTAAGGCAAGCATCGACTTATATGCTTCAAATAGACAACTTAGTTGAAAATTTTACTTAAAACAATTCATGTGTTTTTATTTCCGAACTAGCCCTCTATTTATTTTAAAAGCTAGAGATTATTTTTTTATGGCAAGTATATTAGGTACTACGCTTTTAAGATAACAGAGCCAGAATTACATATAAAGGACCCCAGAAGAAAAAACAAAATATCTACTAAACGTTGTTGTAACTTGTAAGTTGTAACATCATCCAGTTGCAATGAACAATTTTATTCCTATTTTCCTGAATATCGTATTCTTTCCGTCGAGATCACAAAATTGGCTCATTGCCTGAATCGATGCGTGTGATTAAAGAAAACTCAACTCCTGTCTTTTAACAATGAGCATTGATCAAACAAAGGAAATCACAGGCCAAAATACCTGATTGATTAATGTACTTAAACGAAAAGAAAGAGGCTGACCTGAGATTCTGTCCAAGCAAGGCTGTTAATCGCAGCTGTCTAGTGCTCTGAACATCGCTGCAGGCACAGATCACATCAGTATCTATTCACCGGCCGCTCTGCTGCTTCTCCCAGAATAGGCACAATTCCCACTCTGCAGTTTGAGATTTTTGTACAAGTACAGCTAGAGTCAGTTGCTGATGCAAGTAGAGAATATTAGCAATCTAGCACACACATAACTTGATTGCCGGCGGAATCCCACACACTGAATCTGGACGCGCAAAGGCTCCTGTCGCAGTCTCGCAGAGGCATTTCGTCGAACACCCTATGGGCGCCAACCCAAATAGGTGCACCAAACATGGCCATGGCAAAGCTGTTTCTTGGTAGAGTGTTGATGCAGTCAGTAGTTGCCAAAGCCAAGCCATTGGCCTTCAACTGGTTCCTCCCCTCACCTGATCGGTTGAGCATTCGAGCTAGGCAGGATGGAGTAGCCATGGATGGAGACAAAATGCAGCTGCCATCACGGAAAACAGAAATAGGAACAAGGGTCCAGAAGCCGAGGCCGTAAAGTGTCCTGGGCTAGGCTGGACTGTCTGGCCTGCAGTCAGTCGCGATCCTGTTCGGGCCATATTACATGGGCCGCACGAGAATCGCAGTCAGTCCCGTTAAGATCCATGGGCCGCACGTGACTGTAATCCCAAGCCCACAATGGCCCTTAAAGGACTTTTGAAGGCCCTTCACAATGCGTGTACGTGGCAAGTTGCCTTATCGCGCCAGCTCGGACTCGCGCCGACGTGTCGACTGCTTACGCGCCCCAACTGAGTTACTCGGTCTTTCACATGGAGATGTATTCTTCAGCTGCACACGAGGACGTGCATCGCAGAAATAAAAAGCGCCCACAATGTGGAGCTCGTGGCTCCCTTCAGTACAATAGGAATGGACACTAGAGACAAGCTAAAAAGATAACAAGCAATGTGTGAGTTGATGGCCTTGGGCTGATTTGACAACTTCAGCTGGGCAAGAGATACTTTATGCATGCCTTCCATTGCTATTGCCCTAAGAGCTCCCCATGAGTCCAAATGAAAATGCGAAAAAATAATACCAAGGAGTCTGTGAGTTTGTGACCTCATCTCCTTTTGAGCTGTGGCCACGGCGACACCGAGCTCGAGCATCCATCTCATTTCTTCTCCATCCTCTTTCCTGAGTGGCGTGTGTAGGAAATTTAACTATTTACCACTTTTACGTTTGGCAATTATCCAAATACTCTTTTTTAGGTTTGTATTTATTAGTATTTGGAGAAAAAAGGATTCTTAATTCTATGCCACTTTTGTCTATCTGACGAGACAAATTAGATTGCCAGCATAGATGGATGGTATCAAATGTCTATTTTACCCTCTTTTTATTCCATCTGTCAGCCTCTTCAATCCTCAATCTCTTCTCTCTATTTACTGCCAGCGTCATCGCCAAACCCACCACCGACGCACACGATGGCATTGCCAGAGGCGGCAAACTCACCACCACCTTCTTCCCAACCTCGCGGCCACCGGCGATGCCGAGAGTTGGTTTGTGAAGGCACTCCTCGCAGACCTGGGTGTACGAACCTGGAAGCCGTCGCCACCGTAAAGGGCAACACGCTCCTGCTCCTCCATGTGCTTGTGTTTAGAGGGCACCCCGCGCTCACATTGCTCGTCCTCCAGAGAGCCCCGGCCTTCCTTGAGCTCCACTCGCGATATGCTCACGGCTCTGATTGACCCGATCTTTCAGTGAGTTGAGATACCTGCGATTAATTTGTGAGAGAAGTTGCCAACCCGACTACAATCATACGAGACGTTGTTGTGTTGTGCCTTAGCTTTGATACACTTCTTCATGGGTTGTTGATCTCGCTAATGCAGACCAACCTTATTATTGCAAGCAAAATCAAAGAAACAAGCAAGAATAATATAAAAGCAACCTAAATTGCAAATACGAATTAAAGCCCAGGATAAGTTGGGGTTCCGAGGACGAGTACTTAGGCGGTCTAGCCGGCACACGTAACTGTAAGGTAAAGTAATAATGGCTAAACTTTAATCTAAACAAAACCCAAGAAACTTTGAAGGGATACCTATCTATTTATCGAGGTGTGAGGATGAGCTAAGGGTCCCTAGGATCATGCTCCACCAGATTGGGGCGCACCCCACTTTACCCTAGGTCCCAGATGAAATTATAAGCCCATATGCCCATTATATTAACACAACTTCTTGTTTTTGTGATTACGACCGATTATGATGGAACTTAGAGATGAGACTGAATCCGTTGGAAAGAGGAGTCCAAGAGCTTTTCATCGAGTATTTATGAACCCAAAACAGAGCTCATATACATATTTGGCAGCCGTTTGAAGACAAACAATGTAGCAGGTTACCTGATCGGATTTCAACACTTGGACGGCTTATCTTGATATCCTCTTGTAAATCGATGATGTGAACAATAGTTATATCCATAGTAGGCATGATAACATCACACACCCTACTGGCCTACTCCACCTCGCAGCCCGTGCAGGGCGCACAAGGCTGCCGCGTTCTTTTCCTCCTCCGTCGTGGTCACCTCATCCCTGTCCTTGTGCACCAACAACAGACGCGGCGAGGCTCCGCTCCACTACGCGGTGCGCATGCAGCGAGCACGAGGCCACACACTATCCCTTTTTCAAGTTTCTCATTATCACAAGAGGACATCTTTGATCTTTTCAGCTGTATACTTCTCATCAAACAACATGAGAGACTAGAGCATATGCTTTGCTCCTCCACATTAAGCTTAGCTTGTCCATGTTGCAAGACTCCCTACGTCTTGACAACTGGCATACAGTGAGAAAAGAGCTGTTGCTCTCGCGGTTACTGTGCCAGTGGTGGGGAGGATGCATTCTGGGTCACAATATACCAAAAACCCTTTTTTTATGTCTGTTCTGGCTAGAAGGCCATATTGGTGTATCAGAATCTGTCAAATCCTTGAACTAAATCAATGGCATTCCCCGGCTTTGTTTTTGAACTCCGACCGGCCCGCAGACGTAGGAAGGCTTTTATCGCCTTGCCTTTTACCTTGGATATACACAGATTGCTCATTCACTGCAACCACTAGTTCTAGAACTGAATAGGAAAAGCTATATGGCACTCAAACAGAATGGTCGAGTGTCTCTGTTCTACCTGGTGCGATAGCTTTTAGCGGGGGGCAGATGTAGGAAGGCATTTCTTGCTCATGTTCGCCCGCTGGGCCAAGTGTTCGCCCACTTTTGAGTCTTCGCCTTTAGAGAGAAATACGTGTCCACACTAGCAAGAAGCAACTTGGGTTGATTTAGACAATGTTATGTATCGAGAAACTCAAGGCCACTGTTCCTCCAGGTGCTGCCGTGCCACGCGGCACGACCCTGGAAGTAATGAAAAAGAAGAAGTTCTGTAGTTGGACTATCTGCTCTATCTGTTCGATTTGAGCTTCTCGATAGGAATTATTGGCTGAATCCAAAATGGATCAAAAGCACTTTCGGCGAGATGTAGGAAGGCATTTCTTGCTCATGTTTGCCCGCTGGGCCGAGTGTTTGCCCACTTCTGAGTCTTTGCCTTTAGAGAGAAATCCGTGTCCGCCCTAGCAAGAAGCGACTTGGGCTGATTTAGACAACGTTATGTATCGAGAAACTCAAGGCCACTCTTCCTCCAGGTGCTGCCGTGCCACGGGGCAGGACCATGGAAGTAATGAAAAAGAAGAAGTTCTGTAGTTGGATCATTTGCTCTATCCGTTCAATTTGAGCTTCTCGATAGGAATTATTGGCTGAATCCAAAATGGATCAAAAGCACTTTCGGTGAGAATTCGCGTGGCTGAAGCTGAAGCAGCAACTTTCGAAGTGGCGTGTGGAATTCAAATCCCTTAGGACCTTGCTCGGCACTGTCCTTAGTATGATGCCGATCTCTTAGAAGTTTTCGACCGATTCACCAAGGAATATTTTGGTTGCTTTTGGCGGATTACTTACTACTAGGTTGGATCGGTTCGAAGATGATAATAAAAAAGGTAGAATC
Organism: Oryza longistaminata; assembly: GCA_009805545.1. Taxonomy (NCBI): domain Eukaryota; kingdom Viridiplantae; phylum Streptophyta; class Magnoliopsida; order Poales; family Poaceae; genus Oryza; species Oryza longistaminata. The sequence goes on along the minus strand of CM020184.1, from coordinate 26,244,447 downwards.
TCATGAGACAAACAAGACCCAAGCTGTTAAGGAAGATAAGAAAGCAGATCTTAGTGAAACAGGCTACGAACCATGGTGTCGGGGGTTCGAATCCCTCCTCGCCCACAGCCTTCCAAAGGGGAAGGGCCTCGTTACTGCCCATAGGAGAAGTAATAGGTAGGGATGACAGGATTTGAACCCTAGCAATCTGCAACCTGCTTCTTGCTCCTGATAGAGGCAGAAGCGCCCGCTTGCTTGCTGCTTTGCTTTCCGTGAGGTTTCTTGTGTGCGTGGGCTGGCGGGGCTGTGCAGCGGCGCAGGGGAGTCCCTGATGTACATGGTGGCGGTGGCATCCGAGGCTGATTTGGCGGTGGGTTTGGCGACAGTGCAGGCAATAAAAAGAGAGAGAAAAGAGATGGAGGATGGGGGAAGAGGCTGACACGTGGGGTCCACATGAGGGCAAATTTGATAATTCACACCATCCATCCATGCTGACAATCCGATTATTCTGCTACATGGACAAAAAATGGTATAGAATTAAGATTTCTTCCCTCTCTCCAATGGTAAATTAGTATGTGTAAACTTAAAGAGAAGTACTTGGATAATTGCGAAACGTAAAAGTGGCAAATAGTTAAATTTCCTGCCATGGGCAACGGTTCTGCCCTCAATAAGGCTTGAGCGACACCGCTTCATCTCCTTTCTCCTCCACAGCCACCCATTTGTGCACCCGGCCTAGACCCACCGCTCGATCCACCCTTCCTCTCCTCTCTTCTCTTCTCTTCCCTTTGTCTCCTCTATGCTAACGACGAAGCTCGGCCTCTTCTCCGACAAAGGCCGGGGAGCTCAAGCTTCGACGGGCTCGCCGGTCGCCTCCCTCACTATCAACTCATAAACAACGTGTGTGGTGGAAAAGAAAGAGAAGAAAGAAGTTTGACACTGATATGTGGGCTTCACATATATTTCTTTATTTTTTTACTTCTCAATTTACATGTGGGTCATGTTTTTCATTTTCTTTTTATTGACTAGGATGCCACGTCAGTGAAACCAACCATCTATACCACCACATTCATTCTTCCATGAGATCTAATTTAACTTGGTTTAGGGATATGATTTAAACTCGATTGCATGTGGACTTATTCCCGGTCGATATCCCATTCGAAACATGTTATACCTTGTCTGGCTAATTCCACCCACAAAGATCTCAATCCCCTCCTTGTGGGAATAACCGAACAAGACCTTATGTATGTCATAAAAGAGTCGCAATTAGGGATGGCAACGGGACTGGGCAGGGCTGAGTTAGGCTGGAATGGCCCCAGCCCCACTCCCATGAGGGTCCATCTGGCCCCTGCCCCCCCAGAGTGGAGGGAGGTTTGAAATTGATCCCCACCCCACCCCCTATGGGGACCCGCCACACGACGGGGGGCTTGCTACACTCGCATGCAAGGACGCTTGGAGGAGGCGGTGCGACTGCACGTCACGTCGACGAGAGGAGATGGCGAGGCTACACGGTGACGGGTAGAGGCGTGAATGCTATTGAGCGACCAGTCGCGCGCGCCCCTCCCCGCGCGACTGGACACGTGTCTCACGCGGAGGGGACGGCGGACGGCGCTGCGTGGAGGAACACGCTTTTTTCCGTTTTTTCTGGTTTTTTTTTCAGTTTCGCTTCTTTTTTTGGTTTTTTCTGTTTTTCTTTCTACCTTCTGTTTCGCTTTTTTCCTTTTTTTTTCTTTCCGTATCTTTTTCGTTTTTAATATGTATGTATGCAAACTTTGTATATATACAAATACAAACTTTGTATAAACATATACAATGTTTATATACATGTATATAAACTTTGTATACGTGTATTTTTGGGTTTTTATACGTATGTATACCAATTTTGTACGAATACAAACTTTGTATACACGTATACAATGTTTGCATACGCGTATACAAATTTTGTTCACACGTATACAATATTTGTATACGCATATACAAACTTTGTATACGTGTATTTTTTTGAGGTTTTATACGTACGCATACCAATTTTTTATACACGTATACAAAGTTTTTATAGACATATATAAAGTTTGTATACACTTATTTTTTGGGTTTTTATACGTACTTGTACAAATTTTATATACACATATTTTTTAGGTTTTCTATACGTACGCATACAAATTTTATATACATGTGTATAGTTTTTATACATTAAAATGTATACATATAAAAAATTATATACACACACGTATGTATATACTATATATATACATACGTATAAAATTTGTTATACAAAGTTTATACGTATGTATATATAGTATATACTTAGAGTAGTATACATATAGTAGTATATATATATATATATACAGTAGTATAGACTAGAGGCGACAACTGATCGAGCGGGTGGAGCAATGTGCGACTAGTCGCTTATCAGCCTTGGCACGCCTGTGTGGAGGTGGAGTGGAGATGGAGGCCACACGATGGCGGTTGGGGGCACGATGACGGGCGGAGGCAGCGCGACGTGGGCCAGCCGATGGCGGCTGTGGAGGATGGGTGACGGGAGTGGGAGTAGAGGATGGGGGATTGAGGAATTAGGGTTTAGTTTTTTTATGGCTCACTTATTGGGTCAACTAAGCTTGTATTGTTGGAATGGACTACTTTTTAAGGCATAACTCATATCTAGAGACCCCATCGGCTTACTCGTGGGTGACTCATGATCTTCATCCCCGTCCCTAAAAATTTGCGGGGCCCCATCCCCACTCACCCATGGGTGAGAACTGAGAACTGTTCCCTCCACCGGACCCGTTGGATCCCTGGCTTCAATCCCGTTCAGGCCCATGGGCCGCACGCGACTGTAATCCCAAGCCCACAAGGGCCCATCAGGCCTTCTTAAGAGCTCCCCGCGAGTCCAAACCCAAAACGCGAAAAAACAAAACAGAAAAAAAACCAAAAAAAAATAAAAATAAAGGAGAAGCAGCTCCATCCAAGTCCACTCCAGCGCCGCCGCTACTCCCGCTCCCCACCGGCGCGCGCCGCCGTCTCCCCCCACGCCGGCGCCGCCGTGTACCGGGGCTCCCGACTTCCCCTTCCACCGGAGCTGCTCTTCGGCCTCCCCCTTCGCCGGCCGCAGCAGCCAGCGCCCGTGAGCCCGAGTCGTCCCCACCTCGGCGAGGCCTTGACCTAGGCTGGTAAGCCCTTCTTCGAATCACTCCGCTTTTACTTTCGCCCCCCAACTGTTGTGCGGTGGCCGCGTATTGCGCTAGAGCTGTCAATGGCTGGCTAGGATGGTTGCTGCCACTCAAACGGGAGATCATATTGGCGATTGGCTGTTTTTTTACTTTACAGTTTGGCATCAGATGTTATATGCGAGGCAGCTAGGAATCGTGTAGCACAATCGTTACACGTGAATTAACAAATTAGGAAGAATTTCGCGTTTTCTTGTTTTGTTTCGTTTTGTTTTTGTACGGTAGCGCGCTGTACATATCCTGTGGCTGTCAGAAATAATTTGTTCCCTAATTTTTTTTTCATACCTGTCTGTCATGAAATATGATAGCAAATCGACAATGGTTTGGTGTGGAGCTGTCAGCCAAAGGGTGTTTCTAGTAGACAATCGGGACATCCACAAATGCGAAGGGGATGATTTTTTTTTTTTTAGTAGAGAGCACCACACCAGATTTACAACAGAGTTTTTAATCTTGTCTCGGATGTTAGTTACAGTGTCTGTACTGAAAACCTCAATGTCATATTTAATTATTTTGTAGGACAATAACCAACAAATAAACGGGCAGAACTTCTTGACCAAGTACATATTCTGAAGGTTCTAAGGCAGAACTTCTTGACCAAGTACACATTCCGAAGGTTCTAACTTTTATATAGCACCATTAGTTAATTGCTACTCATTGCCTCTCTGATTGGCAACAGATAATCAATCTGGATCACTTTTTGATTAGTACCATCCTCACACTGGCCCTAAACATGGTACGATTTACGTCCACAAGGGATGAATCATGCACACAAGAAACAAATCATTTTGTGCAAAAGATTCATCCCGGACCTCTTGCTTTTGGGGACCCAATTTCTTATTGTATGGTCTCAGAACGTAAACAAATAATATGGTTCTATCCTCCATTTACATGTATACAGATGCCCCCTCCCAACCTCTGAATTTAAAATTTGAAATAACACGATATAGTTCTGCTATGATTGATATGTTGTAGTACATAACAGCTATTCTACCAGTTGATATGGTTCAAGGCCGCAATGCTGTACCGGTCCAGTTATGACCGCTGTTGCACACATTCTGTACAAATACAATTCGGGGTTTCATACGTTCTAGACACCATCCGCTTTGAATCCTTCAAAACTTGAGACATGCAAAATTAATTGTGGTAATCCTAATAAAACATAAGTTTTTTCACCATAAAATATAGATGTAATCCTAAAATAGGCCAAGTTATTTTAGCGTGCATGTGTTGTGCCTGCTGTAGAAACACTTCACTGCTAAATTTCCTCTACCCATTCTTCAAATAGTGAGTTGCACCAGAGATGCAACCAATGGCTACATGAGTGCAAGTAGGTCAAAGAACTTGAAGGTTGCTAAATTTGTTAACTAACCATATTAAAGTGAATCATGCCAGTACAAAACTGTGATTGATATTTTTTTGGTGAAATTGGTGATGAAAAATAGAATCAAGTGCCCTACCAACTAAACAAGATTAGAAACGAATTTGCAAAAACTGCCAAGTTCTGTAATCTACTTGCATTAGCATCCACCTTGGGAACTTGCAAATTCTTCTACCTATAGGCTACTGTTCAGTTTACTCTTCTTTAAAGCATTTCTTGTCACTTGCAGTGATTTCTGGCTGTCTAACTACGTAAATTCATAGGCCCTGTTTGGTATGGCTCCAATTCAAAGTTCAAGGTCCAATTCAAAGTTCAAGGTTGGGACTGCTTCATGTTGGAGTTGGGGTTGATTTAGGAAGGTGTTTGGCCAGATGGTTAGCTCCAACTGTAATAATATCACTATTTCAAGCTGGCACAAAAACAAGCATCCTGCATTTATTTCAGCTCATCCTCGGTCACCACTCCTTGTCCCAACTGTACCCTCCACCTACCACCGTAGATGTAAAGTCATGTGAAGTTGACCATTTGGCAATCAATATCAAAGAGGATATGAAATCTGTTTTTTGGTCTAATTGTAACCTTCATCACCAAATCAAATCCTGCCTCTGGCATCCAAGTTTAGCCATACAAGTGTAGAACTGTTTACATGTATCGTCCAAGAAATATATTAGACCATATATTAAATTGATAATCTGTGAGATAGCCTGTAGGCATAAGCACATTGATCCAATGAGGGAATTTTTTCAAGAGAGTAACCAATGGGGACCTTGTAATTTGTCAAGTAGGGACTAGGGAGAGGTGCCCATGATAATTAAATAGTACTATTGTAGGCTGATATCGGTGGGGGCCCAGCCACTGGTTGGGCCCCATGCATGTCGCAAATGTCTACATGATTTATGTTTATCCAGTTATTTTAGTCGGAAAGTGGAGTTTCTAGATTATTCTTGAAACTTCTGATGGTGCTAGGTCTTAACATAAGTAAATTACTTTGTTACTCAAAAGAGCAGCTATCACCACACCTGGCAATACTCCTAATTGAGCAGGATTATGTCATTTATTCCATTATTAATATTAATTAATGAATTTGGCAGCTAAGAAATACATTCTGCCCTGCTGGATCTGCATTCCCCATATCCCCTTCCATAAAGGACCCCTCATTCCCCTTCTGCGCCTGGTCATATTTGCGCACTCCATTTCGATCTGCCTGTGCGCAGGAAAGAAGTCGAGCAAATCAATCCCCAAATCCTCTCATATAATTCGCAAGCACCTTGCCACCACCGTTCTTCGACCGGATCCTATCAAGAGAAAAACTCTTCTCTTTCCGCTATTGGAGATCTGACTACTTTCCTTGGTAAGCCCTAGCTTTGATTGGTTCTACTTTGCCCTAATTTTCTCCCATGAGTGCTCAGGTTTACTTGTAGGATCCAATCCCTTTCTTGGATAATCCATTAATTTCAATTTTTTTTTTGATTTGACTGATCTAATATCTTCATAGGGTTCCTTTCACGGGCACTCGTCTGTGCTTCTATGTGCTGATTTTGGTGGATTCCAGTGTACCGAGCTTTTCGTCGACAAGGATGCCTGGCCTACCTTTGACTGACCATGATGCAGTGTACGCAAATGCCAACTATGTTAATTGCTATGCCTTGTTCATGCTATTTGTTTCTTCTTTTACCATCCCCATGATGCTTCTTTGTGAACTGAAGCAAGGGGCAGATTTTCTGTTATGCTTGGATAATTGGATAGGAACACAAAATTGTGCCATGGTGCCCTCCACAGCCCCGTTATCAACACCATCCACCCACACCCATCCCTCCCCCTCTATAATACCTGCACTAATCGAGGAATAAACGCAAAGCAGATAGGTCTATTAGTCTTCTAAGAATTTAATGCTAGTTTTGGATGGGTTAGCATGCATCAGACCCTTCTCTGTTGAACCTGTTATGTATTTCCCCAACAAACGAAAAAATGGCATGGCACATGTCCAGGGTCAGTCCTTATCATCAGTGATTTAGGATTTTAGAAAGTAAAGAGCCCTTTCAAATAAATTGATTGGAAACTTTCTAGTATTTAAGTTCCAATGGATTGACAGAGAACTTCGAAACCACATTGGAAGAACTCTTAAAACTCAGTTCATGTTCGAAAAACATTCAAAATTGATTCAAACCTTCAAATTGGAACTTTTGAGTCGGTATCAGGAAAACTTCAATTAAAAATCGATTGGAATTTGGAAGGAGGGAGAAAAAAAAAAGGAATTTTTAACTAGGTAGTCAGTTGAATTTATAATTACAGGTACAAAGAATGATGGAAAATAGTCCAACATGCATATGTTTTATGAATGGTAGGAGGAATCTGACATACAGGCCTGAATCACTGACTGGTTGCTAAGGCCAAAGTTACATGTATGTGATATCTGGTTTCTAGTTGATTTAGTGAAACATGATGATGTTTAGGTTGATGGTATGATCATGGAAGGGATACTTTAGTGAGGTGGAATGGACATGTAGTAGTTTTAGATCCCTTGTCTCTCTCACCAACTTAGTCTTCTTAAGTTGTAAAAGAATAGCTATTTTTATGGTTGATGATTAGTCAGCATAAATCAACCTTGGCTTGTATCTTGAATTTAATCATGTCATTTGTATGTAGTTCAGTTTATTTATAGATTGGAGCCATTTCTATATGTTGGATAGGTTTAAAAGTTATTCTATATTTTTATTCAAGTGTGTTTATATACAGGAATACCGGATGTGAATTTGATTGTCAGAGGTCTTCGGACCAGGTTTAAAAGCTATTCTATATTTTTATTCAAGTGTGTTTAAAATTTGTTATTGTTTCTACTTGTATACGTAGAATTTGAATTTACATGTTTATGAAATGATATCTTTCATATTGATCTATCACGTCAATCTTTTTTTTAAAAAAATTGATGACTTTTTTAGGCGACATGCACAAAAGGAGGGGTGTGTTGGCAACTTTTTGTGACAAGTCGACAAGCACGATCGCAACACCTAAACGCCTTACGGTGATATGGAGTCGCCAACCATGTCGATCTTGCCAAACGGTCAAATCAATATGGGTTTTGTAGAAAAATAGTCAAACCGGCTAGCGGAGTCGATTTAGATATCTAAATCAGCCTCTAGGCCGATTTAGATCGATATGAAGATAACTACCCGTCTCGTGGGCAAAACGGAAGGTTTCCAAGACAAACCTACAAAGAGGTGTCGCACTCTCGCAGCGATGACGGATGATCTACAGCACAAATCGACAAAGATGGACTAAAACTAGGGTAAAATAGAAAACATGGTAAAAGAACGATTCAAATATATTGTATTCGGGGATTACAATTGAACCGGCCTTGTGTATTAAATAGGGGTTGGTCTTGCCCTTTACAGGCCCTCCTCCATGTCCAACTCGGGATAGAAACCAAAGGAAACCCGTAACATGCCTTCCCAAACAAGGAAACTCCAGACCCGACGAAAACAGACTCAGGCTGGGACCCTGACGGTCTGACCGGTCATATACCTGTGGTCAGACCAGCCCTACTATCCGGTTAGACCACCCATATACCTGCGGTCTGACCGGCCCTGTGAAGAAAACCCAACACTACTTTTGCAATTCTCCCCTATTTCGTCCATAGGTGCCAAATTTGGGTCTAAACACATGCCCCCCTGCCTTTTTCATGAACATCGTGAATCTAAAAGTACAGAGCATGTTGTCTTAGGGACGATCTTTTTGTTGAACTGAGCCGCCAAGGTCGCTAGTTCCGGTTTTTTTCAGTTCAACCGTTGGCCTGGTCCGATTTTTTCGTACTATGGCGTATATAAGGCTCAGAGATTTTCCTGGTATGAGTACTCTGTATCTATTACTAGTTGGATGGCCATGACAGATTACCGTAAGGAACTCGGCAATAAGGAATGGTTTCTCGATATACTAGGAGGGCATAGTTATGGGCTATTGGCTACATAATTATATAATAGCAAGTGTAGACTAAAATGACTATATATTATAAGTACATAAATGATTCTTTTCTTGTTCTTTCTCCACTTAGCTTAGATTATTATTTTAGTGAGAATATTTTTGTTTAGTTCCTTGTGTGTCAATCTATCTTTATCCCTAAAATGATTAATCCCTACATTAGACTTTGATCTATATAAGAGATATACATTAATAGTACTCTCTTACCATATCTTTTCATGGCATTAAATAAATATGTTACCTTGGAATACTTTCAGATGAAATGCTACATCGGTATATCCGAGCGCTTGCGGATTATATCTGTAACCGTAAAAAAATACCGAGTAATATTTCGAGCATCATTGCTGGGAATTATATTTCTAGTAACTTTGCTAAGAAATATCAACAACCACCTCATAGTGACTTCGCTTCACTAGTACTCCATTACTTCCCTCCTCTGCTTCTTTTCTCTTCCTCACGACACTCCATCCTCTTCTTCACAGGCACTCAATGCATTCCACCCATAAATCATGTGCCTCTTCCCTCAATATATACCCAAGGCACATTCATTCCATTGACACGGGCAGGCGTCTTTGACCTCCAACAAGTGCTTGACAACAGCAGCTGCAATTTGTCATCAACTTCTCTCCTCCAAGTGTCTACAACATGTCATGGAACATGTATTCGAGTGGACATCATTTTTATTTTTTCAAATCGATCCAATTCCCATGCACATATATGCAGCATGGTCCCATCTCTCTTCTCTAATACCCTCTCAAACATTCTCTGCAGGGGCTGGTGGTGGCACTACCACAGGGTGCTAGAGTTGGAGAGCCAAAAAAGGCAGTTGGAGAACCAAAACTGGCAGTTGGAGCGACAAAACTCTAGACTGTCCAGTGAGAAGCGTGACCTGGAGAGCAGGGTGCGGAGGTTGGGTTATGAAAACACCAATCTATTAGATGAGAAGATGAGGGTGGCTAATGAGTCCTCAAGAAAGGTCTCCGCACTGGAGTACCGGGTGCGGGAGTTAGAGCACCAAAACACCAAACTGTCCAGTGAGCTGGTGAAGCAACAGGAGAACACGAAGAAGGCAGGTCAGCTGTTCATGAATGCTGCCGATACGTACTAACAAGTAGCAGAGAAGCAAATTAGAACAAAGGAAGAGGAATTGGCAAACACGAGAAAGGCAGGCCTCCTGTTAATAAACGCTGCTGATACGTACCAAGAAGTAGCAAGGAAGCAAATTAAAGCAATGGTGGAGGACCTGGAGGATGCGAGGATGGCGGTTTTGGTGGTCATGAATGCTGCCGATACATACCAACTAGAAGCGGAGAAGAAAATTAAGGATAAGATGGAGGAATTGAGGGTCCTTGGGGTCCAGAAGGCAGAAATGGATGCGAGGGCCGCATCTTTGGAATCTGGGCTTAAGACAGCTCTAGCAAAGATTCAGGAATTGGAGGCTGACTGTGATAAGGTGATGATTGAAAATAATAAGCTTTGGTTGGAGGTTGAGAGGCTCATGATGGAATTGAGGGTAATGGCACACAAGAAAGAGGCAGCTGCAAATGCATTTGGTGCTGAAAAGGCAGAAACTATGAAGGAATTGGAAAACCATGAGATGAATGTGGAGGAAATTCCGACTAGCATGGATTTGATGAAGGATGAAAATGATAAGATTCAGTTGGAGATCTTGACAGCAGGCAGAAACATTGCTTGCTTGAATTAGATGTGTTAGTAGAGGAGAATAAAGCATGCTAAATCAAGAAGGAATCCGGGGACATGAAGGGGGAATTGATGGAAATCAAGGGTGCAGATTTCGTGAAGGCTGAAAATGAAAGCTTTGGTTAGAGGTTTTCACTGCAGAACAAAAACATAGTCTGCCAGGAGCAGAAGTTGAGAGGCTCAAGGAGAATATTTGGATGATATACTTTCTTGAAACATTTATATCTCTATGGATCGTCCAGAAGCTAGGGTGGCCCTTTTGGTGCGACCTGTTTCTATCCACTTGAAAACAATAAAATAAATTGGTCCTTTGGAATGGGTTTACAATTTTTAGAAATAAACTGTAAATGTGAGATTCCTTATCGTAATACATGGAGCAAATTTATCTTTTCAATTATATATGCATGGCTCTCTCACTTGGGTAGTATAAATACATGCATATTATACCTGGTGAGGATTGGTGTCCTGGTCTATTGATAGAAGGTCATGATCAGCAAAAGCATGGACATCAAACAAAACAGTACACGAGGATTTTATACACGTTTGGGCTCTCAACATCCTGTTGGTTACTATATACTTCTTCCATCTCATAATAAGTTCATTTTTAATTTCTTTCATTTGTCCCAAAATAAAAGTTCATTTTTAGAGTAATCGTAGCATCGGAGTTTGTGAAAGTATATTGGAGTTTGTGAAAGTAGAGAATAATTGTATTGTGAATAGATAAAGTGAGAAATAGTTGTATTGGAATTTGATAAAGTAAGGATATTCTAGTCTTTTTGTTTTGTATTGGTATGTTAAGATAGTTGTATTGTATTGTGTGGGACGCACTATGAATACCCTTATGTTCACCGCTCACGACCCCGTCGTCATTAGCCCTGCACGTACACCACATGGTTCCACACTCGTTGGTTGTGCCCTGCCGCTGCAGCCTCCCTGTCACCACAGATCCGCGATCACCGCGTACGCTAAGCGTGCCATCCATGGATCTATCACTCGATCTCTCTGGTCGTTTTCGGCCACGCTCGGTCTCGTCTTTCGGCCACGTTCCATCATAGCAGGTCTAATCATCAGCGAGGTCATCACCTCTACAACTTCCTTGTTGTCGCCATCAATCTCATTGCCATGACTGATGATTTTCTGTCAATGCACGACCCCACTTCATGTTTCTTCCTTCGCATGTCTTCTTGATCTGATGAAACCTTCGGCTCTGATACTACTTGTTATAAAAGTTAGTTGATATAGCGGAACGACGACTAACCTTCTCAATAGCTTCATCTATTCATCACCCAAGACATGCCAGATGACGATATAGGAACACAAGATATTTGTTAACGAGGTTAGCCGAAACCTAATCCCAGGGGCTCTGATTATGGGCGTTCCTCCCCAATAAATATAGCACCTTAGCTGCCACGAGTACATGGCCTCGTCATCATCATCTCCCTGCATGTTTATCCTACGTTGTAGTCTACATGGTTATATTGTGGTGCCCCCCTCTCTATTTAAGAAAGATTTTTGGGTTACAGAGTGTAACTCTAACTATACCCCTACCACCTATTACAACTATAAATCCATCTGTAACCAAATAGAACTAGTATATTCAATACTTATTCTAACAATACGAACTAATGATCATAACATAATTGGGTGGTATAGTCTTTTTAGTCTTCTTTTTTGAAATAGAACGTTAACATGTCATATGGGTAACGCTAGTCCAAAATTGGTGACCAATCGACTTATGGATTGAATAGAGATAATTGAATTGAGGGAATAAAAGCAAGTGTTACACTGAAACAATCTGAACCGACCAAGTTAAATCGAATGGGCAGTGGCAATAACAAAGGTACTTTGGAGCAATCTAAAGCGCTAAATTTTGATCTAATAGATAAAATTTATTGACTTGATGTGGTGCAATGAAAAGAAAGGAAAATAGCTTTAATTGCATCCAATGGAGATGAACTTTATACATATACATATATAGGATATACAAAAAGATTGATAGATGCAAGGATTTCCATTTTGCCTTTCTTTAAAAGAAAGGGAGGTACTAGCTAGTACAATACCTTGGGTGGAATATAATCATTATGGCTTTGAATTCTTTCAATCGAAGCAATAAGAATAATGCGATCCAGCTGTGTCGCGGAACGGAAAGAAAATAAAAGAAAAGAAAAAAATGCCAGCATCAAAATAGCAAAACATTTGATGCCATGCGATTGCAGTCATTGATGAACGATCGATATATCTCTGCTGATTTAATTTCCAATGAGAATTCATTTGTTTCTTTCTTCCTTCTGCATATATTGTTTTTTTTTTCTGGTGATTTTTCTCCTTTGATGAATTACTAGCACTCCTCTGTCCTTGTTTAATTTTCTTTGTACAAAACAAAACGTATATTCACTCATCACTCTTCCCCATCGACACTCCATACCTTTGCTGAACCCACACTTCTTCTCTTCTCTCCCTTGATTCTTCCCTCTTCTTCAAGGGAGTCATAGATACTTCATCCTCTAGTTCTCCTTCTCTTGTATAAATTTTCACGATGCAACTTCGGCAGAGGCAGGAAAACATTCTTCATCCTTCGGTGGGTGCACAGCAAGACAGCGAGGCATCTTCCACCTGCACCTTTGTGACAACAACGACCGACAATGTCGTCGTCGAGCGCATCATGGTTTGCGGGTGGGCAAAGACAACATCTTTTTTTTCCTTCTGCGTTGTGTGGTGGTCATATCTCTCTTCTCTCCTCGAATTACTTTTACGGTGATCTCAAAAGGTTGCCAACAAATACGTTGCAGGGGCTTTTTAGTACTATTATACAAACCGTATGATTTTAATTATGTGTCGGGTGTATTGGTTAAAAATTTTATTTTCTGTGGAAAGATTAATAAATTTTATTAGTCATTTAACATAAATAAAACTTGGTGATAAAAAATTATATAGAACATGTTGCAATATTCCATCTGTTGCTGTCTGTTTTCTTAATTTAATTGTTTAAATTTTTTGAATGAGTAAGTACTGATTTTTATTCATATGGTACTCTCAGTATAGTTTTTGTCTTGACTTCATTCAGTAATTTAAAACTAATAATTAAGTACTGAGTATTGTTTGGCGCCTTGTTTATAGCTTTTGAATCATTTAATAATTTTGAATTCTGTATGTAACATATATGGAGTTGTATTTGGCTTGGAATCTCAAGTATAGTTCTTCCATGATGTCATAATTCTGTGACTGGTATTAATAAGTACTTGTACCCTGTCAAAAAAAAAGTACTGAGTTGTACTCCGTTTGGAGTTTCAATTATGCTTTTTCTTATGATTTAATAATTCAGAAATTTATAATTAGTCATTGCCTATTTGTTATTGTATTGAAGTCGTTGACATTATTCCGAAATTAGGAAATTAATTATTACAAAATTAATAATAAGGAATTTTAGAATTAACAAGTATCAAGCTATACTAAGTATATCCTTGATTTAATGATCCTTAAATTCAAATTGACAGGTACGGAGTAGTATTTGTGGTATTATATTTTGAATATTGTATTTCTTCAAAATTGACTAACATGTATTTTTGTTTTATTTTAATCTGATTTAGCTGATATTTGCGTGTTTATTTTCTTCGGAATTTCAGTTACATGTATTATATTTTACTATATCATTCTAATTCTACCTCACAGCCAGCGGAAGGCCATATTATTTTTCCTTTGTCCTAACTAATGTTAAAATTTGTCCTAATTAATGTTAGAATTTCTTATAGGCCTAACTTTTTTAAAGATAATATACTTCCTCTGTCCTAGAATATTTCATTTCTACCATTAAGTTTTATCAAAAAAGATATTATATTTCTAATGAGGTGGGACCCAATAAATTAATTGGATGAAGATTGCATTGCCTCAACCTTCATTTTAATCAAGTTCTCTAATAAGATTATTGTGGTCATTTGTGTATGCTGCTAATCTGAGATTCAATTATTCTCTAACTCCATACTTTTTAGCAAATGATACTTGGAAAAACAATTCCGCCTACATGTGCTCAAGTAATTAACTAATAACCTACTCTGTCCTGTTCCATAATTCTTGACATTTTAAATAATGACACGGTCTCCAAAATATATATCTTACTATGTTTTTCTATTATAATATATACAATAAATTAATAAAGTTAGTTTATTTTTATTGTAGTACATTGTAAGACAAATTTATATATGTTGTTTTAATACCTTTAAACTAAATAGCTTTAAAGTTATTAATAGTCAAAGTTATAAAAGTTTGATTTTAACCTTGTTCTAAACATCAAGAAATATGGAACCGGAGGGAATACCATTTTCGCATGTGCCCGCTCTCGACTAATCTCGGTATATTACGTACTCGTACAGTGATATTAGTATATTAAAAGAAACTCCTTGCTCTTTGTCTTACATTGCAACTAATTATGCTACTAAATTTTTCAAGTAAAAACGTAGTGCAAGATAATGTGATGAATAACCAACAATTTTGTATTCAATCAAGCTGTATAAAAGGGAAATTTGTAAATGGAGATGTTTACCTGAGAAAAACATAATTGCTGCTTCGTCCATCATGGGTGAACGTCTGAGATTATATGCAAATGCGAACATGACACCACGGCATGGCTGCTTAGTTGCTTTCAATAGCAATTCCGAATATTCATATGGGTACAGCCGTACATGAGCGTTCAATCCAAATATTACGTATGGTTATATACCTTTGAATTCTGTTCCACGCATGCTAATTTAATTTCTGTGGAAAAGATTCTTACAATATCTATAGACACCGGTATGATTAGACTTACCATCATGATGATACGATCCACATAACCAATAACTAGATGTTTCTGATTAATATATATGGAGCTCGTAGAAAGTGTCAAATTAGTATAGGTATAGTTATATTGATAGATTCTACTAGCAGTATTAGCCAGTACAAATGGCCTCAACGGTTGATTTATTAGTTTTATTACCAGTAGTTATTTATGATGATAGTATAAATACATATGATCTATTCGCGATTCTAATGCCCCTCTAAAACATATGCGCAGAGATCTTCACAGATGACAGGGTGAGGACCCTATCACACCAAGTCTCCACACTTGGGGACAGGGTGTGGGAGTTGGAGCACAAAAACACCAGGCTGCTTGGCGAGAAGGGTAAACTGGAGAAGCAATTGGAGGAGACGAAGGCGGCGGTTCAGGCCATCTCAAGCGAGAAGGAAGAGGTGGAGAGGAGCTTGAAGGGTGAAAATGATAAGCTTCGGTTGGAGGTTTTGACCGCGGAGGAAAAATATAGCCAGTCTGCAACAGAGGTTGAGAAGCTTCAGAAGGAATTAGTTGCATTGGCAGAGGTGAAAGAGGTAGCTGCAAAGGCATTTGATGATGAGAAAGCAAAAATGATGATGGAATCTGTGGATCTTAAGAGTAGGCTAGAGGAAATCCAGGGCAACATGGATATGATTAAGAGTGAAAATGATAAGCTTCGGTCAGAAGCTTTGGTTGCAGAGCAGAAACTAAACATATGTGAAGCAGAGATTGAGAGGCTTAAGATGGAATTGGGTGCATTGACAGAAGCGAACGAAGCAGCTGCGAAAGCATTTGACACTCAAAATGAAGAAATCACGAAGGAGCTAGAGGATCTTAAGACAAAGTTGGAGGAAATCAAAACAAATAAGGATCTAGCGGAAAGTGAAAATGGTAAGCTTCGGTCGGAGCTTTTGTCAGCAGAGGAGAAATACAGCCAGTTTGAAGCAGAGGTTAAGTATCTTAAGCAGGTAATGGGAGCAGTGGTGGAGGCGAAGGAGGCAGCTGCAAAGGCATTTGCTGCTGAGAAGGAAGACATCATGAAAGAATCAGACAATCTTAAGAGGAAAGTTAAGGAAATTCAGGATAGCAAGCTTTTGGTGGAGAGTGAAAATGATGAGCTTCGGTCAGAGATTTTAAGTATGAAGCAGAAACATGGTCAATTTGAAGTAGAGGTTACTAGCCTCAAGAAGGAGCTGGGAGCACTAGAGGAGGCAAAGGAGATCACCGCAAAGGCATTTGAGGTTGAGAAGGCAGAAATCCTAAAGGAATTGGAGGATCTTAAGAGGAAGGTGGTGGAAATCCAAACCAACAAGGATTTAGTGGAGGTAGAGAATGATAAACTTCGGTTGGATGTTTTATCTGCACAACAGAAACAAAGCATATTAGAAGTAGAGGCTAACAATCTCAAGATGGAATTGGGTGCATTGGTGAAGGCAAAGGAGGCGGCTACGAAGGCATTCGACGCTGAGAAAGCAAAAATAATGAAGGAATTGGAGGATGTTAAGAGGAAGATGGAGGAAATCCAGGTCAAGAAGGATTTGGTGGAGGGTGAAAAGGATAAGCTTCGGTTGGAGATATTAATAGCGGAGCAGAAACATAGCATGTCTGAATTGGAGGTTAAAAGGCTCAAGATGGAACTTGGTGCATTGGCAGAGGCAAATGGGATAGCTGTGAAGTCATTTGATGCCGAGAAGGCAAAATTCATCAGGGAAATGGGGGACCTCAAGAGGAAGATAGAGGAAATCCAGGTCAGCAAGGAAGCTGCTGAGGAAGTAGGGCGCAACAAGAATGCAGAGGCTGATAGGCTGAGGGCTGAGTTGGTGAAGATCCAAGTTTCTATATCACAACTACAAGCATCCTATAATGAACTTGATGCTAAGCATTCTCTCCTGAATGTTGAGAAGAATTCAGCCCAGAAAGCATTAGATGTTGAGAAGGTTGAAGCATGTAAGCTGAAGTCAAAATTTGAGGAACTTGAAAATTATAAGGCTGAAAAGGATGAAGAGGCTGGGAAACTGAAGGCGGTATTGGAGGAAAAGAAAAGTGAGATTGATGTCCTCATCAAGGACAATGAGTTGCTGCGTCTCGCAGTTGCTGAGGCACAGGAAAAGAATAAGGGAAGCATTTTATCATGCTTATCACCATGCGGCTCCAAATAATTAGGTCGGGAATGTGTTGCATTAATAATGTAATGGTGATCAGTTAATACTATGCAATGAAATAAAACTTTCACTTCCTTTGTTATATGTGATATGCTAGAATGCTAATGTTCTTGATTAGTCAGGTACATTTTGTGATGTCTCTAAACTGAGTATTTTGGTAAACCTGTCACCTTAACTATTACTCCCTTTGTCCCAATTTAGAGGGCGTGTAAATTTTTTGACGGTGTACCAATTTAAAGGGTGTGGTTCCTTTTCCACTGCTTTTCTTCCCGGAGTACCCTCTGCATTCATGCACATGACGCTTGGACATGCCCGCGCAATAAGGGTGTGTTTGGTTCCTCGCATCTTCCTAGCATGGCCCATCTCCCTCATCCAGGTTGAGTTTATCCTGTTAAGTGGATACACACGCAGTCGTTTGGTTGTTTGCATCAGTCTAGCCTGGCTCGTACCAGATATTGTTTGGTTGTTTGTGCAATAGATACGGTTTGGAAGAGAATTTGTTTGGTTGATTTTATGAGCCATATGTATGAGGACTTTTTTTTTCCTGTGGGTGAGATTACCGATTGCAACTATTTTCTATATTAATATTTTTCTTCTGGTAAAACTCATAAATTGAACTAATGCAGTCCTACACAGTAAACTAACAGGGTATTTATTACTATAATAGTGGCTACTTATTACCGGTTGGAGAAAGCTAAAAAATGAAAAAGGAGAAAAGGGAAAAATCGTGCTAGTCCCTTCGCATTCCTCGCCACTAAGCACGACAATTCGCTGCTTGCTATCTGCTCCGCTGAGCCTGGCTGCTCGCCATCGTTGCCGCATCCCTAGACCACTCCAATTGGTTGCGCCATGGATCTGGCAAGGATGACGGCGACGACGACAAGGGTGCGAAGTTAATGACCTTGACCTCGACCTCGACCATTCCAATTGGTTGCGCCATAGATCTGGCGGTGCCGAGCTCAACCGCTCGAACAAGTCGCCGCCCCGGATCTGGCTGCGATGAGCTTGTCCACGAAAAATCTGACGGTGGCGAACTTTCAGTCCCAGTTACTTACTGCTGGAAGAGATGGTCGCCGATCTTTGTCAAGCTTCTCTCTCCCTTCATCGCGTCACCGATGAGCACAGTGAAACCTAGTTTGGATCTTGTGGAGGAAAAATGAGGAGGCTGGGTGCACCCTTGCACACGCGGGTGCAGCCGGGTGCACGCACGCGTGGGTGCAGCACGTTGCATCTGTCGGGCCTGGCTGAGGTGCGAAGCTCAAATAGAGCGTTTCCCCGCAGCCAGGCTGAGGAACCCTTTTTGCACGAGTGGAGCCAGGCTGGGAAGGTCACCCAGGCAACCAAACAAAGAGAGAATGTATCCACAGATGCGGGCCAAGCTGAATGCAAGAAACGAAACACACCCTAACTGATCAGGCGACGCAACTGCCGGCACGTGGAGCTGCACGCGCGTGGGACCACAGGATTACATGCATGCAGTTGTTACAGCAGGTAAAATAACGACTATAAGCCAGCTATAAACACATATACGAGGAGATTAAAAAGGAGAGAGAGAAGAGCAGAGTCGGGCTACATATTTATACCAGCTGCGCATGCCAGACTCTATCACACAGATGTGATATTGACAAATGGAGACCATGGTATTAATAGTGTGGATATTGTTATAAGTAATTATTGTAGAATTGGCTATTAAGTTGAATATAGGTGATTGGAGCTAGTTAGTTGGTCTATACTATTAAACTTGCATTAGTAATTCGACATGGTGTTTGATCAAACCGTGTTTTATTAGGGGCAGTTTTAGGAAAAAATTAACTCTGGCATGTGAGCTCGTTGGTTCTCAACGGTGAATTTATTCTGCGCCCTTCTAAATTGTACACCAGGGCTGTTGACGGGTCGTTCACACATTAGTTATTCGAAGACCATAATTATTACTAAAATATAGAAGACTAGTATATCGCCTTGCAAGATGACACATATCCATGTATGAATAATAACATACCTTTCACTAGTATTTGGTTCACTAAACATTTTATAGACAATAACCATAAAGTGAGGAACATCGACAACAATCAGTGATAAATACAATCGGACAATGTCGAGAATCAGTACTTATGCATGAATGGCCAAGAACTCAGAATTGACACGACATTGGGCCAAAATTCACAAGTCTGCATAAGGATGAGCCAACGGACGGAGACACTCTGCCGATTTCGGGCCCAGGCCGGCCCGACCCCATGGTCTCGACCGAACCATCCCTGTAGCCCGTTCGATCCAGGTTTCTCCTGGACGGCTGAGATGGCTCCCCAATGACGGTTGGTGGGTATTACCGACCTTTTCAACCATCACAACCGTCATTGGGAGGCTATAAAAGGAGCTCTCATCCTCACTTCACTCACACACCTCAAGCAAGAGCTCTCTCATATTCTCTCAAGTTAGTTTAGTAGTCTTAAGCTAGTGGAATAGGAATAGAGTAGAAATCGGAGTCCGGAAGCCTTCGGAAGAGTTCGGATATGGCTCTAGTAGCTTTCCTTTCCTCTTTTGTAAGCTTTGTACTTTACTTAGAATACTCTTCTTTATACATTTATTGTATTGGAATACTTCCCGAGTATATGAATGCCAACTTTACATTATGTTCATGTTATACTGATTATACTGCTAGCTTATCTGGGAGATGCTTTGGTACGGGTATAGTGTTTGCTTATGCAATTACGCTATGTCATGACGATGATATTAGAGTAGTATCTGGTAGTTTAGGTGTGGTGTCTAGACTACGGGATATCATTATTTAGGGTTATATACTGCGGATGAGAGGTGGGCCGCTGATGGTGACAGCTCAGTACGGGTATTCCTCCACGCGTGTATATAGTCCTAAGTTAATTTCCTGGGGAGGGTACTCCTCCATATTTAGCCTCGGTTGTATGGTCATGACGAGCTATCGTAAGGAACTCAGCAGTCAGGGGTGGCTTCTCGAAGTACCAGGAGGGCATCAAATAGAGGGTATTAACTAGTATATCGGATAACTAGGATGTATGTATACTATGTGTTGGAGGCATGCCATGAAGCCCTTCGGCCGGACCTGCCGAAACCATAGTACCAGCAAGGATTCAAGCCAAGGACGTCAAGACCATTCGGGGCGAAGCCCTATGGCGAAAGCCATAAGCAAAGATGGCGAAGGCTGGAAAGCCGCGTCGTTACTCCGCAAGTAAAGGCATCTCGGGCGAAACCATCTCGGGCGAAGGGCAAGTGGCGAACTACAAAGACTTCGCCATGATGAGTTCGGCATCAAGGAGGCCCAATAGGCCGCCCCCAGCCTTTTAGGCCCGTTCGCCATAGACCAGGCCCAGCCTATCGGCCCATTAAAGGCCCATATGTGCAAATGACACTACGTACCCATGTAAATGTCCCTTTCATAAGGGCAACCATGTAAAATCCCCTGTAAACCTAAACCTTAGAAGGTGTAAGCCTGTGCTAAGGCTATAAATAGCCCCCTAGGGCCTTGTAATGGGGGATCCCCAAAAAATTTTACGAATCAATACAATTGCTTTTACATTCTAACTACTGTTGAGAGAACCACGCCTTTTGACATGGCATAGTTGTCCATTCGACAACAACTGGCGCCGTCCGTGGGGAACCCAGAGCAAAATGGTGAAATGGGAGCCTTTCGCCACACCCATGCCCTTCGCCACAATACCAATAAGGTACGGCGTC
Organism: Oryza longistaminata; assembly: GCA_009805545.1. Lineage (NCBI taxonomy): Eukaryota > Viridiplantae > Streptophyta > Magnoliopsida > Poales > Poaceae > Oryza > Oryza longistaminata. The sequence continues at coordinate 26,223,516 of CM020184.1, read as the reverse complement.
AACGGCTGGGGGCGAAAATAAGTTGCTTCCAAGCTGGGGGGGCTACGAAGCCACCCTAGCCTCTGGAACCTTTCGCCACACCCATACCCTTCGCCATAGTACCAATAAGGTACGGTGTCAAGGGCTGGGGGCGAAAATAAGTTGCTTCCAAGCTGGGGGGGCTACGAAGCCACCCTAGCCTCTGGAACCTTTCGCCACACCCAAACCCTTCACCATAGTACCAATAAGGTATGGCGTCAAGGGCTGGGGGCGAAAAGGTTTCGTCACACCCATGCCCTTCGCCACAGAAACACTAAGGTATGGCACCAAGGGCCGGGGGCGAAAAGATTTCGCCACACCCATACCCTTCGCCATAGTACCAATAAGGTACGGTGTCAAGGGCTGGGGGCGAAAATAAGTTGCTTCCAAGCTGGGGGGCTACGAAGCCACCCTAGCCTCCGGAGCCTTTCGCCACACCCATACGCTTCACCATAGTACTAATAAGGTACGGCGTGTCACGTCCTGATAAATTCATCCCAAAATAAAAATCATTCTCTAAAAGGAATAATAGAATTAATTAAAATTCGAAAAGAATCTGGCAAACATTAAAATGCGTACAAGAAAAATTCGAATGTGACCCGGAGAATTTTTGTTAAATTCTCCTTGGTCTAAAAGGAGCCCTCAAATTTTACTTGAATTTTCAGAGCACCGAAAATATTGCTACATATTTATAGCCAGCTGCAGCACAGACTCTTACACACAATGTGAGTATGACAAATGGAACCATGTATTAATAGTGTAGTATATGTTTATAAGTAATTATTGTATGAATTGGCTATTAAGTTGACTATAGGTGATTTGGAGCTAGTAGTTGGCTATACTATTAAACTTGCACTTAGTAATCTGCATGTGTTTGGATCAAACCTGTTTTATTAGGGGCAGTTTAGGAAAAAATTAACTCTGCATGTGAGCTCGTTGGTCTCGGTGAATTTATTTGTGCGCCCTCTAAATTGGTACACAGGGGTGTTGACGGTCGTTAACGATTAGTTTCGACCATCAATATTACTAAAATAGAGAAGAACTAGTTATGCTTGCAATGCATATCCATGTTAGAATAATAATATTTCACTAGTATTTGGTTCACTAACCTTTTATAGACAATAACCATAAAGTGGAGGAGAATCGACAACAAATCAGATGATAAATCAATCGGACAATGTCGAGAATCAGACTTATGCATGAATGGGCCAAGAACTCAGAATTGACACGACCAATTGGGCCAAAATTCACAAGTCTGCATAGGAGAGCAACGGAGGAGGCCACCTGCCGATTTTGGGCCAGGCCGGCCCGACCCATGGTTCGACCGAACCCCCTGTAGCGCCGTTCGATCCAGGTTTCTCCTGGACGGCTGAGATGGCTCCCCAATGACGGTTGGTGGGTATTACCGACCTTTTCAACCATCACAACCGTCATTGGGAGGCTATAAAAGGAGCTCTCATCCTCACTTCACTCACACACCTCAAGCAAGAGCTCTCTCATATTCTCTCAAGTTAGTTTAGTAGTCTTAAGCTAGTGGAATAGGAATAGAGTAGAAATCGGAGTCCGGAAGCCTTCGGAAGAGTTCGGATATGGCTCTAGTAGCTTTCCTTTCCTCTTTTGTAAGCTTTGTACTTTACTTAGAATACTCTTCTTTATACATTTATTGTATTGGAATACTTCCCGAGTATATGAATGCCAACTTTACATTATGTTCATGTTATACTGATTATACTGCTAGCTTATCTGGGAGATGCTTTGGTACGGGTATAGTGTTTGCTTATGCAATTACGCTATGTCATGACGATGATATTAGAGTAGTATCTGGTAGTTTAGGTGTGGTGTCTAGACTACGGGATATCATTATTTCACTCTTTCCCATAAACCTCTTGCGTCCAACTCTCAAAATTGCGTTAACTGGCGAACTAACTTTAAAGCTATACCGCCGTCGCTTGTCAAGGGCCGGGGACCGCCGCGAAAAAAGTTTCGGGCCACCGCGTTCGTACAACAGACAGTTCTATAATATTCTCTGTAAGAGGTTCGAACGCTTTACCCCACACGACTACCGAAACCTCGAGACAACCCTTCGCCATAGTACCGATCATAAGGTACAGACGGGTCATATGGCCCGTGGCTGGCAGGGGTGAAGACGCAAAGAAAGTTTTTGCTTTGGACCACGCTAGGGGAGGCTAGACGGAAGGCTACCTGTTATCCAACAGCTACCTCCGTGGAAAACCTCTCATGCGAAAATCCATCGCATGCCCCATCCCGCTTTCGCCCCATCAGTTGGAGCTACCAGATCCATAGCCATAGACTGTGTAAGGCAAAGACATGCCAACAGTCGTACGCGCGCAACTACAGGAAATTCGAGGATGCTCCCCTCCTAGCTGGATATCCTGGGGCGAAATAGGCGAAGATCGGTGCTAATTGTTCCAGACATAGAGGCAACAGAAAAGACCACACACACCATGATGGGCAAAAAGGTAAAACTGTATTCGTCTCTATCCTCGGCATCCACCAACCATATGGCACACACAACCCTCCCATGTGAATAAACAGTTTAACTTAAGCCCAGAGGCATACCATAAATAACCACGTGTGGGTCGACTGTAACGTGCTTGGGAATGGATTTTCCCGAAGAATATCGGTCTTTAAACGATAATCAGCGTAGCCAAACAACAAACAGGCTGACCCTGCATCACTCCAACCACTTTTACAACACGATTTTATGTCACTCAACTCCTACCCGGCGCTTTACATGTACGCAACCTAGATATAGATTTTAACTGGTACTTTGCAAATACCTTTCCTTCGCACAGAAACAGTAAGGCATGGCCTAGAGCTGGAGCTCGGAAAATCGTGGATAAACGGTCGAACTATACCCTTCGCGTACCAATAAGGTACGGCGTCAAGGCTGGGGCGAAAATAAGTTGCTTCCAAGCTAGGGGCTACGAAGCCACCCTAGCCTTTGGACCTTTCGCCATACCATGGCCCTTCACCACAATACCAGTAAGGTACGGTGCCAAGGGCTGGGGGCGAAAAGGTTTCGCCACACCCAACCCTTGCCATAGTACCAATTAGGTACGGCGCCAAGGCTGGGGGTGAAAAGGTTTCACCACACCCACGCCCTTCACCACAATACTATGAGGTACGGCACCAAGGGCTGGGGGCGAAAAGGTTTCGCCACACCATACCCTTCGCCATAGTACCAATAAGGTACGGCACCAAGGGCTGGGGCGAAAAGGTTTCACCACGTCCACGCCCTTCGCGACAATACTAATGAGGTACGGCGCCAAGGGCTGGGGGCGAAAATGAGTTAAGTCCAAGCTAGGGGGCTACGAAGCCACCCTAGCCTCTGGAGCCTTTTGCCACACCTACGCCCTTCGCCACAATACCAATAAGGTATAGCGCCAAGAGCTGGGCCGAAAAGGTTTCGCCACACACCACGCTCCGCCATACCCATGCCCTGAAGAAGGAAAAATGG
>CM020184.1:26199440-26218745 GCA_009805545.1 Oryza longistaminata | reverse complement strand
GGACTATGCTGTATCGACGCTGGGCAATGGCAAACTAGCGCTCGGACATAAAAAAATTCATGGGTGTCTTCGCCTTTTTTGTGTGTGATATTTCGTGGAAAAACCCCAAAGGCAAATGGTTGATCAACGAAAACGCCATGGGGGCGATACGAATCGGCCGAAGCACAGCTCGCCGAACGTTGAAACCGCGATAGCTCGTTTTCGGAAAACATACCGATCGTCGCTACACTCGACTTATGCAAATACTTAAGCGTATCTGGACGCATATGCCAAAAGTCGAGAGTGAATGATGAGGGCTGAAAAGTCAATGTGAATTCCTTTCGCTAACACACAAGGTGGCCGACACGCTTCGCCCTTCCGAACGTACAAGTTACAAAATGCGATGATAACGAAAAGAAACTTCAAAACACGCACAAGCTCCATCAGGCAAAAGCACATACGTGTAATACAAAGGAGCATTATAAGTATGTTACATCGTCCGTTTCAGGACATTTTCGCCTTGCCCCTACTAAGTCTAGCGAACACTGTTCGTCATCTATATTGTACACGACTTTAAGGGGGGAAGGAGGCGAAATACACACCGACGTCAAGCGATAGCAGCTTGACGATTAGTCATTTCGAGGTCTAACCAAAGTGTGGCAATGTCTTCGCGGTGCTGGACGTGGCACCAATCGTAATCCTCTAAGGTTCGACCAGGATGTCTTCGCCTCCAATTCACCATTTTGACAACCACATAGCTACATAAAAGGCAAACGCATGATCAACGAGAACACCAGGGGGGCAAAACGAATCGGCCGAAGCATCGCTCGCCGAACGTTGAAACCGCGACAACTTGTTTTGGAATAAAGATACCGAACGCCGGTACATTCGACTTACGCAAAACACAAGCGTTTTTCCTAGCGCAAAATGCTACGAGTCGAAAACAGAAGTCGAAAGCTGAAAAGTCAACAAATCTTTTCGCCAATCTCCGAAAGGGGGCCGATCGCATGACTTTCGGCGAAATCCCCGCTAAAACAATAGGGAAAAAGGGAAGGAAAAAATACAAGTCAAGAATCGCGCAAAGCAGACAAACTTGACAAAATATAATCACCTAGTGTCATAATACAGCTTCGCCATTCTCGAAAAGCGAACGCCAGTGTTCATATTTTTTCTGCAGGAGTCTAAAAAGATGTTTCGGCAGGAACATCGGCCGAAAGAGGGCGCCTCATGCCATACCGTATAGTTTGCACGGTCTCAGCCGAAGCTCCTTACTCACCCTTGCCAGTGAGGGGCTTGTTGGAGGCATGCCATGAAGCCCTTCGGCCGGACCAGCCGAAACCATAGTACCAGCAAGGATTCAAGCCAAGGACGTCAAGACCATTCGGGGCGAAGCCCTATGGCGAAAGCCATAAGCAAAGATGGCGAAGGCTGGAAAGCCGCGTCGGTGCTCCGCAAGTAAAGGCATCTCGGGCGAAGGCATCTCCGGCGAAGGGCATGTGGCGAACTACAAAGACTTCACCATGATGAGTTCGGCATCAACGAGGCCCAACAAGCCGCCCCCAGCCTTTTAGGCCCGTTCGCCATAGACCAGGCCCAGCCTATCGGCCCATTAAAGGCCCATATGTGCAAATGACACTACGTACCCATGTAAATGTCCCTTTCATAAGGACAACCATGTAAAATCCCCTGTAACCCTAAAACCTAGAAGGTGCAAGCTTGTGCTAAGGCTATAAATAGACCTCTAGGGCCATGTAATAGGGGGATCCCCAAAAAATTTTACGAATCAATACAATTGCTTTTATATTCCAACTACTGTTGAGAGAACCACGCCTTTCGACGTGGCATAGTTGTCCATTCGACAACACTATGTATACTAGAAGTATAGGAATAGATTCTCTTTCTCTTTTCTTTCCACTTAGCTTAGATGTTTTATATGAGAATGAGTAGCTTCTTGCTTGTGTGTCACTCTACCGATGGATTATATTAACCTCTGCTTAGACTATAATTATTACAAGTAACATATAAATTATTAGTCAGGTTCTCTCTACCATGATCTTCCCACGGGATTAAATAAATACGATACCCTTGGAATACTCTCGGGTGAAATGCTACAATGGTATATCCATGCGCTTGCAGATGAACTCTGTAACCATAATATACCAGAAATATTTTTGCACCATTGTTGGGAATTATATTTTTAGTAATGTCGTTAAGAACAGTTAATACTTTATATTTACCTCTGTATAATCACTGCCCTTTGCAGGCTAACCTCGGTTGTTTTCACTTTTGTTGTGGAAACATGATAGTACATGACTGTTTTCAACTTGCTGGAAAACTTTAAGGAAAATCCAGAAGCTTTCTTCCGGAGCGTCATGCCGCGAGTTGTCGCTCCGTAGAAAACTCTCCCGATAAAGAAATCAGCCATACCAGCGCCACAGACCTTCAAGACTATGGCTGAGAAGACACTCCGTGAATTCGCTGCTCCCTCTGCTGACAATGTGGGCATTGGGCCGCAGCTCAACATGGGAGATGTGGATTTCGATCTGAAATCCAGCCTCATCATGATGGCGCAGGCTAGCCCGTTCTGCGGCAAGCCTAATGAGGATGCCAATGCTCATTTGCAGCAGTTTCTGGAGATTTGCAGCACGTACACCATGAAGGATGTCAGTCCAGACGCCGTCAGGCTACGACTGTTTCCGTTTTCCCTCCTCGGAAAAGCGAAGCAGTGGTTTTATGCCAACCGTGCTACTATCAACACCCGGGACAGATGCTCTACGGCATTCCTCTCGAAGTTCTTTCCGATGGGCAAAACCAACGCCCTTTGTGGGAGAATTTCAAGTTTCCAGCAGACAAGGGATGAGTCCATTCCTGAAGCATGGGAACGACTTCAGGAATACGTGGCCGCCTATCCTCATCATGGGAGGGACGAATGGCTGATCCTATAGAACTTTTACAATGGACTCACTCCCATGTCCCGTGACCACCTGGACGCGGCAGCTCGAGGAGCCTTCTTCTCTAAGACAGTTCGAGGAGCCGTTGATTTAATAGAGAAGATGGTCTCTAATATGGGTTGGAGCGAGGAACGACTCCAAACCCGTCGGCGAGGCATGCACACTGTCAAGGAGACAGAAATACTTGCTGCCAAGCTGGACCTCCTCATGAAGCGATTGGACGACCACGACAAACGGCCACAAGGCACCGTCAAAGCCTTGGACTCACACGTTATGTGTGAGGTCTGTGGCAGCACGGGTCACTCTGGGAATGATTGCCCGGAGACCCGTGAAGAGGCGATGTACATGGGCAACAACAACAATGGGTATCGTCCACAAGGAGGTCAGGGGTGGAACCGGCCACGCCCATATTATCAAAGAGGCAACAATAACGGTAATTTCTCTAACCAACCCTCCTTGAAAGACCTCGATTTTGCACAAGCTAAGACAACTGATGCTTTAAGCAAAAAGCTAGCTGCCAATGACAAGGTCTTAGAGAACATAAATGTTAAGCTAGATGGCTTCGCTTCTGCATTTCAAAATCAACTGAGCTTCAATAAAATGATAGAAACTCAGTTAGCTCAATTGGCCGCACTAGTACCTGCAAATGACTCTAGGAGGATTCCGGGGCAGCTCAACTCCTCCATTGAAAATGTTAAGGCGATCACAACGAGGGGAGGTAAGTCCACTCGTGATCCGCCGTATTCTAACTCTGCAGGGAACAGCGGTATTAACAAGGAAGCGCCATCTGGTCATTCGGCTGACAAAGAGATTCAGCCAGAGAAGGCTGTGCCGCAGGAATACTGCGACACACAGTTGCTACCGTTTCCTCAAAGGAATAGGAAACCGTCAGTGGATGAGCAGTTCGCTCGTTTTGTTGAAGTGATTCAGAAGATTAACAACAACGTGTCGTTGTTGGACGCTATGTAAGTGCCGACATATGCACGTTACCTTAAGGATATCCTCAACAATAAGAGACCACACCCAACAACGGAGGTGGTCAAACTGACGGAGCAATGTAGCAATGTTATACTCCACAAACTCCCGGAGAAGAAAAAAGATCCGGGGTGTCCAATAATCACCTGCTCGATCGGGGCACAGCAGTTCGACCAAGCTTTATGTGATCTTGGAGCAAGTGTCAGCGTCATGCCCAAGGACGTTTTTGACAAACTCAACGTAACTTCACGGTGTTGGCACCAACACCGATGCGCCTACAGCTGGCCGATTCGTCAATCCGTTACCCGGCAGGGATAGTAGAGGATGTTCCGGTCAAGATACGGGATTTCTTCATCCCGGTTGATTTCGTGGTGCTAGACATGCACACGGGAAAGGAAACGCAGCTCATCTTGGGGCGTCCGTTCCTTAGCGCCGTAGGAGCCAACATTGATGAGGGGATGGGAAGTATCCGTTTCTATATTAACGGGAAGGAAGAGAAGTTTGAGTTTCAGCCGAGGACTGAACAATGTTCCGTGGTCAGAATCAAGTACGGGCCAAACCCGCAAAACAGTCGAGTGGTCGAAGTGGAGCCACCCAAGACGGACAACCTGGTGAAATTCATGCAGAATTTCCTATAAAAGGAAACAACGATTCCTAGGAACCGTTATTAGAAGACGCCGGTAAAAGCCAGCAAACCGGCCAAGAAGCTAGAGCAGCCGGCTCAGAGGAAGCCGTCTCCCGCACCGAAACCAAAGAGGGTGTGGAAGGAAAAGCCAAAGATGCCCGCTCCATCATGTAGCACCCATATTTTATGTTGCTTTTATTTAAAAGCTTGTCATTTAAAAGTTGGAATTAATTTGGTTCTTATTTGGATTCCAATGAGATCTCAAATCCTCTCTTAGAATTGCCTTTAAAACCTGCGGATGAGAGGTGGGCCGCTGATGGTGACAGCTCAGTACGGGTATTCCTCCACGCGTGTATATAGTCCTAAGTTAATTTCCTGGGGAGGGTACTCCTCCATATTTAGCCTCGGTTGTATGGTCATGACGAGCTATCGTAAGGAACTCAGCAGTCAGGGGTGGCTTCTCGAAGTACCAGGAGGGCATCAAATAGAGGGTATTAACTAGTATATCAGATAACTAGGATGTATGTATACTATGTGTTGGAGGCATGCCATGAAGCCCTTCGGCCGGACCTGCCGAAACCATAGTACCAGCAAGGATTCAAGCCAAGGACGTCAAGACCATTCGGGGCGAAGCCCTATGGCGAAAGCCATAAGCAAAGATGGCGAAGGCTGGAAAGCCGCGTCGGTGCTCCGCAAGTAAAGGCATCTCGGGCGAAGGCATCTCCGGCGAAGGGCATGTGGCGAACTACAAAGACTTCACCATGATGAGTTCGGCATCAACGAGGCCCAACAAGCCGCCCCCAGCCTTTTAGGCCCGTTCGCCATAGACCAGGCCCAGCCTATCGGCCCATTAAAGGCCCATATGTGCAAATGACACTGCGTACCCATGTAAATGTCCCTTTCATAAAGACAACCATGTAAAATCCCATGTAAACCTAAACCCTAGAAGGTGTAAGCCTGTGCTAAGGCTATAAATAGCCTCCTAGGGCCTTGTAATGGGGGGATCCCCAAAAAATTTTACAAATCAATACAATTGCTTTTATATTCCAACTACTGTTGAGAGAACCACGCCTTTCGACGTGGCATAGTTGTCCATTCGACAACACTATGTATACTAGAAGTATAGGAATAGATTCTCTTTCTCTTTTCTTTCCACTTAGCTTAGATGTTTTATATGAGAATGAGTAGCTTCTTGCTTGTGTGTCACTCTACCCATGGATTATATTAACCTCTGCTTAGACTATGATTATTACAAGTAACATATAAATTATTAGTCAGGTTCTCTCTACCATGATCTTCCCACGGGATTAAATAAATACGATACCCTTGGAATACTCTCGGGTGAAATGCTACAATGGTATATCCATGCGCTTGCAGATGAACTCTGTAACCATAATATACCATAAGTGTTTCTGGCGCCATTGCTAGGAATATTTCTAGTAATGTCGAAAAGGTTTCGCCACACCCACGCCCTTCGCCATAGTACCAATAAGGTTGTTGGTATTTCTCAGCGACACTACTGGAAATATAATTCCTAGCAATAGCACAAGAAATAGTCATGGTATATTATGGTTACTGATGTGATCCGCAAGCGCACGAATATACCATTGTAGCATTTCACCCGGGAGTATTCGAAGGTATCGTATTTGTTTAATCCCATGGGAAGATATTATAAGAGAGTACTACGCTAATAGTTTATATGTTACTTATATATGTCAAAGTCTATGCAGGGGTAAGTTAAGCTTAAGGGTAGAGTGACACACAGCTAAGGATTTAGCTAACTCCTACATCTCCTAATTATAGCTTAGTGGCAGTAGGTTAGATATGTTCTATTCCTGTACTTCTAGTATACAATATCCTATTCTATTCTAACTAGTATACACTGTGTAGTATAACCCCTTTAACAATGCAGCATAGCTATGCCTAAGCATAGCTATGCCCTCCCGATGCATCGCAAAGTTACCCCGGGTTGCCGAGTTTCTTACGACAACCTGTCATAACCCTCCAACTGAAGTAGGATACGGAGGTGTATCCAACCCCAGAAAATTGTATATAGGAATATAAACTGCGGGGGAGACGCTCGTACTAAGCTATCACCTTCAGCGGCCAGCAAATCACCCAGAGAACATACCCCCAATTAATGATAAGTGATAACCTAAACCCCATGCTTAAGTTACTACTTATTACTCTACAGCCTTGCAATCGGTGCAGAGCATCTGAGTTCCCGGGCCATAGCTCTCGGCCTAGCCAGAGCAGACTTATGACCCGGTAATCAGACATTATACCAGCATCAATGCATATCACAGAAGGTTTAACTACACAGATTATACTACTTATGAATAAACTAAGACTGGTACTCATACTCTATGATTGGAATAAAGTACCGAACTTGTATAAAGAAGAATATTATATTGATAAATAGAAGTCTTACAAAGAAGAAAGGAAAAGCTATAGAACCTTTACCAAACTCCCCGAAGCCTCCGCGGACTTGGAACTACTCTAACTCTACTCCACTAACACTACTACTAACTTTGCTAAGAGCTTTGATCCTTGCTTGAGTGTGTGTGGGAATGAATGAGAGGAGGGGTATTTATAGCCATGAGGTGCCTTGGGAGTGTGGAGATGCTCCAAGCATCCTAGGAGCATCTTTACTCTCCTTTTGACATGTGGCATGAGGAAGCATCCAAAGAGCATATTTCACCTCCTTCTGCCATGTGTCCATGCTTATGATGGTTTCTACCGGTAAAATTGCTCCCAACCTTCATAGGATACCTGTAGATAACTACCGGTGGAAAATGGGCTAGATTGGGCCAGCTGGTGGTTCAGCCGAACCAAGGGGTTCGGCCGAACCCTGGCCAGGCCCAATCAGCCCACAACTCGGCGTGTGGATTCCACGTTTGCCCCTTAACTCAGAACAGGGAATTTTGGGCTTATTTGATCATGTCATATCTGAGTTCTCAGCCCATCTATCCACAAGTCTGATTCTCGACAGTGTCTGTTTGATTGATCGATTGTTGTACTGTCGATTCTCCTCCATTTTGATAGCTTCTCCTGCATGGTTAGATTCCCAAGCATATAGTGGAATAGAATATTTTATTTATGGAATAATGCATTGCAAGCATAGTTAGTCTTCACTAATTGGGTAATATTGACGGTCGAAACTGGTCGATAACGATCGTCAACAAAACCCCCCAAGCTTGAACCTTTGCTCGCCTCGAGTAAAGGATGAAAGGAACAAAGATTTGGTTGTTGATCAGGAGTTGCTGTAATGTTGTGTATTTCAAAGATACAGATGCAAGGTATGTGTACTCTCTCTCAAATCAAATAAGTTTGGCACGGTGGCTTACCCTTATCCCTGATTCCCACGAGACACTGCATCTCGTTGTCTTGAGCGGTTGAGAGACAGAACAGTAATTAGAGCACTAATCACCGAATCTTTATCCAACTACCATTCCGGAAGTTTTCAAATGATTTTTGCAAAAAAAAACCAAGTTCCTCAAATGATTCTCTCGATCACTCAAAGTGTATGAATATGGGTTCCTTACCAGATTTGCCTTTTTGGTTCCTACTCTAAGGTTTGATATGTGGAGCTTGGTAGGGATCAAACATGGCATACTTGTATTCGCATTTATTACTAAGTCAAAAACTTGGACTAAAATAGATGACTAGTCATACTCAAGATCAAGATCGTGCAAAGCGTGTGTGACATATGGTGAAAATGGAATGTGGAAAATAAAATAAAGAAAATGCTTCTCCTTTGTGCTTATACTTTTCCTCCAAAATATCCTTTAATTTTCATAGAGAGGGTATGGCTACTTTTTCTCTCTCTTTTTTTTCTTTCATGCTCTAATTTTGGGAGAGCGAGAATTTATTATTTTTCTCATAGCCATACCTTTCCGTCTTTTTTTTCTTTTATTTTTGTAAAGGATTTTTCTTTGGAAAGGAAGCATGGATGGAGAGCTTATTTGTGGATAATGATGGCATGGATATGGTGGATGATATGGATGCTATCTTCCAGTGTAGAAGCTTAGCATATGTGTGCATATGTGGGTGTATGATCTTGATCATAGAGCATGAAAAGTATCTACACGAGTCACAAGGATTTGACAAAGTTCAATGGAATTACAAGTAACCAAAATGTATATGGCTTAATCAGTATGAATATTTTTGGCTCTGGTAGGAATTTATATCAAATGAGGAACTTTCAAATTTATCATTTTGGAAAATAAAACATCCGGAATTCAAGTCAAACTTAGAACAGGTTCATCGCAACTCTTATTTACCATCTCATATCTCGCAACAACCTAGACTCAGATCAGCAAAGTGCAGCTCACTTACCTCAGGTTCCTGGATAATTATTGGCTACTCTTATTTAATTCTTGAGAGAGTACTTAACCATGAATCCATATATGAGAGATATAAAAACAGAGCAACTTTTCATCATTTCAACATGAAGAACTAAGCATGTCTTACCTAGCTTATTAAATCTAACCTATCTTTTTGGTATTTTTGGTTTTGCAAATTTTTATGTTGTTTTCAGTTTTATAAATGCAATGCAAAAATTTAAACATGCAATTTGAAAAGGACATATGCAATGTGATACAAGTTACCTTAGCGGAGGGAGAGACATCTCCCCCTAAGCTTGCTTCTTGCTATCGCTCATGGCGGGGATCAAATCCCTAGTAGCGGTGAAACGCTTGCCAGTAGCTTGCTGTTGTTGCATCATAGTGTTGAAGTTTGCGAGCTGTGCACCAACAGACTGTTGCCATTCCCTTGACTGTACCACATGATCCTCCAAGGTGTGCTGCATGTTCCCTGCCTGCAGTTCAAGTGTATCCATCTCCCGGATGAGTTCTCCCAGATCCCCCTAGAGGAAACTGAGGGACGCATCCAAGAGGATGAAGGTGGATCACTTGAAATGAAGGAGCGCCAGTATCACCGGTGCAGCTCCTGCAGCTCATGCCACCAGCTGTTGCTAGCATTCTGCCAAAATGGTCTTCCTTTGTCATGTTCCGCGAATTGGATCCAACCAAGGGCATGCGCGGTCGGGTCCGAACTGTCTCCATACATCTGCACTGGTGGTTAAGAGGAAGATGCCTCCAGAGGTGCTTTTCTCGCCATTCGTCATCTCACCCTGCGTGGGACATCACGAGGCAACTCCAGTTGGAGTGGAATGGTTAGTTCACGGCAGTTATACAAATGAAACTCCAGGTTAGGTAACGGAATCTCATTTGTATAGCCGGGAAACAAAAATCATTTAGACCATGATTAAGTGTGTAGCATTGAACCAAATAGGCCTCATCAACATAAGAGCGGGTAATAGGAATACTTGTATATGAAGCATAGTCCCAACTCTTCATGCTAAAGGAGTCACCAAAGAAATACACTCAACAGGACTAGACAACTTCACATTTTCTAACCATTGCTTGAACATGGGTTGAACGGGTGAAACTTTGATACTTTCTATACATGGCATACAAAAGGATAAGTTCGTACTATCCGAATATCAGCTCTAGGAAACAACACGAAACCAACCAACTTATGCAACAGCCTCAAGGTAGGATTATGGATGTCATTAGTTCTAGGCTTTCTACAGGTTGAGAGACTCGAAATACTTTGCCAAAACATACGCTTGTTAAAATCAGGAAATGCGTTCCTGAAATTAATTTTGCGTGTTTTGTCGAAGCCTAGATGCAAGCTAAGGTCTTTCCAAAAAAGGTGATATTCCTTGCAGAATAACTGGAAAGTAACACCATCGCCTACCTCTAGCAAGGCACATAAAAACTGCATGGTAAGCAAACGGGAACCCGGCTCATCTACACATGCAAATTTATCCCAACCTATAGCACGCCAAACAGTATGAAACTCAACATCCATACCTATCCTTTTCAGATGGTCGAGTCGTATGCTCAGGTCTGAGCACACGTTCGGTCTTTCAGCATATGACAGGCTTGCATTTCCCGGTCGCCCACGAGGTCGAGATCGGAGTTGTCGTACAGCCTCGGTGGAACATACGCCTCCTCCATGGATGCATCCGCGGAAGGTGTACTCGACTTATCGTGTCGGCTTGTCCGTGAGCTTGATTGTCTCTTGAATATGCCCAAAAGTCGTTTCTTCATAGCTACAGCAAAGAGCAAGAATACAAGACTACTCGGACGGGGGTTAAGCAAATACCCGCCGATTAACCTTGCACCGAACTAAAGCAAACTTGTATATGCAAAGTGTCTAAACTAAATGCAGCAAATTGTGTGAATTTGAGGCAAGCTTGCAAAACTTTGAATGAATTTTGAGAGCAAGGTTTTGAGAGGGAGTGAAAATGAGTTAAAGTGGTGTGACTTCCCTCTCCCAGCCGAGCTACATATATAGTGCATGGATAACGGCTAGTAATGGAATGTGAGCCCCACTAGACGTTACCCTGCAAAAATTTGCAGCCAGCCGGTGCCAGGCCGGTTCGGCCGAAAGGTACGGTCTTGCACGTCGGACCTAAAATGACGCGACCTTCGCCAACAGGTAAATTGGTATGTATCCGCATATTTGTTTTCAACAATTTAGATTTTTGCGTCAGCACAAGTTTGAATTTCAAAACTGCATTTAGTTTTTTTTTTAATTTTGAGCAAATTCTTCAAATGAATTTTTCAAAGCAAATCAAAATAAAATTTTCAACGAAAATTCATTGTGCCATGACCACACTGTCCGTTGGAACCCAACGGCCGAAAGTGGGGTTCGGCCGAACCAGCCAGGCAACGGCTACCTGCCACTTTTGGTAGGGTAACTGCTAGTGGGTCCCACATGTCATTTCTGACCGTTGTGGGTGCACTACTTAAGCCGACTGGCCGAGAGATGGAATTCCACCCCATTTCATCACATTTTCATTCCCTCTCCAAAGTTTGCTCTCAAGTTCATTCAAGCTTTGATAGTTTCCCTCACATTCAAATACTTAGTTGCATACATACAAGTTGCTTTGGTGAAAACTAACCAGTGGGTGAAGAACTTGCTATTCTAACCCCCGCCGAGTTAGTCCGTTCTTGCTCTATTGTGCAGAATGAGGAGGCGATTGTCTTGTCTGTTCAAGGGATCCGGCTCTTCATCAAGTCATCATGACGAGACCAGTGCTCGTTCATCAGCCGATGTCTCGATGGAAGATGCCGACGCTCTGTGATGTCTCCTGAACGATGCCGACCTCGACCTTGTCGACGATCGGGAAAGACAAGCCTACTACATGCTGAGTGACAGGGAGTATGCTCACACGCGAGATTACTCTCCGGAGCTGCTGAAAAAGATAGGTATGGATACCAACTTTTGTGCTATTTGGAAAGCTGATGGTTGGTAGAGATTTGCTGTGGTAGATGAGCCTAGTTCTCGTTTACTTACTTTGCAATTTCTGTGCACTTCGAAAGAAATAGAAGATGGAATTTCCTTTCGCTTTTTCCATAAAGAATACGCACTTACATGGAAAGGATTAAGTGCACTTCTTGGTTTTCATGATTCCTGTAAAATCGATCTCCAGAAAGGAATTTCTGGGTTCAAGAAAAATAGGTTTTGGGCAGATATTTCTGGTGCTCCAATTTTCAAGAAACCTAGGACGAATGATATCCATAATCCTACACTTAGGCTCATGCACAAATGGATTGCTATGACTTTGTTTCTTAGAGGTGATCTTAGACCCATTACGGGGGATGAATTAATTATCTGGTTTGCCATGGTTCGAAAAATCAAAGTTGCTCCTGTGAAATGGATGATAAGGCAATGGTTAGACAGTATAAAATTTTCTGTTCCTGTTGAGTGCACTTCCCTGATTACTCAGATAGCAAAGGGGCTGGGGGTCGTTAGTGACCAGATTGCTTTTATCTCAGCCGCCCGTCCCTGTATTGATGAGAATTATCTAGTGCAACGGTACATTCTTAAACATGGAGTAAATGGATCTTTGATATACTTCTTCCTCGATTGTACAAATGAAATCCCGTTGTCAAATGCGGGGTATCATTTGTACAACTGTCATGAACTAACCATTCCCCTGCAGACCATAGAAGAATCTCATGCAGGTGGAGCATACAGAGAGACACGCAACATGGCAAGCAATGAACAAGAAGGTTCATCATCCTCAACACCCGTGCAGATGTATGAGGCAGGTTGGGAGCCAGCTGGGGATGCATCTGGATGGACTCAAGCTCCACGTCACAGTATCGGAGTCTCAAGCTGGGCAAGTGCCAGTGAGGACCGATGGCATGCACCTCATGACATACAGTGTGGGGACAGTCAGGCCCCCAGATCAAGTGCTATGCCTCCATCTCCAGGTGAATGGAGCACAAGTTCCTCTCGTTGGGACTTGGGTGAAATCACCAGGAGAATGGACACCCTTAATGTGTAGACGGGAGAGATCCAATATAACCTTGCGGAATACATAGCATAGACGCAAGAATGGCAACATACTGCTGATGCTCAGTTCGCCAACATCAACAACATGATGCAGCAGCAGCACGATGACCTTCAAGCATACTTCCGCTCTCAGGGATTCAATTCTTATCAAGGACCCTGAGCGAAAGATAAGCTTGGGGGGAGGCATCTCTCCCCCCACTGTGGTAACTTGTATCACATTGCATATTTCCCTTTCCAATTGCATATTTGCTTTCCAATTGCATCTTATAAACCTGAAAACAACATAAAAATTTGGAAAATAGAAAATACCAAAAAGACAGGTTAGGTTTGAGTCATGCTAGGTAAGATAAACTAGTTCTCTTTGTTGAAATGATGAATAGTTGCTCTGTTTTATATCTCTTATATATGGGTTCATAGGTAAGTGCTCTCTCAAAGGTTAAATATAAGTAGCCAACAATTTTCTGGGAACCTGAGGTAAATGAGCTGCATTTGCTAACCTGAGTCTAAGTTGTTTCAAGATATGAGATAGTAAATAAGAGTTACTATGATCCTGGTCCTAGTTTGACTTGAATTCCGGATGCTTTGTTTTTCAAAATGATAAATTGGAAAGTTCCTCATTTGATATAAATTCCTACCAGAGCCAAAAATGTGTCATCATGATTGAACTATATACATTTTGGTTATTTGCCATTCCATTGAACTTTGTCAAATTCTTGTGACTTGTGTAGATACTTCTCATGCTCTATGATCAAGATCACACGCCCACATATATGCACATGCTAAACTCCTACACTGGGAGCTAGCAATATTCCATTCCATTCCATTTCCATACTACAACCAAAATAAATTCTCCATGTTTTCATGTGCTTTCTTCTCCTAAAAAGAAAATCCTTTCTCCCCGGCCGCCGCGACGCGCCCTCTGGCCGAGCCGAGCAGAGCGCGAGGAAGAGGAAGAAGAAGCCGAGCCGAGCCGAGCCTTCCCGCGACACCGTCGCCGACGGAGCCTCGCCGGTATCCACCGCCACCTCCCCTAGCCGCCGGACACCAAGCCGCGCCGAGCCATCGCGGCGCGTCGCCGCCCCCGGTCCCAGGCCGAGCGAGAGGAGGAAGGAGACCCGAGCCGCTGACAGCCGGGTCCCACGTCCCCTTCCCTCCTCAAGCCTCTGCCAAGCCGGGCCCACGCCCCCTTCCTTACATCAGCCGCCGACAGGTGAGCCCTCCCCTTGCCGTCCGCATTAGCGGAATATTCCGTTCGTTGTTTACAAAATATAAATTCCAGAAAATGTTTTTATTCTTTAGAAATTCATAGAAAATAAACCGTAACTCCGATTGATCCCGTTCAAGTTCCTAAATTTTTCTAAAATTGAGATCTACACAGTGGCACCATTGTTTCTCTGGTTTGAGCTTGTTTTATTGCCTTTTGTTTATTAGTTTTACTTTTCGCGTATAGAGCCCGAGTAAGAAGCTCCGGACACCGCTTTCGAAGGAGAAGACCCCAACCATGTACAAGGCAAGCCTCTTTTATCACATTGCCCCAATATTTTCAATGATATGTTGTTTGCAAAAATTCATTGCTTAGTATACACGAATAACATGTTTAGGCCTCGGATTGTTTATACAACCGACGGACCAACCTAGTAGTTGCACTTATATTACATAGTTTGATGTTTCCATACCTTTGATAGCTCCACAAATATTTGCGCCGGTATCGGTATACGATTACCGAGGTAGTTTCGCTTAGCCATGCTTACGCTGTTTGCCGTGTGGGAAACTTGGGTTATTTCAAATACCTGTTTAAAAATCCGGTACGATGTACCGAGGAGTTGTGAAATAAAATGTGTTGTAAAAGTGGTGATGATGCAGAGTCAAGCCTTTGTGGTTTGGCTACGTATTATCGTTAAGGACCGATTCCTTTGGGAAATCCATCCAAGCACGTTACAGTGCGACCACACGGGTATTTATGGGATGCCTCTGGCTAAGTAAACTGTTATCACATGGGAGTTGGTGTGCCAATGGTTGTGGGATGCCGAGGATGAGGAGACGAAGTTTTTACCTTTTTGCCCATCATGGGTGTCTTTTTGCCTCTATTGTGGCATGCGATATCAGTAGGAGACATCCTCGATATTTCCTGAGTGGATGACGGCTGTCTTTGCCTTACACTCGGCTATGGATCTTAGCCCAACTAGGTGGCATGCGATTTTCATGGGTTAGCTTTGGAAAGTCCTTATCGCAAACTTTCGTTGCCGACGGGTAAACGATGTCAGTTTCGTGTCGTGTGGGTAAAGCGTGCAACCTCTACAGAGATTAATGAACTGTTCGAACAGCCGTGCCCGCGGTCAAGGGCGAGTGTAAGGTGTTTCCCATAGCGTAGATTTGTTTGACAAAGGTTTATGGAAAAGTGTTTAGTGGGAAGGTAAACGTTACCAGAGTCCGCCTGTATGGCAGACGGCTAACCTTTGTGGTTAGGAACGGGTCTGTGTGACCTGGGGTGTCATCCGACACCGAGCTGTTGTTAGGGCCATGATGGCGTTGATGTGCTGAGATAATTGGGTGAACTATGTGATGTTGTGAAAGTTAAGAGAAACTAATAGAGGAAACAAATTAATTGTTGTTTGTTAATCTTGTGACAAGTTGTTGCAAAGCAACTTGTGGAATGGGTCGAGGCGTGAGCCTCCTCTCGACAACTAAAACTTGACTCACTCATTAGGAGTTTTGTGAAATAAATCACTTTGCCAAAAAAGCAGCTTTCGCAAATAAAACCTTAGCCTCCTTGTTTAAACCAAACATGTCATTCTTTCCCCTAGCTTGCTGAGTACGTTAAGTACTCACCCTTGCCCCTTATAATAATCTATAGAGTTCGAAGACGAAGACATCGACCCGACCTCCGAGGAGTATCTCCAAGAGCAAGCCGAGTATGAAGACCTCTAGATGTTTCGTGCCTAGCCCCAAGCCTCGCCTATGGAATAAGTTAGTTGCCTAGGTTCTTTGCCTAGTGCATAGTTGCTTAGTCGCTTAGTCTCCACGCTGTTCGCTTCTGCGCCGTCGCTTTTATGTTTTTCTGTGCTGTTGTGTTGCTCATCTATGGGCCTGTCCAAGATGGCAACTTATGTAAGGACTACTACCCAGTGATGTAATAAAGCAGTTTACTTTGATTCCACATTTATTTTGTGTGTACCAGCTAGCGTATCCTGGGACTAGAACTATATCACAGGTAATGCATAACACCCCGGTGTGAGTTAGCTGTGTTTATGGCTAACGAATGTCGGGGCGTTACACATCACCTCTGGAGACGGGTAGAAAATCCGCAAACTAAACTGGAAGGAGGTACGGTCTTGCACGTCGGACCTAAAATGACGCGACCTTCGCCAACAGGTAAATTGGTATGTATCCGCATATTTGTTTTCAACAATTTAGATTTTTGCGTCAGCACAAGTTTGAATTTCAAAACTGCATTTAGTTTTTTTTTAGTTTACTTTGATTCCACATTTATTCTGTGTGTACCAGCTAGTGTATCCTGGGACTGGTACTATATCACAGGTAATGCATAACACCCCGGTGTGATTTAGCTGTGTTAATGGCTAATGAATGTCGGGGCGTTATAGCGCAAGTGGCAGCACCAGGCTAACTGCTATTCGTCAACATGATTGTGGGGTTCACGCAAGGTCAGACTAGTTGCTTTCTTGTGAGAATGAGTGGACAGGAAGAAAGGGGCAGAACATTGGAAGAAGAAGATACAATAAAAAAATGCATATAAATCTGTGGGTAGATGACAAGGCTAACTATTGTACACGCTAAACTCTTGTTAAGCTCAATCTAGCTGATGTGGATGTTTTTGGAGCCAATTATTGACTATATTATTGACCTTGCTTTAAGCCTCCATTGTCCTCGGACTCATCCATGTCACCGAGCCTCCTCCACCCTTACCGTTATGCCATCTTTGCCGTCTTCATTCTTATCGTCTTTGTGATCCTTCTCATTATCATCCTCATTGTTGGAATCCTTTGATGGCGGTGACCCGTTGAAAAACCGCTAGTCATCTAAGGCGTTGAGGGGAGTTCCAACAGGAGGAAGGCATGCAGCGGAGGAGTTGAGAGGAGGTTGAAGAGGAATGCGAGTGAGATGTGGGAGATGAACATGATGAAAAGGAGCAGGGTGAGGCTAAGGTTGGTGGAAGAGAAGCGGGATCATGGTGGCAACGATGAAGAGGGTGAAACAAAGTTGTCCAGGCAGTCGGGGGAGAAACAGAATAGCGTTGACATTGGTGAAGGGGGTCAATAGAGGAAGACAAGCAATATTAATTAACTAGCTAAAAATACAGATGTCTGCTCGGTTCTTACATGGTATTTGAATAGTTGTGAGAAAATTAGTAATATAGATCAAATATGTGATATATTAATGCATATTTTAACAGCTCAAATAAGCAAATGGAACAAATTACAAATAAAACTATATGTACTTTTCATAGTCATATTTGTTATTTTGTTGTAAGTTGTATATGTTAGAATCAAATATAAGATTGAATGTTTGTGAATTGATGTCATATATGCCTTACATCTACCAGCAATTATGTGTGCCGAAATTACCAACACATGTGGCCCCAATTTACGAAACGCTAAAGCTAGTGCCGAAATTACAAGCAGATATGGGTCACAATTGCCATCAATGGAGCAAAATTACCCGCACCTATGGGCATGGGTGGAACCGTGGAAGTTACTCCAACTAACGGGCAAATTACCAGGACGCATGTGCCAAAATTGCAAACCATTAGGAATAAGTCCACTTGCCATCCCTCCCCTTTACGCCAAGTTTAATTGACATCCATAAACCGTAATACCATAATTCTTAGTCTATCATCTTAACAAAACCGTTCAAACCAAGTCTCATGGTAATACATAAAGTTATTTTGAGTGACGTGGCTCCTAGTCAGCAACAAGAAAAAAAAAACAAACATGTGTCATGCCTTTCTTCTTCCTTCAATCCCACTCTCCCCTCTATTCCCATCTCGCTCCGCATATCTCTTCAGGGCAGCAGCCGGCCCAAGGAGGGGTCGGCGGGGGGCCACCTGGATCTCCACCATTGCCGAGCTAGCTAGTGCGCGAAGGCGTCCTTGGTGATGCGAAACTGCAGCGAGCCGCCGGCTGTCCAGTTGATCATCTCCCCCTCCTGGCTCCTGCTCCGGCTACATCGCCAGGTCGACGACGACGACCTAGCTTGACGTCGTCCTCCCCGCATAGCCTCCGGTTGATGGACCTTAACTGCATCAAAACCAGCAGCAAAATTGATCAGCCGCGCGCATGCTTGACGGATTCAGAGGATGCGCCGTGCGTGTATGGGGTATGGATTACTGATGTATATATAGTTTAACAACCCTTAGAATGGCAAGAATAGAAAAACGGTGAAATAGAAAAAAAACACAGGGTTTTAACAGAAATACAATTGTAAAACAGAGAATTAGAAAATATAGGAAAAATATAAAATGATCGTTTGATTGAACCATAGGAAAAATACAGAAATCAGATGAGAGAGGAGAGAGAAGAAGGGAGTAGTGAGGACATGTGGGGCCACATGGGTCCCACCATTTTTATTATTTTGTGTGTGAAACTGACATGTGGATGCAACGGGTTTTCTTATTTTTCCGAATCAAATTGTCATGTAAGCGACATATCAATATTACGTGGGACAAAGACATAGTCAAATGAGCCACGTAGGTGCCATGTCACCTAAAACCAGAGACAATATTATCGAGGGACCTTATTTACACGATTTTGTAAGTTGGGGGATGCGATATGTCCGTTTTTATGATCCAGGGATGAATTTCGAACTCAGTGACAAATTGAGAGACATAAAGTGAACTTATTTCTTATAATTATGATCCGTTTGCATCCCGTATATATGGGTCTAATTCTGCCATATGTATGCCTAATTTTGGCTCATTGTATAAGAATAAAACCAGCTCGATTGAGGTCGCACCACTCATCAGGGTTCATATTCGATTGAATTTTGTTTCGAATATCATGAAATATGGCCTTTGGAAAGCTTAGATTTGCAAGCTACTCAGATTTTTGTGGCAAATTTTGTGAATCTGTCATCGTCATCTCGGTACTAGAGCTCAACATTATTTCAAGCTGAAATGCAATTGCAAACTTTGTCATCGGTTTCCTTGGTAGGAACGGATGCAAAGAGAGTAGTAGTATTCTGGATGAAGGCGACAAACATGACCAATGAGGTGTTTGGATCCGGACTAAACTTTAGTCTCCGCACATCGGATGTTTGGACACTAATTTAGAGTATTAAATATAGATAATTTACAAAACTAATTACATAAATAAGAGTTAATCTGCGAGATAATTTTTTTAAGCCTAATTAATCTATAATTAGAGAATGTTTACTGTAGCATCA
>CM020184.1:26187355-26199183 GCA_009805545.1 Oryza longistaminata | reverse complement strand
ATTCCCAGTATAGACAAAAAAATTAAAATTAATTACACAGATTATATGAATTGCGAGACGAATCCTTTCAAGCCTATTGCTCCATGATTTGATAATGTGGTTTATAGTAATATTTGCTAATATGGATTAATTAGTTTAATATAAATTCGTCTAACTTTACAGATGGAGTTCATTAAATTTGTTTATTATTAGACTACATTTTAATAATTTACATCTGTCCGTATATCTGTGTACATGGTAAAAATTTTTCAACCCGTGGATGTAAACACAGCTGAATGCAGGCAAGCTGCTATCCAGTGATGGCATGCCACCCGAGAACTGAAATGGATCTTGGGCCTATTTGGATGGGGTTCTGTTTGAGAGAATGAAATAAGAAGGTTGAGAGATACGCAAAACGAGGTGGGTCATTAACGCATGATTAATTCAGTTTAACTATTTTAATTTTCAAAAATGGATTCATATGGGATTTCTTTTAAAGCAACTTTCCTATAGAATTTTTTGTGTGAGAGGAGGCGTTTAGTTAGTTTCGAAAAGCGTGCGCGCGGAAAACAAAACAACAAACCTCACATCACCCACTTGCCGAACGCAGCTAGTCCCCGTTCCTATTCGGATGTTTGAACACTATTTAGAAGTATTAAACGTAGCACTTAATAATTAAAACCGCATTCCATAACCGCTGGACTAATTCGAGACAAATCTATTGAACCAAATTATCTAATGATTAGCCTATGTGATGCATACATGTAAATTCTGTCCTATATAGCTAGTGTCAGCACGGCCATGCGCAGTTGCGTCCCACATTAGTTTCGACTTGCTTCCTGGTCCAAGGAGAAGGCGATCTGGTGTCTCAATCTCATCAGTGAGCGACTCTCTGTATCTGGAGATTGTATGCATATTGGAGTTGTAGAGTTAGCATTAATTGAGCTTGGCATCCTCAAGATAACATCTCGATCGATCTTGTTTTGTCGGACGGCGAGCAAGACAAAACGATATTCAGGCCGTGTTTAATTCCCTTCAAACTTTCAACTTTTTTGTCATATCAAATATTTTGGCACATACATGAAGCATTAAATGTGAATAAAAAAACAATTACACAGTTTACATGTAAATTGCGAGACGAATCTTTTGAGCCTAATTACACCATGATTTGATAATGTGGTGCTACGGTAAACATTTGCTAATAACGGATTAATTAGGGCCGTGTTTAGTTCCAAAGTTTTTCTTCAAACTTCCAACTTTTCCATCACATCAAAACTTTTCTACACAAACAAACTTCCAACTTTTCTATCACATCGTTTCAATTTCAACTAAACTTCCAATTTTTGTGTGAACTAAACACAACCTAGACTTAATAGATTCGTCTCGCAGTTTATAGGTGGAATCTGTATTTTGTTTTATTATTAGTCTACGTTTAATATTTTAAATGTGTGTTGGTATACTTAGAAGAAAATGAAATGGAACTAAACACGGCCTCAATCTCCTCCAAGTCTTTCAGGCTTAATTTCAGTCAGTTAGTCAATCAGGGAATCAGATTTACAGGTTAAGCGATCCGCAGTCCTTGTCAGCAACACATGGATACATATACGCCACGAATATACACGGCAAGCAAACAAAAATTGAGCAGGAGTATAGTACACTCCGTCTCTGCCTGTACACATACGTCGTACCATCGTTGTCGTCGTACCTGCAGAGCAGAGAGATTCCTTCTATGGCTGCTAGCTAGCAGAGATCAATGGATCATGACATGCATATTTTGTCGATCGCTCTAGTCCAAGTTAATCCATCGATCGTATATATATGGCCAATACGATAATTAAACCGAAATTTACCGGCTTCATGTGTTCTTCCTTTAACCGATCATTCTATCCACACACACACAGCTACTGTGTTGGTATCTGAAATCATTTTGTATCATGAACGACCCTAGCCACAAAAACCAATGGAAGATGCAGACATGTTTGCTGGTTCAATTTAGCTGCACATTTTGGCTTTCAGTTTTGGTTTCATGGATCTCAAAAAACTAATGGGAATGGATATATAAAATAATTGGATTATATAACATTTCGTTAAAGAAATGGTTTGGTTTCAGGGTCTTCAGTTCGTAAGAACTAATTTTGTCTCTCTTATAAAACTGGATCTGTATAGATCTTTGGTTGAGAAATAAATGGTTCACTTTCAGCAACAATCCCATGCACCGTACCTCAATTATTTGATCTTCAGGGCTCGTGCAGAAATATTAATTACAGCTAGCAACATCAGCTGTATATATATAGCCTGTACTAACAATATCTGTATTTAACTCGGATTACACTTCAGATCAGAAGCAGAGTTGGACAGAGATCTCAGAAAGATTAAATTGGATCTTGAAGGCATATCCCCTGGTGTATTCATGTTTATGCCAACACACAGCAGCACACCAAATCAAAACCAAACACTGCAACTCGCATCGCATCGCCATTTGCCAGCAACAAGCAAACAAACTAACGGATGCCTAACTAATTAAACTTGACCAAATTAATCACTGGGAGGCGACATATCACACATCAGACAGCTGCATCTTACCAAGACGCAACTCATGCATTATAATTAGCAGCCGTAGTACTAGGATCAGGTCTCCTTTAAATTATAGGAACGAAAAAACATACGATTCTGACATGAATGCAAGTGTAGAACAGAGGATGCAAAACACCGAAAAAAACATAGAAATGGCTGTTTGATTGGGCCACAGAAAAAAAACACAGGAATTTGAGAAGAGATAAAGACTTGAAGGATTCTTTCATAAGTTCTACCTCATGTTAAATTTCCTCCAAACTTGCATAGAAAAGTCATTCTATAGTGATTTCATAGGATTCGTAGGATCCATTCCTTTGATTCAAAAGGCTATATAGGAAAATTTTCAATAGAAATGAAATACCTCTAAAATTCCTATAAATTTCCTTTGAATCAAGGGCCCTCAGGTTTTGAAAGCAGTGCTCGATCCGTAATGATATTTTACTCACCATTTTATGACACCAATTATAGTTTTTTGAAGCACGTGTTTGATGATCATTGTCCTCTTTCTACAACTATGCATTTTAAAAAATTCATTGAAAAAATAATTCATGGAAAATGTTTGCCAAGATCTATCAATACAGGTCGATCGATATAAAACTATTATATATATTTAGGGACAAGAAGAATGATAGTCTACAGGCAGTAACTAATAAAAAAAACTAACACATTCTAATACAATAAATTTAAATATACCAGGTTGGATTTTTTTAACTTAGGGATACTGTACAATTTATATCTACCATGACCCACATTGATTATCGTACACAAGCAGGTCAGCATTCAAGCACCACGCGTTGGAGGTAGCTAGCACATGATTAGTTGGCAGAAAATATGATACGGCTAACTGTCTGTTTGACTCAACTTCAACTACAGCTCGACCTCTTCTAAAGTTGAAGTTCAGCCAAACAATTTAGCTCCACCCAAATAAGAGCGAAGCTGAATGAAACACTCTCACGATGAACTAGAGAGTAGAGCTAGGTCCAGAAAGCTGCATAACTTCACTCAAAATCTAACTCCTTGAGCTAAATTTAGGATTAGAGTGTAGCTAACAGGCTTAATTAGTAACTGTGGCCCTTAATTGGGTTGGATTGGCCAGATCAAACGTTTGAGTTCTGCCAGGTTTCCCCTATCGTCTGCACAGGTTCATTACCACCCGCGTTATTGACTTATTGTGGTACTGTAACAGTAAAAAACTGGCGTGAATTTATCTCTAAAAATTTAAATTCATCATATTTTATATCTTACGGTAAGAGTCACTATAACCACGTGGTAAGGCATGATACAAACATGCGAAAGAACCAAAATCACTTGAAGAGAAACACAACATCAACATTTAACAACACAGAAATACTACTATAATATTGTGCTGCTTCTATGTTTTTTCTCTTTTTTCAAAAAATTGAATTAGAATAAGTTTTATCAAACCGTACCACTGGTTTGTGTACTCCACGGTAAGCACAGCTACCGATGGTTAGGGAAACCCTAGGTTCGGCTCGTGTCATTTAATCTTAACAGAGCGCAGTTCAGCTATGCTCATTATTAGTCTTAACAGCTGAATGGCTAAATTATTCGGTTCACGAGCTAGTCCATTAAGCTTGTTAACAGACTTATCTCATTATATCAATTTATAATTTTGAATTTCCAGTTTATCATACGTTAACATAATAAGTGACAACATTAGTTTGAAAGTAAACAAAGAACTAAGTAGTAACGTAAACACTAGTATAGGCCTTCTGACTAACGGCTAAATAAGTACTACTCTATTTTTTAATATATAATATCGTTGATTTTTTTAATAAACATTTCACCATTTGTTTTATTTAAAATTTTATGTTAAATATAAAAAAATATAAACATGCTTAAATAATATTTGATAATAAATCAAGTCACAATAAAATAAATAACAATGACATAATTTTTAATAAAACAAATAATCAAACGGATCTAAAAAATTAATGGTGTTATATATTAAGAAAATGAGATAGTAAGCTCCTAAGCTCGCTCTTTGTTAAGATAGCGAGCGAAAAAGCTGACCAGCTTGGCTCTCAGCCCACAATAACTACTCCTTCCGTTTCTATATTATAAATCGTTGACTTTTTTTAAGTCAAAGTTCTTTACGTTTGAATTAAGTTTATAGAAAAATTAGCAAAATCTACAACACAAAATTAGTACTAATAAATTTAACATTAAATATATTTATAATATGTTTGTATGTATTAAAAATGTCAGTGAATTTTCTATAAACTTGATCAAATTAAATAATTTTTTTAAATAAATTAAATGACTTATAATCTAAACAGGAGGAGTACTTCGTTCGATTCAATTCGAACATAAGCTCTATGCTTTTCTTCAGCCCTGCTGCAGTGCCGCTGCATTTGCCAAAAAAAGAAAAGACATGGCAGGGCCTAACCTCCAGAGTCTCTTGAGATAGACACGGACGCGCGGAGGGCATCGGCCAGAGAATGCCACGACATGGTGACTAGATGAGCAGCTAGCGGGTTTCAGCTGGTACCGGCCGGGACAAAAATGCGCTCGATCGAGCCTGATCGATCTGATTCAATGATTCTTCTCCACGAATGTAGGCCCCGGTTGATCCACTTTTTTCAAAACCTTTTCGCTGGCTAGCTAGCCACACCGATTGTAATCGAGTGGTGCATGCTGGATCTAGCTAGCTAGGCCGGATTAATTAATTTTGACAATAAGACTAGCTACGGCACTTAGATACATGGGTATAATAACGGTAAAACAGTAGAGTATATAATGTATAGACGAATAGTAAGTTTTTTTTCTCTCTATCGATGGTTCATATTTATATATGTCGATATTTTTCATTAAAAAAACTTGCTAATAAGTTTCTTTAAATATATTTTGCATGGCCAAGTTTACGATATGAAAAGCAAATGAGCAAAAAAATGAGTGAGCTCTCCGACTCAATCTAACAAACTAGACAATATACACATTTAACAGAAACGTTGATTAACATCTTACAAATGACTTTTCATCATCTGAGATTCATTCACACAGCGTATCTTCCTCCTTTCCCTTTCCCTCTCTCTGTTTAGCTAACGTGTTGTCCCACTCCCCCTCTCACCTCAACGATGTCAAGAAGGCTCAAGGCCCAAGCCGCTTTACCCTAACGTCGACCTAGCAGCCTCGGCCGTGTTCGTGACCCGCCCACTTGGCTTGCGCTGGGTTACAACCAAGGTAATAAATAGCGTTCGTAACGCCGCCCAATACGGCAGCGACCTCTACCGGCTAACCGCTACAAGGTAGCGGACTGAAGATAGCATGTTGAACTTCGCGTCCGCTATAGTGTTTCGCTACCGCTATAGCAGCCTGTTATAGCGCTTCGCGACCCCGCTATAACAGCCCACTATTGACTTTGTTGGACCGTTATAACGTTTAAATGTTGTTCTTCATATATGGATTGTAGAACTTTATATTGTTTATCTTATTTATCTTATATTATATATCTATATGTTATTTCATTTTTTAGTTATGAAATGTAGAGTAATTAGAAATGTATTATTAATTCTAATTTTTATGTAAAATTTATGTTAATATTGATATATTTAAGGTTATTTTCTAATATTTGCTATTGGAACTTAGCGTTCGCAATAGCGCCCACTATCCGCAATCCGTACCCAGACACTAATCTGCTAACAATCCGCTATATGCTATTTATTACCTTGGTTACAACCTCCTAATTAACCTCGCTCTGTTTTTTCCCCCTATATCGTCAGACTCGGTAGCTTCAGCACCATTGCTACTCAACCCATTCCACTATCCACTGCCGAGCCATCACCTTTCATAGCCATGCTTCTAAATCCAATGATCTTCCTTCTCCCCACTCTAACCACGGACCTGAATCCCTAAAAACTTTAAGTTGTTGGGTAGCCACCGATTGTTGGAGATGGAGAGAGGAGCTGGACTCACGAATCTTCAAGTATATTAGTTGGTTTCAAAATCTGTAAGAAATCCCTCTTAATTTTGTGTCGAATGACATTCAGTAATTTCGATAATCAAATGTTAGGTAAGGATAATATATGCTCATTGCGAATAACTATATGCTCACTGCGATAAATACAAGCAAAGTCCAAACCACTAATTAAGACGCATACTGTACATCATATCGAATGACACAGTACTTATGCACCAAAAACATAGGTAGCAAACTCACCTATACGACAAAAATTAACAAATTTTGTTCCAAAGACGATATAGAGTAATTAGGAAGAAAAACATGCTAGATTTGTAACAGCTATAACATGTGCTCTAATAATTAAGTTACTTTATACGAGAGAAGGAGGCTGTAACTACTAATTACTTACGAAAAAAACACACAAAAACAGGCTGTTGCAGCCTCACATTTATTGGATCCATCGGCCTCAAAAGCCGCAGAGTCCACGTTTCCTCGCCGCGCCGCGCCACGCCCACGCACGCCGCGCGCTCTCCTCGCCTCGCCCTCGCGTGTCGCGCGCCTCGCTTCATAAGCACCACCACCCCAGCCGCGCTCGCCGGCGGCGCGCCCACCTAGCTTCACCAACCCACCCAGCCATGAAGAATGACGACGACGTCGAGTCGCCGCTCCTCGCCGCGCCGCCGAGACGCGACCACCACGACGTCGACAACAGCCACCCCGCCGCGGCTCCTCCTTCGCCTCGCCTGCGCCGTCGCCGCCTCCCTCACCTCCATCATCTACGGCTACAGTACGTAATCTACACAAATCCCAAATCGATCCGCTCGCCGCCGCGCCCGCCACGCCGCGCCGCCATGGCCGCTAGCTTGCTAAGGTTTTCCTCTCTTTGGTACGCACACAGATCGGGGCGTGATGAGCGGCGCAGAAGTTCGTGCAGCTGGACCTGGCGTGAGCGACGCGGAGATCGAGGTGCTCATCGGGGCGACGAGCATCTACTCCCTCGTCGGCTCGCTGGCGGCGGGGTGGGCTTGCGACCGCGCGGGGCGCCGCCGCACCATCGCGCTGTCGGCGGCCATGTTCCTCGCCGGCTCCGCCGCCACCCGCGGCGGCGAAACGGCTACGCCGCGCTCATGGCCGGCCAGCTCGTCGCCGGCGTCGCCTGCGGGTTCGGCCTCGTCGTGGCGCCCGTCTACATCGCCGAGATCGCGCCGCCGTCGTCGCGCGGCTTCCTCGCCTCCATCCCCGAGGTTCGTTGTGGCACTTGCGGATTTTTTTTTTTCTTTTTTTTTTTTTGCATGTTGCTAACTAATTACTTCTTTCTCCGCATGCCTAATCCCTAATTAGGGAGTACTAATTAATCTTCTAAAATTAAGTTCAATTAGACTTCTTCTTCACATGATTAATTTGCTCATTAGGGAGTATACTTAGTAATCTCTAATGATCAGATTAAGTTCAATTAATACACTAACTATTGTGGTTTGGATCGAGATCAAGAAATACGTAGTGTTAATTACCCGAGTAAGAGAAAGAGGTTAGGTATAGTGTTATTAATATGTGATTAGATAGATACTTAGCTGAGCCACGTCAAGCTGAGGCATCCTAATCTAAAATGAATTAATTAAAACGAAATCAAATCGATCTTCTCTGCTTAACAATATATTCTAGTACGAGATTTGTTGGGACCTGAGGGGCACATGCATGAACACGCCGGAAATTTAATGCTTTTTAATGAGATTTTACCGTGGCAATTATGCATGGTTCAAAATTAAATTAGATTGTACTAGCATAAAGTGTAATTTATCTGGCTGTGAATGAGTCCACTAAACTGAACTTAACTTTAACTAAGCATAGAAATACGAGTTCAATTCCTCTACGTATTTTGTCACGCATTTGATACATTATCCTTTCCTTATTATAATGTCAATAAAATTTGGTTGGAATTTTATAAATGTTGATTTATACGTA
Organism: Oryza longistaminata; assembly: GCA_009805545.1. NCBI lineage: Eukaryota > Viridiplantae > Streptophyta > Magnoliopsida > Poales > Poaceae > Oryza > Oryza longistaminata. The sequence continues at coordinate 26,190,746 of CM020184.1, read as the reverse complement.
TCATTTTAGACAATAGTAGTACTCCTCTGTTTCATATTATAACTCATTTCATCTTTATCTTTTTCATTTTAGACAATAGTAGTACTCCTCTGTTTCATATTATAACTCATTTCATCTTTATCTTTTTCCTAGTAAAATTTTATTAAGTTTAATCAAGTTTATAAAAATTTTAGCAACATCTAAAATATTAACTTATTTTTGTTAAAAATCTAACATTGAATATATTAATATGTTTGTTTTGTGTTAAATAAACAACTATATTCTTTTATAAATTTGATCTAAGTTAACAAAATTTGACTAAGAAAAAGTTCAAAACAGTTTAAATGACTTATAATATGAAACGAATAGAATAAAATTTTGCGAAATGGGTTGTTTTGAGTGAAATTGATGCTGAGCTGAGCTTTGTGTTGATGGCTGCCACGTCAGATCGCCGGCAACTCCGGCATCCTGCTGAGCTACATCGCCGACTTCGCGCTCGCCGGCCTCCCCATGTCGCTCAACTGGCGCCTCATGATCGGGGCATCGGGCGGCCGGGTCCCCCGCCGCTCTTCCTCGCCGCCGCCGCGCTGCTCGCCATGCCGGAGACGCCGCGCTGGCTCGTCCTGCACGGCCACCACGACGACGCGCGCCAGGTGCTCGTCCGCACCACCGGGCGGCGACGCCGCCCTCGCCGAGCGCCGCCTCCAGGAGATCGTGTCGTCCGTCAAGAGAGCGCGACGAAGCAGCAGCTAGCCTCCCGCCGCCTCGGCGGCGGCGGCGGGCGTCGACGACGAGCGTGTGGCGCGCACATCCTGGTCCGGCCGACGCCGGCGGTCCGGCGCGTGCTGTTCGCCATCCTCGCCTGCAGTTCTTCCAGCAGGCGTCGGGCGTGGCGGCGATGGTGCTGTACGCGCCGCGGGTGTTCAACCACGTCGGCGTGACGTCGGAGCGCGCGGTGCTCGGCGCCACCGTCCTCCTCGGCGCCACCAAGACCGCCTCCATCGTCGTGCCGCTCTTCCTCGCTGACCGCCTCGGCCGCCGCCCGATGCTGCTCTCCAGCGCGGGCGGCATGGCCGTGTCGCTCCTCGTCCTCGGCTTCTCCCTGCGCGTGTCGTCGTCTTCCGGCTCCGGCTCCGAGTGGTGGCGGCGGGCGACGAGCGTGGCGGGCGGCGGCGGCGTTCATGCGACGTTCTCGGGTGGTTCGGGCCGGTGATATGGATGTACGGGTCGGAGATCCTGCCGCTGCGGCTGCGGGCGCAGGGCACGGAATCGGGACGGCGGCGAACGGGTGATGAGCGCGGCGGTGGGGATGAGCTTCATCTCGCTGTACGAGGCGGCGGGCATGGCCGGCACATTCTACCTTCTCGCGGCGTGCTCCCGCGGCGGCGTGGGTGTTCGTCTACGCCTGCCTCCCGGAGACCAAGGGGGGGAGCCTCGAGGAGATGGAGGCGCTCTTCGACGCCGCCCACCCATCCTCGCCGCCGCCGGGCGTCGTGATCAATCACGCGGCGCGCGGGGAAGACGAGGTTTTGTGTGGTCGTCGCCCTCCTCGCCCGGCGTCGTCGTGATCGGGAAAAAGGTTGTAAAATGTGGGATAGGGTGTGGTAAATTGGTAATTAATTAAGGAATGTCAGTAAGCAGGATGGGTAAATGTTAATTTGTTGGTGTGTAATTTAATTTTTTATGGCAAGGTCACCACCAAGATCACCAGCCAATGTTTGTAATGCTCTCCATGAAACGATAGGGATTACAGTCCAATTTTTGTCCTTTCAAGCATACTATACAATATTTCCATCTTTTAGGTCGGTCAATTATGATTGAAACTCACATCTCATCAGGAGACATCACTAGATACAATGTCTATTCTTATCATCATTGCATGGCCCTTGTTTAATCATTCGCCATCATCATATCCCACCGTTGTCACAATCCACACTGGTTTCAATCGTCGTTTCAAAAAAAATTCACATTGGTTTCATTCGTGACAACTTGTATTTTAATCATGGTTAAGTCATAACACATTCTTTGTCTTCACTCTTGAGCTTCTCTTTTTCTCTGATTTAATTAGCCCAACTGTCAAATCAATGTTGTTTGAGTTACAATTCTCTTCTCTGCTTGGCCCCAAGTGTCAAATCAAGGTTGTCTTAATCTAATCTAACCCTCTAATGTTCTTTCAGTCACAAGATCACGATACCTGGTTTTATCCTGTCACGGCATTTGACAAGACGCAAACAAGTACTCCGACGGCTTGTTTGATAATTCCTGGGAAAAGGATTAGAAGTTTACACGAGAAAATTGATAGTGAGATTAAGATATGAATTTAATTTTTAAATTCCACTAGTTTTGTAGATATGGTGGAAATTGATAGGGAGTTTAGTCAGAGATTAGGTCATTAATGAAAATGGATGGTTGAGATTTGTTTAGGCAGAGTAGAGTAGGAATCCTCTCCCAATTATCATCCCCTACCCAGGTATTGAAAACGATGGAGTTCCTTCCTTAATTTCTATCCCACCAAAATTCTCATGGCTCCCAACCAAACAAAACAATTAATAGTCTAATCTTTCTAAACTTCCAATCCCTCCTAAAAACTTCTCCCGACCAAACGGACTGTAAAAACTCTTGCTGCTGGCTCCTGCAATTGGGCCTACCAAGGCCCAACTCAATAGATACGGCCCAGCCAAGTCCATCATGTACAAATTCTGCAGGAGAGTCTATTTTTTCCTCCCTAATTTCTTGCTCCTGATTGAATCGTGTTCCTCAGGTATAACACCTCCCACATATTCCAAAACTGGTGCAAACCGGCCACCGGCTAGGGACTCTACCTGCTCTGCCCAGACTACTACTTCTCCGTCGCCCTAGGGGGACGATCGGTCGCCTCCTCCTGCGGGCTTCTCCAGCTACTCTGGGAGATGAAGTCGATTTTACACCTGTATTCAAATATGATGGATGTGTTATATCTGATTTTACTGTTGAGAAAGGTGATTTAATCGGAGGCAAGAGTTGAGGGAGGCAAAATAGACTAACTCCTTCTCCAAGATCCAGCAGCCCAGAAGACAAATTCACCTCTCTAGCCTATTCTTCTCATTTCCTCGTGTCTCTGTCTGAAACTCTGAATGCTGCACTGCGCTGTTCCCTGAGCTACCCTGTTCTGACGCTGCACCCACTCAGATTTAGTTCTTCCAGCACCGAATGGTTAACCTCTGGTTTCCAAATCCAAGGATCCAACAGCACTGTCATTCTTGCTTACTACTGCTACATGAAACTGGCATTGGACAGGGTGCTGGTCAAAGCCTTTGCCTGAATGGCTGAATCTGTATGTTCTTCAGAGTAGTTCAGAGTTCAGAACAGCAGAGTACATTTCAGCAAGGCAGAGGCTTCTGTTTATTTTCACCATTGTCAATGAAAGCTTCAG
>CM020184.1:26148947-26184013 GCA_009805545.1 Oryza longistaminata | reverse complement strand
CCGAGCAGTTCAAGAAGCTCTTCCCGCCGACGAGGGGGGCCTGCGAGTTCAACGCCGCCCTCACCGTCCCCTTCTTTCACTGGCTCGTCGGCCCATCAGAGGGTACCAGCTCGATTGCTTTCTTCTTCAGATGTCATCACAATTCAGAGTCAGACACACAAACTAGTTCTCATCTTGGATTTTTCAGGTTGTGGAGGTTGAGGTCATGGGGTGAAGCAGAAGAGTGGAGTGCTGATAAAGAAATGCAGGTACGATGGTCGATTCAAGTGTGTTCGTCTTGGATTTCAAGCGATTCAGTAAAAGTTCAGAGAAGATTCATCTCCATGGAATTCGTTTCAGGTACCTGGAGAACAGCGGCTGCGTCGGAATGTGCGTCAACATGTGCAAAATTCCAACACAAAAACTTCTTCACCAACGAGTTCGGACTCCCTCTCACCATGAATCCAAGTAAGACAGGCATTGTTCTTCTGACATTGACATACTACCATTTGACATGCATGTTGTCCATCCTTTTTCTTCTCAATTTTTACACTGTCCTAACTGATTATGTACCCTGAAGTACTGAATTTATGAATCACCGCAGATTTTGAAGATATGAGCTGTGAAATGATTTACGGCCAAGTGCCCCCACCCTTGGAAGAAGACCCAGCATCAAAACAGCCCTGCTATGCCAATCTATGTGAGTTTCACCCAAATTGCCAACATCTCAGATTGAAGAATCTGACCAAATCTAGCTAGCACTGCCAGTTTGAAATAGCAGCAGAGCATATCGCAGACTTATTATGGTTGTTCTTGATTTTTGTTTTTTTTGTTTTCAGGTTCCATCTCAACACCCTCAGCGCCAATTTGTCCCAAACTTCAGACTTAGAGCACATCACATCAATGCTGAGTTCAGATGTTGGGCGTTTTCAGTTTCTTGTGAAAACGCTCGCACCACAGCTCATAGCCCATAGTAGCTAGGTAAGAATCAGTTAACCAATTGTGTGGTACGATCTTGTTCTTGCTGCGTATGACTAATTATTAGTTTCTTTTACTTTGTTCACTTGCCTGCAGGCCAATCGACAGTTCATACGTTGTACCACTCTTTATCATTTGGTATATAGATAGACAGATCACAAAAAACCGTCAATGATCTCCTTGCCAGGGAAAATTAAGGCTTTGCCTTTGAGCTCGAGAAATTTCCACATAAATATTTTACTAGTTAGATAGTTTCCGCAATAATCCCTTATTTATTCCTCATGTAAAAAAATGCAGTGCTTGTATACAGAAATTCTTGTGCCCACTACCTGTAATTAAAGATCCATCATGGTATTAATATAGTACAAATGCAATATTTCAAATATTCATGTAATTGTTCTTGCTTCGATTCGATGTAACCGTTAAACCAAACTGCAGTGCATGTTCCATCAATCCTTTGATGTACGCACACCTGCAATCTTCATAATCAGCCAAAGAATCATGTCACTTGTTGAACAAAGCAATTTCTAGTTCGAGCTTGCAGCGAGTAAACAGGCTTGCAAAAGAAAAGGCCGGCCCATTTGAGAAGGCCTCGACGAGCCAGCGGCTCACACAGACACAGCAAATGCCAACGTTGTCCTCGTTTAGTACCACATCGCAGGATCAAGGAGAGTAGTACCAGGAAGAGGCTACAAAAGCAGGGGGTAGCCAATGCTGCAACTCATACCTTTCTCGGCCTTTTGGCTAAGATAAGTGTAGTATCTGTTCTTATCAGTTTATTTGGCTAAGATCAAGTGTAGTATCTGTTCTTATCAGTTTAATATCTGATATGTGGCCATATGGGCCATGTGTCCACTTTGATATTAAATTTATTTTTTGTGGGGGAGGGTCCACCATAGTGGCTTGCCACTAGGGCCCTCGTGTGTCGCCTAGACGTTGCACTGTAGCCCTGGCAGGCGCACCCCAACCCAATCCAATTGAACTTATTAAATCCAATTTATTCAAGCTCTTTGTTTCAGGGGATGAAATTTGCCTTTAAACTTTTTTAGTCTCTTTTGGTGGTCTCTTTGATTTTGCTGAATAGCATTGGCACATCCACTGGTATTGTCAGGAGCACAAATCTGTTCTTCAAAATACATACTGACATATCTCTTTTTGTTTGAATATATTCAGACTGACAATTCAGAACAAAGTACAGTGTCTAACTAAAACAATGACATATCTCTTTTTGTTTGAATATATTGTCTTTTTGTTTGAACTAGGAAGAAAACCCGCGCAGATGCGCAGGCAGTTTTATGAAGACAATTTTTAAAAAAGGTTATATCTCACCATTTATAAGCCGAGAAATATATTGCATACTTTAATATATTTATGTAATAAGGTTATCTCCTAGATTAAATAAAATCACTTTGCCTGGTTACATATAAATTTTCTTGTTGTCACTTCAACATATTATCACTGTTTAAAAGCCAAGTACCTATTCATAGATGAACTACGTAATGTATCAATAAAATAAGCCTAATACATCATTAATACATTGAAATATCCACTACACGTAAGTGTTTCGTGCCTCACCAATTTTCAAAACTATATATAAATATTGTAAAAATACCACTTGTACAAATTAATAGAATAACATCAAGTTATACATAAATGCTTCTCTAATGCGTGAAGCCGATTATAGTGGCAAGATTTTCTTTGTCTGTTGCCTTGAAACATGGGTCCCATATCGATGTAGTTGTGCACCTCCAGACTAACCTGGAGCACAATTTTAATGCCTAATTTACTATCACACCCTTATCGAGTTGTGCATCGGTAAGTAGTAAGTTGAGCACTATTGGTGACTGTGGTCTCCACTGGGACCGCCTTAACTCCCATATGTACGTCCCTGTTATACTTAGAGCAATGTAGCAAACTATGTTATTCATGCTTATGCCCTTCATGAAAGGAAAAAGAGAAGATGGAGGTGATCAAAAGAATGTTTTTTTTTTATGTTTTGAGAGTAGATTCATGGTATAGAGTAGACACCACGTGTTTATGGTGTTAAACATTATGCAATTTGAAAATGAGCGAAGTTGTAATTCGACGGTACTAAAAGAGAAGATGGAGGTGATCAAAAGAAATTTTTTTTTAAGTTTTGAGTAGATTCCTGGTATAGAGTAGACACCATGTGTGTTTATGGTGTTAAACATTTATATTTTGACAAACATCTATAGTTTAGCGCTTGGTTTATTTTCAATACTTATTGTTGATAATCACATGAGACACCTTTACTAATTCGAAGAATATATTTATTTTTTTCAAATTTATTAATAATAACTAATATGTGGGAGTATATGGGAGTTTTTTTTTGTATGATACTATATACGTATATTTTTTTTGGTTCTATCTTTTTTTGACACGATGGCTTCCTTCTTTATTCTTTTACCGTACGTATGTAGGTTTTATTGTTCCTTTTCAATCTTACGTACTTACTTTTTTTTTTGGCGAACCTATTCTCTCTCGTATGTATAGGTGGAAAGTATTAGTATTAGAGATATATATCTAATCTAATGATCTAAATAACGGATCCATCAATTTAAGTGAAAATCAACGGTATAGATATAGATATAATCTAATGGTCTAAAATAACGGGTCCACTAATTTAAATGAAAATCGACGGTGAGATTAAATAGTGCTACATGGCGGTTTAGGAGCGTTTATAAGAATGCCACGTGTCGTCTTGAGAGTGTTTGTAGGACGTTTAATGGACTTTTAGTATATAATAATAGATAAATAGATAGATAGATATATTCAGATTGGCAATTCAGAACAAAGTACAGTATCTAACTAAATCAAGGAGCCAATAGATACAAGACAATTAGATGAAAGCGGCTGTTCCCACATACCATGTTGCTCGATCTCTGTTATTTTTCTTTCAGGTCTTTTGTTAGATGCCTCAGTGAGAATTTATGCCAATCATATAGATAGAGCACAAAGCAACAGTTCCAATCCTAATCATTTTCTGTTTTATCATTTGTGTTTGTACATAGCGATAAACAAATCATCAATGATTTCCTTCTCTGGGTTAATTAAGGCCTTGACTTGAGCTTGAGGATTCTTCTTGCAAAGTGAAGTGGACAGTTGCATCTAAGAACCCTTGTTCAGAATGTAAAAAGTACAGTTGTGTACTGAAATTATTGTTTTATGCCCAGCACATGTAAAGTCTCACCATGGTCTATAATGTAGTGAAAATGGCAAATGTTTATGTAATTGTTAATTCGCGCTGCATGCGTTCGGACGTTCATAATTTTATTAGGTGTGTGCTCATAATAGATCCAAAGCAGGGATACAATTACTGGAGCACAATTGTTTCTGTTTTCTGCAAAAAAAAAAAAAAAAGAGTTCCGGTTTTTTGTGATCTTCAGACTGAAATTTCAGAAGTAAGTACAGTAACAAAATCAAAGAGCGAATAGATACAAGATCAAAGCACACTTTGGTCCTAGATACATGTCTCTCTAAATGTTTTAATTCAGGTCAATTCATTGATGCTCTCCACACCAATTTGTTCCAAACTTTAGACTTCAATAAAGAGCAGAGGTCTGGAGTTGAGATCTTGATCGCTTTCAGTGAGTAGATTTTGATCAGAGAAGGGGGTCTGAATATTTTTTTCTCCGAACCCCCAAGTAAACACGAACCCCAGTAACACAGGCTTGCAAAAAAAAAGGCCGGCCCATTTGAGAAGGCCTCGACGAGTCAGCGGCCCACACAGGCACAGCAAACGCCAATGCTGTCTTCGTTTTGTACCACATCGCAGGATCAAGGAGAGTAGTACCAGGAAGAGGCTAGAAAAGCAGGGTGTAGCCAACGTTGCAACTCATACCTTTCTCGGCCTTTTGGCTAAGATCAAGTGTAGTATCTGTTCTTATCAGTTTAATATCTGATACGTGGCCATGTGCCCACTTTGATATTAAATTTATTTTTTGTGGGGGAGGGTCCACCACAGTGGCTTGCCACTAGGGCCTTCGTGTGTCGCCTAGGCGTTGCACTACAGCCTTGGCTGGCGCACCCCAACCAAATCCAATTGAATTTGTTAAATCCAATTTATCCAAGCTCTTTGTTTCAGGGCATGAAATTTGCCTTTAAACTTCTGAGTCACTTTTGATGGTCTCTTTGATTGCTGAATAGCATTTGCACATCTACTGGTATTGTTAGGAGCACAAATCTGTTTTTCAAGATACATACTGGCAAATCTTTTTTTGTTTAATATATTCAGACTGACAATTCTGAACAAAGGAGCACAAATCTGTTCTTCAAAATACATACTGACAAATCTTTTTTTTGTTTGAATATATTAGATGAAAGCACGGCTGTTCCCACATACCATGTTGCTCAATCTCTGTTAATTTTCTTTCAGGTCTCTTGTTAGAAGCCTCAGTGAGAATTTGTGCCAAACTTCAGATCATATAGATAGAGCACAAAGCAACAGTTCCAATCCTGATAGTTCTCTGTTTTATCATTTGTGTTTGTACATGGCGATAAACAAATCATCAATGATTCCCTTCTCTGGGTTAATTAAGGCCTTGCCTTGAGCTTGAGAATTCTTCTTGCAAAGTACAGTGGAAGGTTGCATCTAAGAACCCTTGTTCAGAATGTAAAAAGTACAGTTGTTGTGTACTGAAATTATTATTTTTATGCCCAGCACATGTAAGTAAAGATTCACTATGGTCTATAGTGTAGTGCAAATAACAAATGTTTATGTAATTGTCAATTCACGCTACAGATGCATGCGTTCGACCGTTCGTAATTCTGTGTTTGTCAGACTGAAAATTCAGAACTAAGTAGAGTAAAACAACTAAAAGAGCCAATTGAAGCTAGTGTTTGTTCAGGTCGACTGGGGACGCTCTCCACAGCAATTTGTCCCAAACTACAGACTTAAAGGAAAGAGCACGTTGTTGGAGGTCGATCTGGAGTTCATATCTTGATCGTCTTTACTGCAGCTTCTTACAATTTCTGCGTCTTTCTTCGCGAAAAAACAATTTCTGCGTCTTTGAAGCTTAACATCAGGATGAACATGACAGGATTATAGGAAAAATAAATCATGAGAATTGAGAAAGAAAAGAAAAAAAAAGCAAGGCAAGCTCATATTTATCTTCAAATTTCTCCTCATATAGTTGATATAACAGCTAGATATGATCAATCTATATCAATGCCTCTCAAATAGTTTTACTGCGATATGATGGGGTGAAACAGTCAGAAAGGGAGGTCGGAGATTTTGACTCCGAACCCCCTTAACTACAGACTTTTCAAAAGGCCGGCCCATTTGAGGGTTTCGCCGAGCCAGCGGCCCACGCAAGCCCGCATCGCATGATGTATTGTATCCCCCTCCCGTTTGTTCGTTCATTGTCACAGTTTAGTACCACATCGCGCGATCAAGACGAGGAGATGTACGGAGAGGCTACAAAAGCAGGAGGTGAACGTGATAGCAACTCATACCTTTCTCGGCCTTTTGGCTAAGATCAAGTGTAGTATCTGTTCTTATCAGTTTAATATCTGATATGTGGGCCATGTGTCCACTTTGATATTAAATTTATTTTTCGTGGGGAATGGTCCACCATAGTAGCTTGCCATTAGGGCCCTCATGTGTCGCCTAGGCGTTGCACTACAGCCTTGGCTGGTGCACCCCATCCAAATCAAATTTGAATGTTTTATTTTTTTTCCTGAATTTAAACGTTTTAATTTTTTCCTACCTAAATTTGCTTCAAAACAGTCTTGTTTTGACAGGCTGCATGATAATGTTCTTTGATGGCTTCAAAACATGTTTTGTTTTGATGGGCTGAATGAAGCTTGTTTGATTACTGACTAAGCATTGGTACAATTCAGGAGCTAAAAGGTCAAGTACAGTAACCGAAGCAAAGATCCACTCGATACAAGATCAATGCACTTTTGTTCCAGATACATGTTGCTCGATGTTTATGCTTTTTTCAGTCCTCATGTCGACGGCCTCAGTGCCAAATTGTCCCAAAATTCAGACGGAGAGAGAGCATGCTGCGTGCTGCTGCTGCTGGAGTTCAAATCCTGACCGTTTTCAGGTATTGCATTTGAGTTTGAGATTATTTGGCATATAAGAATTAGAAATCCTTAATGGTTACGCGCGGCTAAATATTTTTACAGTGATTCAGCGGTTAAACGATCAGAGAAGTGGGTTCAGAGATTTCGTCATCGAACCCTTAAAGTCTACAAAAAAAGACTGGCCCGTTTTCGTCATCCGACGGCCCACGATCATGAATAGTGTGCGATGGTGGGCCGTTCACCGAGGTGGAGCCCGGCGATCGTCGTCGCCGGCGGCGGTGGCGGCGACGGGGTGAGGCGACGGTGGCGCGAGGCTGTTCGACCTCTTGTTGAATCGCCGTCTGAGGTGAGGCCGAGACGCCTCTTGTTTCCCTTGGAGTTGCTTTGCTATAATTTGCGATTTTTTTCCCCGGTTAGGTCCTGGTCTCAATACAGATGCATTTCGTTTGAAATGCTAGTTGTAATTGGGTAAAAATAGTCCTGATTGGTGCAAATGGTTCTGAATTTGCTGCTGTTTGATTGACCAATAGTCCGAGTCGATCATGAGCAAAACTGCCCGTATTGTGTAGTATTTTGTGTGAACTCTGATCTGAATCACAAGTGTGTGTTCTTTTGGAGAGGTCGGGAACCCCTCCCCTCCGCACGGAAAACGGGGCGATAGATTAACACGTGATTAATTAAGTATTAGTTATAAAAAATTAAAAGATGGATTAATATGATTTTTTAAAGTAACTTTCCAATATAAACTTTTTACAAAATATGTACCGTTTAGTGGTTTAAAAAACATGCACGCAGAAAACGAGGGAGGCGAGTTGGCAACCCATGAGGAAGAACTTAGCGGACTGCGTTCTTCAGACTGTGACTGACTGAGAATTCAGTACCAACAACTCTGAAGAACCAACAGGTGCTATAGCTAATTTCTCAAAGGAATAAAAGCACGTATATTCTTCAGCTATTTCTGCTGAATCTGTCTACAATACTTTGGTATTTTCCCTCCATTATCATTGTTCACGTGTTTTTTTCCTTCTTCCACAATTATTAATATTCGTTCTATTAACTACATACACGCTTATACAAACACTAATAGGCGAGGAGACATAGTCTTCACTCATGACGGCCTATCGGGCAGCACATCGTTGGGTGGTAGTGATCACGAGTCTTCGCTCTTGGATGCGGGGGTCGTCGAAGATGAGTTGTTGCGTTTGTCACATAGGGTTTAGCGGTGCCCGGTTTCTTTGGGCTTTGGCAGATTCAAGATGAGAAATATGAGCTCCATGCGATCCTGATGCTATGAGCCATGAGAATGGACGAGTAACAATAATTAGGGAAGAGGAAAGAAAGTAAGAAACACATGAACAATGGTAATTGAAGAGGAATATTAAACTAATGTGAATTAGAAGGGGTATTTCCAACGAATTGTCTCATGGAGGAAGTCTCAAACTCGGGATAATATCTAGGGTGGTTTTTGCAATTTTTCCATTTATAAATATCCAGCTTTATAAAAAAAGTCCCCCTAGCTGCATTTCTGAACTTTAGAATGCACAAAATAACATCTCCCATTTGCGACCAGCTCGTATTAGGCCCTGTTTAGATCCTCCAAAATGACAAAAGTGTTGCCATTTTGTAGCATTTTTTGCCATTTTGGATCTAAACACTAGTAGCAAAAGTTGGCAATTTGGCATTTGGTATTTGCTAGTCCATAGTAGCAAATTGTGTCAAAAAGTGCTTTGGGACCACTCCCTCTCTCTTTCTCTCTCTCTCTTTAGTGCTAGAATGTCAAAACTTTAACATGCATCTAAACACCAACTAGTACTTTTGCAATGCCAAAACTTTTGTCACCAAAAATTTTGCCATTTGCCATTTGGCATTCCAAATGAATCTAAACCGGCCCTTACTACCACTTGCCCTCGGTTCTGAACGGGAGTTGAAAAAGGAACAGATCAACACGAATTACTTCCTCTTTGCATTAAACCTACTAGATTTGCCTAAACTTTTTTCAGGCAGCATGACTGCATAATCCCCAGCGAAAGCAGATTCAGAATCAGGACGAGGTCCCCCTGTGTGTATTTCAACTGTCAACTTTGTTCACTGATGAAACTGTTCTGGTCATAGCACGTATATAGTACAGTACCCTAGGAATAGGATTCTCTGTGATGAAGGCCAGTGCCTGCCATGCAAAGCCAAGCCCTTACTTTTAGCTGCAACGCAACGCATGTTTGTCAGTTTTGACCACTCTCCAGACTTGACCAGCCTTTTTATTTTATTTTTACAGTTCTTCACCTGCTTCTCAGGCCTCTGCACGCTGCATGTGAACAGTTCGGTAAACATCAGTGGTCACAGCTTCAGGAGTTTAACCAGTCTCATCAAAGCATGGCAATTGTCAAGCCCAACAATCAAATTTACTACTGCACTTTGAATTTAGTGGTACCAGTACATTGTCCCTACTGCACTTTGGAATGGAGTATCTTATCTGAAGTACTGCCTTCGTTCTAAAATATAGCTATTTCTAGCACAGTACTTTGTCCTAAAATGAAGCTATTTTTCTACCTACCTTCTCCTCTCAACCAATCACAACAATTCGTTTTCACCTACTTTCTCTTTTCAACCAATCACACATCTTCTTCAATCATTATCACCTACTTTTTTAATACCTGTGCCAACCTAAAAAAATACTTACATTTTGGGACGGAGGAAGTAGTAGGACTGCACTTGAGAAGTTGAGATTGCAGTAGGACAGAAGGAAAAGCAGTTATGGTAGAGTAATTTCTTCCTTGATGGAGGAATAGTAGTAGTACTAGTACATTATCTATGCTTTACTTTGATGATTTTTTTTTCTGAAGTGATAGTAGGATTGCACTTGAGATTGGAGTAAGACAAAAGGAAAGCTACACATGTGCTTGTATCAAGCAGAGGGGTCTTGTTGCCCCCATGGATGGAACACAACAAATGCATCTGCCATCCTCGAGCTCTGCAATTAACTTCAGATTATAGGAGTAGTCCTTCAGTATTATGGGGTGGAGACTGGAGAGAACATCATCATTGCCAATTGCACTTGGAGTGGAGCGTTCATTAATTCATTCCGCTAGTTAAGCATGCTCTTCTTAATGCCATTCTACTGCAGGTAATTAGTAAGTAGCATAGCTTATGCCATATTTGGTTCATGGGAATAATCCATTAGTCCCTCCATTTTAGTACTTTTTAGTTCCTAAGAATTCAAACAGGGTGACTAAAAAAACTAAAAGTGCATATTAGGACTAAAATATATTAGTCCCTCTTGAAGATACTTGTAGGGACTAAGGGCATTCCCAACCCAATAACTAGGATAGTATCCATAGCATTAAATAAGTTGCCAGCTAGGACAAAAAATGATGTGGCAAGTGAATAAATGAAGAAAGAGAGGGAAACCATGTCTCGCATGAGACATGGTTTCTACACAACATCCAAGACATCATGTGAGATAAGTAGCATTAAATTGAAGTATAGAATAGTGGTGTTTGCATTGGAAGAGTAGTGTCTATTAGTAGTTTCTTGATGATGTGGAGTTTATGGAAACCATGTCTAGTGTTATGGGTTGAGACTGCCCTAAAGTAACAGTCTCTCTCCTTTGTCCCTCGGTTCACGTGCCTTCCCTAGATCTAAACAGTAGGGAACTAAAGTTTTTAATCGTGGACTAATTTTAGTCTAGGGACTAAACGATCCAAACATATCCTTAATAATATACCATCAGTGGAGATCAAAATGCAATTGGGCCTTGTTTAGTTTTTAATTTTTTTCTTCAAACTTCCAACTTTTCTGTCACATCAAACTTTCCTACACATACAAACTTCTAACTTTTCCGTCACATCGTTCCAATTTCTTCAAATTTTTAATTGGAACTAAACACAGCCTTGATATGAATGTTCATGCAAGTGGAGGCATCATTGCAGTGTGGCCTTGGTTGAACACACGCATGAGATGAGAATGGAGAAAGGAAGGCCATCGGAATAGATGGAGAAATGGATGGCTGGCTTGAAGATTGTAAAGAAAGAAAAAGGAAAAAGAGAGAAAGACAGGCAGAGGAGTACCAGTAGCAGTAGCTGAAGGTGAGCAGAGACGGTCGTCCATGTCGCTGCATGCTTTTGCTTTGGCTTTGCAAAAAGCCGACCAGTCGCCGAATTCCCCAGCCTACGTTCTGCTCTGCACCGGCCTAGTAGCTAACATACCGGACGCTTTGGCTTTCCAGTTTCGGGTGGGTTCAGTTCACACCGAAATTAGAAGTATGGTTGAAATTAAAATGATGTGACGAAAAAGTTAAAAGTTTATATGTGTAAAAAGTTTTAATGTGATGAAAAAAATTGAAAGTTTGAAAAAAAAATTTAGAACTAAACACGGTGTTCATTGCTGAGAATTCAGATGATACTGTTTGTGTGTGGGTGTGCATCAAATTATTTTCTCCTGTGAATCTCAAAGGAACAGGATTGTCACAAGGCAGCTGTTTTTTTTTTCATCTTCAGATGAACAAATACGATAATTTTGGTTTTAGAAATATACCAGGCTGTGTTTAGATCTAAAGTTTGGATCCAAACTTCAGTCCTTTTTCATCACATCAACCTGTCATACACACATAACTTTTCAGTCACATTATCTTTAATTTCAACCAAAATACAAACTTTGCGCTGAACAAAAGACAGCCCCAACCACAAATTGTTGTGTGCTTGTCACATTGATAGCTTCTGCAAACTCTGTTGAATTCCAGTTAGCAAGTGCTACTGGTATATTTCATTCATTTTTTTTGGTATACAAATCCCAAAGCCATGAGACATTGTCACTTTGTCAGTCAAAAAGGAAAAAAGAAATGCTCACTTGGAAATTGGAATTTCGATTTCTTTTCCTCTCAACTCCTGCAAATTGTCCCCCCAACTTCCCGGTTTCTCGCAGCAAATTGATACTCCCTCCGTCCCAAAATAAGTGCAGTTTTGCACTATTCACGTTCAATGTTTGATCGTCCGTCTTATTTGAAAATTTTTTATGATTAGTATTTTTATTGCTATTAGATGATAAAACATGAATAGTACTTTATGTGTGACTAAATGTTTTTAATTTTTTCACAAAATTTTCAAATAAGACGGACGGTCAAACGTTGAACGTGAATAGTGCAAAACTGCACTTATTTTGGGACGGAGGTAGTATACTACTCCAGCACCGGCCAAATTAACTAACTTAACGGCCACTGCTTTTCACACTACTATATTAATGTGCAGTTGGTCACTCTCGAGCCACACTCTCACTTCGCCGGTGAGGCAGGCAGCAATGGAGCCAAAGAGCAGCAGCTGCGGCGGCGCCGGCATTCGGCTGCGGCTGCTGGTCGTGCTCCACCTGCTGCTCTTAGTTCCGAGCTCGGCCATGGCGTTCAACTACGCCGACGCGCTCGCCAAGTCCATCATCTTCTTCGAGGGCCAGCGCTCCGGCAAGCTCCCGCCCGGCAACCGCATGCCGTGGCGCGCCGACTCCGGCCTCACCGACGGCGCCCAGTACAATGTGCGTACGCCGCCTCTCTATCTCTCTCTTTCCTTTCTTCCTTGTCTCCGGCGAGGAGGAGTTTGTGATTCCGGCGTGTTTGTGTGCGTTTCTTTCAGGTGGATTTGGTGGGCGGGTACTACGACGCCGGCGACAACGTCAAGTTCGGCCTGCCCATGGCGTTCTCGACGACGATGCTGGCGTGGAGCGTGCTCGACTTCGGCAAGTTCATGGGCGCCGAGCTGCCCAACGCCCGCGCCGCCGTGCGCTGGGGCGCCGACTACCTCCTCAAGGCCGCCACCGCCACGCCTGGCGCGCTCTACGTCCAGGTCGCCGACCCCAACCAGGACCACCGCTGCTGGGAGCGCCCCGAGGACATGGACACACCCCGCAGCGTCTACCGCGTCACCGCCGACAAGCCGGGCTCCGACGTCGCCGGCGAGACGGCCGCCGCGCTCGCCGCGTCGTCCATGGTGTTCCGCCGCGCCGACCCGGCCTACTCCGCGCGCCTCCTCCACGCCGCGATGCAGGTGTTCGACTTCGCCGACCGGCACCGCGGGTCGTACAGCGACTCGCTGGCGTCGTCGGTGTGCCCGTTCTACTGCTCCTACTCGGGCTACCACGACGAGCTCCTGTGGGGGGCGTCGTGGCTGCACCGCGCGTCGAAGAACGCGTCGTTCCATGTCGTACGTGGAGGCGAACGGGATGCAGCTCGGCGCCGGGGACGACGAACTACTCCTTCAGCTGGGACGACAAGCGGGTGGGCACCAAGGTGCTCCTCGCCAAGGGCTTCCTCCGCAACCGCCTCCATGGCCTCGAGCTCTACAAGGCGCACTCCGACAAGCTACATCTGTTCGCTGGTGCCCGGCACGGCGAGCTTCCAGTCGCGGTACACACCCCGGCGGCCTCCTGTACAGGGAAGGCGAGAGCAACATGCAGTACGTGACGACGGCGACGTTCCTGATGCTGGCGTACGCCAAGTACCTCCGGTCGAGCGGCGCCACCGCGTCGTGCGGCGACGGCGGCGGCGGAGCGAGGGGGAGGTGTCGGCGGCGGAGCTGGTGGCGGTGGCGAAGCGGCAGTGGGACTACATCCTGGGGAAGAACCCGGCGGGGATGTCGTACATGGTGGGGTTCGGGTGCAGGTACCCGCGGCGGGCGCACCACCGCGGCGCGTCCATGCCGTCGGTGCGCGCCACCCGGGGCGGAATCTCCTGCGACGCCGGCTTCGGCTACCTCCACTCCGGCGACCCCAACCCGAACGTGCTCGTCGGCGCCGTCGTCGGCGGGCCGGACAGCCGCGACGCCTTCGCCGACGACCGGGGCAACTTCGCGCAGTCGGAGCCGGCCACCTACATCAACGCGCCGCTCGTCGGCGCGCTCGCCTACTTCGCCGGAACCACCAAGTAGCCAGTAGGTAGTGTGACGTGGCAGTGTGGGAGCGCGAGGCGAGTCAGCTGAGCTCCCCCGCCACGCTGTATCGTTGACTTTGTCGTGTATTCGACGCAACAAATAGTATTTGCACGGAGTACGTACGATTGTACGCTTGTCTCGTCTCTATACGGGAGCCGTGTACGGTGTACTTGTTGAGAGCTCGGCTCGGCTCGCTTCCCTCCTACGAAACGCGGCTCGGCTCGAGACTCTTCTCTCTCCACCTCGCCGCCGGCGAATCAATCGAGAAATGGTTTTCTGATGTTACTGAAGCCATTTCAGAAATGTAAGCAATTCACGCATCATGTTCAATAGTTCTAATTAGGTTTAGAATGTAAAGGATGCATGACATTTGTGTGGTTCACTGCTAGTCGTTTGAAATGCGCTTCAGTTACTCAAATTTTGCTGCTTAATTTTTCATTGCAAGTTTCAAACTGGTAGGAAATGTTATCATTTGCTTGTTGTACAGCTGTAGTATGTGAGTAGTTGTTACTCAAGCAATCAATCACGGGTACACGGGTTTGTCCACAACAAACTAGCAATCTAATAGATGGGTTTCGAATTTTTCTCGTCGATTTTAAGTAACAGTAGAAATATCCATGGATATAAATATTTAGTGTATGCCAAATCTTGATCGAGGTGAGATTGAAGAGTTCCATCTCTGGATGCATGATAATTGGGCTAATGGCACTGATAATTACACCACTAGAAAGCCATCTCTTTTATTAAGAATCCATTGAATCTCCTATTGTAAAAATAACCATGTCAGCCTCAAAAGTCTTGATGAACTGATAAGTTTGAGTCACGTAAACTAGTGGTTGCAGTGACCTGAGTAGTACCCAAGAACATGAGTTCAAATCTTCGTAGAAGTGAATTGCAGATTAGGTTGTTTGAGAGGCTAAGTTTTCAATTTAAAAGGCTGTATATATCCGGTTGGGTATAGAGGCCAGGTAAAAATACCATTCTCTAAAAAAATATCGACATCTTTTATCGACTAATACCAATATATATTCTCAGCGCATCCAAAATTTAGAACAAAATTTTCAAATATAACCTCCATTACCATATAAAATGGTTTCAGATGTATAATTTTCCATGCGTTCTATAATATACACCTGATTTTTTAATGTATTTTTTGTACCATGCAAATTGATAGCTAACTCATTTACTGTTATGTACCACGCCTTTTCAATGTATTTTTGTACCATGCTTTTTTAATGTATTCTTTGTACCATGCAATGTCTATAAAGGGACTTTAGTGGGCTGGGATTTCCTATTAATGGGCCTTTACTGGGCCGTACTGTCTTCTTAATAGGCCGTATTTGACTTACTGTATCGTCATTGGGCCGTAATGCATACTGTAATATAAAAAAAAGGGGAAAAAAGTATACTTTGACTCCCTCAACTATCTCCCAAGTATGATTCATATTTTCCAACCACAAAACCGGGTATATCGACTCCTCCAACTATCAAAACCGGTGCAAACAATGTCCCTATGTGGTTTTGGAGGTGGTTTTGGCTGACGTGGCGCTGACGTGGCGGTTTTGACCGAGTCTTTGTCCTACGTGGCGCTTACGTGGCATTAGAATAAAAATAAAATTTAAAAAAAAATACGTGGGACCCATATGTCATTCACATAAAAAATGGTATTGTGGGACCCACATGTCATCCTCCCTCTCCTTTCCTTCTTCCTCCCCCTCTCTCTCCCCGACCTCTCTCTTCACTAGAGCGGCGGCGGCGGCGGCAGTTGGGAGCGGCGACAGTGGCGATGGGGAGGTTGGGTTCTTGATTGGTGTCGGATTCTTGGTTGGTTGATGGGGTTTGTGAGGTGTGGCGCTGAGTTGGAAAGATCCGATATATACTTCGGCGCGGACGGCTCGGGTCTCGTCGGCGCCGCCGCGAGGGGGGAGATGAATCGGGACGACGAGTGGTTGCGCCGCGCACTGGCGGCATTTGGAGGAGGAGGCGGCGGCGTGTGGGAGCTCGTGGATGCCGCGCACGACCGCCCCGACGAGCTGCGCGCGCGGCGCGACGGTATCGTGGAGCGGCTCTACGCCGCCGCCGCCGGCGGCTGCAGCAACTGAGGTTTTTTTTTTTTAATTTTCTTTCACCACCTCGCTGACGAATTCGATCAAAGAAACCACAAAAATTTGACATGATCTGCACGTTTTTTCATTTGTTTCCTCACAGACGGAGGACGAGCTGCTGAGCTTGCTGCAGAGCCTGGCAGACATGGACATCACGTAAAAGGCTCTCCAGGTGAAAACAAAAGCTTTTTACCCCCATTCTTCTTTCACCGTCACTGCTGTTCTGTTCCCCTTGCAACAAAAGGAGAGGAGATGAAGTTGAAGTTCCTGCTTTGTGCTTTTGCAGGAGACAGACATCGGACGGCATGTGAACGGTCTGCGCAAACATCCCTCCGGTGAAGTCCGGCTACTCGCCATCTCATCCTCATCTTCCTCATCGGCCTCGCCATGGACCGGCTCCTCGGCGGCATCGTGGCGTGAGTCCGGATCTGGCTCCGTGACGGGAAGCACCACGGTGGTCGCCATTGCCGGCTCGACGGGCATCTCGGCCACCAGCTGCTTCTCGTTGCCATGGAATCCCTCCCCACGGTGGTAGAAGCCGCCGTACCTGTACGCGTCCTGCCGGTGGAGGCCGCCGCCGTGGCGCCACGCCAAACTGCCGCTGTCGCTCCTCCGGTGAAGAGAAAAGCCGGGGGGAGGAAGAAGGGAAGGAAGAAGGGAAGGGGAGGGAGGATGATATGTGGGTCCCACAATATATATATTTTTTTGTGTAATGACATATGGTGGGTCCCACGTATTTTTTAAATTTTGTTTTTATTTTAATGCCACGTAAGCGCCACGTAGGACAAAGACTCGGTCAAAACCGCCACGTAGGCGCCACGTCAGCCAAAACCACTTCCAAAACCACCTAGGGACATTGTTTGCACCGGTTTTGATGGCCTGCGCCGAACGGAACGCGGCTGATTAATTTCCTTCATTTCGTCGTCTTCTTGTCCCATGTGCTGCTGTATTGCTGTACGTATGCGCGGTACAGTACGTGCTTGTCTTGTATCGTGTTTGTCTCTCTGTTTCTGACGGTGTCATGGTAGGCGCTAGGCAGACAGGACGACACCCAAGATACGACGCACGAAACCGACTACTATGTAATACATGCAGGATCCCTCCCTCGTGTTCATGCTACTGAAATCTGTTTGTCACAATTATAGCCTCAGCTTCAGACTCTGGTTTCAGGTGGTGTTTGAATGCAGGGACTTAACTTTAGTCTCTGTATCTAGACACTAATTTAGAGTATTAAATATAGACTACTTACAAAACTAATTACATAAATGAAAGCTAATTTGCGAGACAAATTTTTTAAGCCTAATTAATCCATAATTAGATAATGTTTACTGTAGCATCACATAGGCTAATCATGGATTAATTAGGCTCAATAGATTCGTCTCGCGAATTAGTCCAATATTATGGATTGGGTTTTATTAATAGTCTACGTTTAATATTTATAATTAGTGTCCAAACATCCGATGTGATAGGGACTTAAAAGTTTTAGTCCCATCTAAACAGGGTCTAAACGGACAAAGGCTTGGTCGTAGTACTGGGCCAGTTTAATTTGTGATCACCAAATGACGTCAACGTTATGCACTTTTTTAATAAAAGACTTGAATATTAGAAAATGATCTAATATCAAATAACTAGAAGAAAATGGGACTTCAAATCCAGGTCATCTAGCCCCCCACCTTGTGGAGGCAGCCGGAAGACCCCTGGGCATTTCTCATGCACTTCGTTAATTAAACTGCAGTTAGAATGTCATCAACTCATGCTTTGGTTATCACCAACAGATCGATGCAACTGCAGAAGCCTGATCAGTTCAGCTTTTCTGCAGCTCAAAATCTGTTGTTATCGATACTGTAAATGTACCACAGCTCGATCTAGCCTATAAGGAACTATGGATACTAATGACACCAAATATAAGTACTGTACGTAAAGTCTATGAATTGCTCGAAGTTAATTTATTTTTCAACCTAAACTATAAAACCGGTTGTTTTTCACTTTAAACTTTGAAAATCAAGCACATAATTAAACACACCCTAAACCATATTTCATGGTGGTTTGATGGAATATGGTTTGATTGTATTAACACACGCCCTAAACACACATGATACATTTTCTGTTAACAAAACTTAAATGAGTCAAATTTTATAGTGGTGGACCTAATTAAATGACATCAGCTAAATACACACAATAATAATATAAATATGAAAACCAACCTCCATTATTCATACAAAACCTTAATAAAAGGTATAGGCCGGCTAAGGCCAAATTAATTAGTCATTCTCCCAATTTAGTTTATGCCCCTGTTTCTATAAGAATATAGTATATTTAGGAGTGGTCATTTTAAAAGACATTGCGTTAGTCACCGAAAAAGGAGTTGCATTAAACATAGTATACCCCATTCATAAATGATTGAGACCTCCATTCAACTACTCAAAACAAAATAATTTCCTTGACCGTAGCAATTCGACGCCATGACCGACAATATGACACAGTCTCACTCTCAACCCTCAATAAGCTGCCGCACATGTTGCCATGAATAGTTACATATATAGGATAATGTCATGCATGATGATAATCATTACAACCCGCCATCATAATTACTTCATCCGTTTCAAGTAATATGATGTTTTGATTTTGGTTAAAGTCAAACTATTTTAAATTTGACTAAGTTTATAAACAAATATAGTAATATTTATAATACCAAATTAGTTTCATTAAATAAATAATTGAATATATTTTTATAATAAATTTATCTTGGGTTGAAAATGTTATTACTTTTTTCTACAAACTTAGTCAAACTTAAAACAGTTTAACTTTGACTAAAGTTAAAACGTCTTATAACCTAAAACGGAAGTAGTAAGAAACTATGTAGCTTCATAGTAATAATAGGATTAACCTTAATTAATTTAACTTCTACCTTTGACAAAACCGTAAAAGAGAAACAAGGCAGGAGCGCTGTGCCGATTCAGTTAAAAAGAATACTTAGAAAAAATGCACAAAGAGCTAGGTTTAATTATGTAACTATTCATCCTAGTCAATTCGCATTGGCTAATCTCCTTAACGACATTAGATGATACTGCACACTTTACTAGAGCGGAATATGTGGATCAAGGTATATACGTTAAGTATTGCAGAAATAATGGATAGATATATGTAGAAATATTGAGGAAATGATATGGATCAAGATGATTTGACATCCTTGTATTCTGAGCTCTAAGATATAATCATTTATACAAGATGTGACATATCTGCATCAGCTCTAGATTTTTTTAGAAAAAAAAATCTACATATATATAATTTAATATTTATGAGGTCAGCCACAATAACATGTGCAATATACGGGTCGACAGCTAGTCTGAATTAGTACACGCATGTAGCTTTAATTCAGGATAACACCAATAAGAACCAAAGTTTAACACTTATCTATTCAACGAAGAAAACGACGAAAAACATAGAGAGACACGTTTATAGTCACATATTGAAAAACGAAAGCAACAGCTGATTAAGACTGAAATCGCGCGCTCCTCCCATTGGCTAATCTCCCAGTATAATTCTTCCACTATTAATCCTTTCCTTCCAAACAGTTCAACTTGTTCTTCCAACCCAAATGAAATTAATATACTTCCCGTCCCATAGTATAAGAGATTTTGGCATTTTGTCTATACTGTTTAACCATTTGTCTTATTCAATTTTTTTTAAAATATAAAAAACGAAAAATTGTGCTTAAAGTACTTTAGATAATAAAGTAAATCAAATAATAATAATAATTCTAAATTTTTTTGAGAATAAGACGAATGGTAAACAATAAGCACAAAATCCCTTATATTAGGCGGAGAGGAGTACAATTTTCCAAACCACTGACACTGTCCACATTAAAGCGCATCATACATCTCAATTCAAATCACACCAACCAATTTACAATATCACTACCTACCACATACGCCATCCCAATCTAGCAGGGGATTATTTCGTACGTGCTTATTCTTTTTCTTGATTAATTAAATAAAATTGCATTTCATTTCATGCAGAAGCTAGCCATGCATGTATTATTTGACTTGAACGAAATTCGATCAATTAATAATAAATCACAATTCATCGAGGAGATCAATCACCGGCGCCGGCGCCGGCGCCGATTTGTCCTTGGAGCAGACCCTGGCGTCCTTGAAAATCTTCCCGGGCGCAGAATAGCGAGCTCCGGCGCGCAGTGGGGTCGTCGGAGCAGACGGCAGAGCCTTCAATGGCGCAGCGCTTGTCGACGATGTTGGGGCTCCCGCTGATGCCGAGCACCTGGTCGCTCCACTCGCTGAGAAGATGCCGTCGGGGTCGTACCTCTCCTTCACCTTGATGAACTCGCCGGAGTTGGTACTTGCGGCGGCGCCGTCGAAGGCGAAGTTGCGGTCTCTCCCCAGTGCGGGACGGCGCCGTACTTGCGCAGCGCCATCTGCTCCAGCTCGTCGAACACGTCGGAGTGCGGCGCGGCTCGCCGTCGTCGTAGCTCCGGTAGTAGGTGACGTCGAAGTCGACGCAGTCCTCCGGCTTGCCGAGGTAGGCGGAGCTCGCCTTGACGTAGCGCATGAGGATGCGCCGAGCTTGGCGTCGCATGTCGCAGAAGGCCCGCGGGTTGAGGTCGCGCAGCCGCATCATGTCGGCGACGAACGCCGCCGCCTGGAGAGCGCGATGCTGAAGCCGGAGTTGTACAAGAAGGGGCCCCCGGATCCGTGGGCCCAGGTGCAGGAGGAGAGGAGGCCGTCCTCCGGCGAGCTGATGCACGTCCCCGACGCCTGGATCCGTTGCTGGAACCCGACCACCGGCCAGCCGGTGAAGAAGACGCCCGTCGTTGGTGAAGCCGTAGGCCTGGAGCTCGAAGAGCGACGGCGGCAGCCGCCGCCGCGAGGCAGCGGGCGATGTCGGTGCCGTTCCTCTCGAGCCGCTCCTCGGCGCGCCCTGGCGGTGATGAGGCCCAGCGTCGGCTGCGCGCGGAAGCCGAGGTAGTCGTTGAGGCCGTTCCCCGCGTGGCCACGTGACGCGTCGTCCTCCCGGTAGATCACCTTCCCCTGCCGCGGCAGCCACGCCATGTCGCCCGAACTCGTGCGCCCGCCCCACACCGCCACCTTCTCCGCGAAGTCGAGTCGTCCCGCGTCACGAAACCTCACCGACTCTTGAACTGCGGCTGCAACTCGAATGTCACCTGCAAAATCACATCAAATTTCATGTCAAATTATCATGTTCTAGATGCTTTTATTCATAAATATGGTTGGTTAATTATTAGGGTTATCTTTCACTTGAAGGAAGGATGCAACTAAAGAGGGCATGCAGTTAGTAGCTAGTAGTAATATTCATTCATTTCATGATAAGATCCAAAAGCAAGAAGGACGATCAAGGACAAATTAAACCATATGCATTACGTGTATTGCATGCAATGCATGCATGGTACTATGTACGGAGATCACATGATGAAATAATTAACGTAGAAGTAGAACACGTGTGGTTTTGTACCTGGGAGATGACGCCGAGGACGCCGAGGCGAGACCTTGGCGGCGTCGAGGTCGGGGTCGCCGGCGACGAGCTCCCTGACGACGGCGAACCCCTGGCTCGCCGGTGCGGGTGTGACGATGCGTAGCCGACGACGTACTCGTGCACGGCGCTCCCCTTTCCCCAGAGAGAGCTGCCATGGCGCCGGTGGCAAGGAGGCCGCCCGACGGTGAGGCCGTACCAGTAGGGCGAGTGCGGCAGCGCGAGGCCGGCGGGGCGGCGGCCCTGATGAGGTCCCGCAGCACGACGCCCGCTCTCACGGTGATCCGCCGGCGCCGCCGCGTCGACGCCCACCGTGCGGTTGAGGAAAACGGGTGCTGATGATGGCGCCGTCGCGGCCGCCGGGGCACGCCAGCTTGGGGAAGCTGTGGGAGTGCCGCGTCGCCGCCTTCGCCTTCCGCCCCGCCGCCGCCGCCGCCGCCACGGCCGCCACGAGCTCCGCCTCCGTGCGCGGGAACGACGCGTCGGTGGCGCGGCAGATGGTGCGGTCGGGGAAGGAGCCGTACACGTTGGTCACCGTGCAGTCGGTGGTGCCCTTGGTGCAGGCCACCGGCTGCGGCGGAGGGCTCGCGCCGGCGAGCCGGAGCCCGACGACGAGGAGAACGAGGAGAGGAAGCATCGTCCTCATGGTCGTCGTCGTCTTCTTCCTCGATCGATCGGTCACAATTGCAATGGGCACAACTCCATGCGTTAATGTCAAGTTCTTAAATAGAAATCAAATTAAGCTATAGCTTAGCTAGTTAGGTCGTGGATCGATCAGCCATGGCGCAACTTGCTCGATCCTTAGCACCACAATTTTCTTGTGCGATATCAAGTGGAATTTATGACATGCACATGCGAATTATTTAATAATAATTAGTAGTTTTCACGGCGCTGTGTCAAAATGTGGCTCAACATCTATGCAAAAATTTCAAAACAAACTCAACCCCACATATTGTATCGAAATGACGTGCGTATACTGCATGTGTCGTTGAACAAATTAACCTGAAAGTGCACGTACAGATCAATCGATCGATATGCATTTATTTTCAACTTCTTTTTCAATATAAGACACGGCCCGTTTTGAAATGTGTGTTTATGTACTGTCAAAATCAGGTTTGAATGGCAAGGCTAAGCTAGCATAATGTTGAGCTAACCCAGTTGTACGTATGCTAATTTTTCACGGTTTGGATTGACTAGAGATGTTTCTGAACTTTTTCGCCAGGTCGAGGTTTCAGAGCTTTGAACAGATCTCGAACAACAGGGCGTCATCAGTAACTAAATGAGATTAACTGGATCTTAATTGCGATGTTCAAACGCATTATTCGAGCGCGAAAACGATTGCTAGCGAGTAGCTAAGGTCGTCTTCAATTTGATCACGTACTGCAGGCATGGGCATGATATTATCTCGACTATAAAATTTGCATTGCTGTAAGATACACTGTTTTCCTACCAACTAGGGTAGACAAATCGACCTGCCACGATGTGGCATGATCAGCTATATAATTCAGCATCATAACTTCTCCCCGGCCGCATTATAATTGAGTATTTTGTTTAGCTAGATTTATTGTAAGCACGTAAGAAATTTAGCAAAGACTTTCGGTATTGATCCAACTCTTGGGCGTAGACGTATCGCCGAATTGAACTTCATAAAAAAAACATGCGTTACTGTATTCGTCGTATGGGCCAATTTCGCCAACTTACAATCATATCTGCCTCTCGTCTAATTGACACATCTGTTCTCATGACAACCGAAACATTATACAATTGAATGGAACTGTTAGTGATAACTAAACAAACACATGGCATGAAAAATGACTTACATTAAGAATCATATATAGAGTAACGTCACAAGTAATTCATACTATATTATGACTTACATTAAGAAAACACTATTGGTTAGCTAATACTAGTATGAATTACTTGTGATGTTAGTCTATATTATGATTCATCCTTTCAAAAAAAAAAGTCTATATTATGATTCTAAATGTAAGTCATTTTAGACTTATGCATAAGAATTATGAAATTAGTTCAAATAACCTATTTGTTCTTGATTTGTACAACATTAAAAAAAAGGTCATTTAATTATGTGGGGAGTAGTATTTAATGATTTGGTATGGGTAAACAATGAAAGATAAGAAGAAAACGTGGCTAGAAGTAAAACGACTTGCAACTACGATAAAAGTTAAAGAGCCTAACATGACATATTTGGAATTGGAGGCTAGGGAATATTTACACATATAACCTTATTTGAATTGTTTTGATAGATAATTACATCTTAAACTAAGAATTACTACCTCAATCCTAAAATAAAATTATTTTAATGTTCATCATCCATTTCACACATACCAATACAAAAGAAAAAGACTAGAATACTCTTCACTTTTGTCTTAAAAAAAGAGTACTCTTCACTTTATCAAATTATAATACAATGATTTCTCAAATATTAATTTATTTTTAGATAAACAATACTATATATGGTAAAAATGAAGTTATTTTGACACAAAGGGAGAGTACCCCTTTATAGTGATCATAGTCAATGTTCAAAGATCACTATTGTCTGTCAGCTGCCTCGTAACTTAAGTTTAATACCTTCCTAGTATTAACTCCACTAGGTTAATTTACTCGCTATGTACATTTTCCTAAACATTCATTTGTATGTAATTAATTGTTATGGAAGACTTTGGCCAGGTCTCATGGACATGCGGTTCTAACCTTGAACCATAAAATTATAGGGGCAATTTGAACCATGCCACACAAATTTTGCAAAATTTGTGATATGCCACCCTGACCCATATGTCATTGACTCATGTGGGTCCTACATGTCATTGAGATACGGGTGGCATATCTCAGTTAGTAGAGGCGCCTCAGATTTACTCCTATATACTACTCCTACATCGGATGATGACTGCGCGTGTATGCGCGCGTTCTTATCTTCTGACCAGAGAAAGTCATCTACTAAGATTTTCAGCCAACTGACCAAACTGATCGATAGTTGCACCAGAAGCAAATTAATTACTGTAATAATCTATCTGTCTATGGATGTGAATGTGATGATGACATTTAATTTGGAGGTATCCATCTTTCTCATTTCTCGATCGATGACGTGTATATATAGGTACCACACGCACACGATTGCAAGCTAAGTGTGTGTATGCAAGAGACTACATTTCAGTCTGGATTAAAAAGAATACTATATATATTAATTATGTGTCGACACTATATGGTCCCGTTCAACGTAGTAAGAACACACAAAATAAGAAAATCGTTAGCACATGTGTAATTGAGTTTTAATTATTATAAACTTGAAAAATAAATTTACATGATATTAGTTGGAGCAACTTCTATAAAAAAAAGTTTTAATGCACTGTTTAGTAACCAAGATAAAATTGCAACTTAATGAGGACTATATCAGCTACTCCATCCGTCTTAAAATATACTCCCTCCGTTTCATAATGTAAGTCATTCTAGCATTTCCCATATTCATTAACATCAATATAAATGTGGGAAATGCTACGATGACTTACATTGTGAAACGGATGAAGTAACAACCTTTGAACGGATGGGACAAATCATACTACTACGAATCTAAACATTTGTTGAAAGGTTGTTATATTTTGGGACAGATGTAGTAATATTTATGCATGCACGTATGGCTGGATAGTTGGATCTTGATTGCTGAAATATTAATGGTCTTTTTTTTCTCTCTTGTCTTTCTTATTTAGAGTACCTCATATATATATTCTGCATAATTCAAGTTACTAGTCTTTTTTTCTAAGAGAGAGAGAAGATATATCACTCAGCCGGCATAATATACTATTGGTCAACATAAGACAATTAATGACCCTAATGAAAGGCACACCTGCTTATGTTGCTCCAGAAGTGATCAACAGAAGAGGCTATGATGGTGCTAAGGCTGACATATGGTCTTGTGGAGTGATACTCTTTGTGCTATTAGCTGGCTATCTTCCTTTCCATGATAAGAACTTAATGGATATGTATAAGAAGATTGGGAAAGCAGAATTCAAATGTCCAAGTTGGTTTAATACCGATGTTCGAAGGCTTTTGCTCAGGATACTTGATCCTAACCCAAGTACAAGGATCTCAATGGACAAAATCATGGAAAATCCTTGGTTTAGGAAGGGTCTCGATGCAAAGCTGCTTAGATATAATCTACAACCAAAGGATGCAATTCCTGGTGATATGAGCACATATTTTGACTCCTTCAATAGCGCTCCAACATTGGAGAAGAAGCCGTCCAACTTGAATGCTTTTGATATAATTTCTTTGTCAACTGGACTTGATCTCTCTGGTATGTTTGAGGAGTCTGATAAGAAAGAGTCCAAATTCACATCCACCAGCACAGCTTCAACAATCATATCTAAGATTGAGGATATTGCCAAGGGCTTGCGGTTGAAGCTCACAAAGAAAGATGGTGGACTGTTGAAGATGGAAGGCTCCAAGCCTGGAAGGAAAGGTGTTATGGGCATTGATGCAGAGATATTCGAGGTTACCCCAAACTTTCATCTTGTGGAGCTAAAGAAGACAAATGGTGATACGCTTGAATACCGTAAGGTCTTGAACCAAGAGATGAGACCAGCCTTGAAGGACATAGTCTGGGCTTGGCAGGGTGAGCAACCGAAGCAGCAGCAGCCAACGTGCTAAAAAACTTTGACAAGGGCAAGCTTTTTGCAATTTGAGTTGACTTCCAATCGTTTATGTATTTCTGCAGTTTTTGTTCCTCTTGTTATTCATTTTCATTCCTCATGTACTGTTAATAGTAATATATATGCTATCTTCAAATGAGGATTTATTTGAAAAAATGTTGAGTTTGTTTCTGGATGTTACTGTTTCTGCTCATGGAGAAACTGTAATACTGACATTTTTCATTTATCATGACGCAAAAAGATGCATATTATAAAAAAAGATCGATCAAAATTTGTTCAGCTGGCTAAGTTGCACGCAGACAGGATTCAGTTTTGTAGGTCCCAGTCCACTTCTTTGTGCTGGAAATTGAATTCCAAGTAATATCTCGAGCTAACCTCCTTTGATCTGCACCATGATTAAATACATCGCACCTTTGATCTGTAGCTGAGAAGATATCATTAGAAAAGCTTGCTAGGTGGGTAGCATCACTCATTTTCTAAAAGCTAATGATTTTTATTTCAGAACACGCTTTAGTGAGAGAGTGCACTAGCAAACATAGGCTGTGGCCCAGATGTAATTGAGAGTTTTGTCCCCTCTGCAAAATTCTACTTTCACTCTCTACTTCCTTTTCAAGTTCAAGTAAAAAATCATAGGTTTTGCATATATCAAACGGGCTTAAGTGGTAGACTTTTATGTATTGGTACATGCATACAGCTACATAAATACTCCCTCCATACTCATAAAGAAAGTCTTTTCCCTCCATACTCATAAAGAAAGTCTTTTCCCTCCATACTCATAAAGAAAGTCTTTTCCCTCCATACTCATAAAGAAAGTCTTTTCCCTCCATACTCATAAAGAAAGTCTTTTCCCTCCATACTCATAAAGAAAGTCTTTTCCCTCCATACTCATAAAGAAAGTCTTTTCCCTCCATACTCATAAAGAAAGTCTTTTCCCTCCATACTCATAAAGAAAGTCTTTTCCCTCCATACTCATAAAGAAAGTCTTTTCCCTCCATACTCATAAAGAAAGTCTTTTCCCTCCATACTCATAAAGAAAGTCTTTTCCCTCCATACTCATAAAGAAAGTCTTTTCCCTCCATACTCATAAAGAAAGTCTTTTCCCTCCATACTCATAAAGAAAGTCGTTTCCCTCCATACTCATAAAGAAAGTCATTTAGGACATCGACACGGTCTACAAAACACAATTTTGACTTCTTATTTCTGTAAAAACATTCATTGAAAAGTGATATGTGTATACTTTTATGAAAGTATTTTTTAAGACAAAATCTATTCATATAATTTTTACATTTTCAAACTCAACAACTTAAGAGTTATTTATGATTTATATTCCTAAGTTTTGACTTAAATATTGTTCTAAACGACTTTCTTTACGAGTACGGAGGGAGTATACAATTAACAGGATGCTGAACTATGCATACAACTACACAAATATACAATTAACAGGATGCTAAACTAGAGTACTAGATTCATACTAGAGGATGCAGCTGCTATAGAACAAGAGCACATGAGGCCCAGATTCATGCGTTTCTGTAGTTCAAAACTTCGCCTACCTTGATGAACTATTCAAATATAATCAGTAGATGTGATGAACCCGGACAAGATTAGAGGGAAAAGGTAAATAGAAGAGGAGAATCTGAACAAGTAGTCAAGTTGTTCGTTTGGAGTTGCTATGATCTGTGTGATGAACCTGGAAGTTTCAGGGGGAAAAGGTAAATAGAAGAGGAGGAGAATCTGACCAAGTAGTCAAGTTGTTCGTTTGGAGTTGCTATGATCTACAACCTACTAGGTTTGTTTTTTTCCTCCAGTCACTCAAGCAAGGACCTATGATTTACATTTAGTTTCAGATAATTGGTGGAATCAATTTTCCTTGGAGGAAAATAAAAAAGAGGCATGTAGTGATATTAGTTTTTCTTCTCAGGTGTGCGGGTGTCTAGGCTAGTTATGATCTAAATGAAAAGAAGGGCAGAGCAGTAAAAGTTTTATTTGATCTGAGTATTACTGCTTGAATAAAGGGCAAAGTATTGTAGTTGAAGTTGATAGCAACATCTGTTATTATAAAATTAAGCTTGCTCGTATATTCTATACCAGGGCTCCCCGGAATCTTGCATGTTGGTGAGAAAAATTTAAGTATGTTATATCTTCTCTTCATTTGTTTGTGATTTTCTTCATACATCACTTCTCACCGGCCCCATATGATTTGGTTGTTTTGTTGTTCTTTTCTTATGATCAGAGGATTCCTGCTCCTAACCTAACCCCACAACAATAATTCGAGAAGTCTCTCCGCTGAACCACAATGCATGGCTAATTAAAGAATGATGAACACAACTTGCCAATGCTTTGTCCTCGAGCACCTCGGACAGCAAATGAATGCTCAGTTGCTCACTGTTGAGATTACGATGCTGCTCTCATTTCATCAATCGTTCGTTCATAGATAAGAAGTATCGCGATTTGGATGCGAATATCACGTTTCCAGCATGTCCGATTCTGACACTGTGATCATTGATCTACGTTGTCAGTCCCGATAATTAAGCTCGCCCCCGTTGATGAATTGTGCATCCGAGGAATGTACATTTCACTGTCAGTAACCACCGGTGTTCCCTGTGAACCTGTAATTACTGTTAACCTCTTCTTTAGGCAGTTTCAATTACTGTTAAATTTGCCAGGCAAATGAAATCAACCTATCTGTCAGCAACAGAAGAGTCAATGGCACATCACACCGGAACGATGAGCCGTGGTCCATGGAAACACTGAAGCTTGGCTGGCCTTCCAATGGAATGCCTCCAGAGATGCAGAAACCATACAGGTTTGTACTGGAGCGAACTCCTACGTTGCATTCGGTGGGCTGCCGTGGTTTTTTCTTCCCGAAACTGCCTTGCGTCGTTGCGTCCCCCGTCGTCTGATTCCTCGCAATAATTGTACGGTTATGTTGCTGTCAGGAAACGGACGAGAGACAGAGAGAGACCTTAGTCGGCGGACAGATGCAGACATTGATGAGGGCGGTGGATGGAGTGAGTCGGCCCAAGAGCAGAGCAGTTTGAGTTCGCTCGTGCAGTCGGCCAACAAATTGCTTCCATCAGTTTGAGCTAGAAAATTCTTTGAAGCAAATTTGAGCAAGATACGGATACGACTTCCTCCTCTTGTCTCATAGATGCCCCCTTCGCCTCAAACCTCACCTAATTTCGTGGGTTCATAATCTTCGGCTGTGTTTAGTTGAGGGGAAAGTTTGGATTTTGGTTGAAATTGAAGATGATGTGACTGAAAAGTTGTGTGTGTATGACAGGTTGACGTGATGGAAAAGGACTGAAGTTTGGATCCAAATTTTGGATCTAAACACAGCCTTCTTGTAATACAAAATCCCTAGTTCAGAACTCACCCACTAAAACACTGTAGCTTTCTTCTCTTCTCCCTACGGTCTACTCACGTATGCATTTAGATTGATTTTGATAACAAATTCAAAAAATTAGTATGAAATAAGAAAAACAAAATACTAACTAAAGAAAATAAATAATTTTGTATAAAAAATATCCGTATACGTAAACATTATAAATGTAAATAAATACACTGAAACTTTTTTAATCCGAATTTAAATTCAAATTCAGGTTGAGTTTATAACATTACTATGTAAATTTGGATGTATAAACTTTATATGCATAAACTTTAGGGATATAAACTTTACATGTATAGACTTTAGAAAAAAAATTAAATTTATGTGTGTGCTGAGGCTCAAGCGGCTAGTATCCCACTCCCACCTATTGAATTCGGCCTGATTTAGAGAAAAAGGCATAAAAGGCCCAAAAAAAGGAAACATCTAGTCTAGAAAGAAATAGGTCCACTTTACCTCCCTCATCTCTTGCCCTTCGTCGAATTACATCTCTCAACCGTAAAACCGGGTATATTACCTCCCCCAAGTGTTAAAACCAGTACAAAACAACTCCTTCGGTGGTTTTTGACAGTGGTTTTGTTGACGTGGTAGCCTAGTCATCGATAAAAATAAAAAAAGATTACGTGAGGGCCCACATGCAAGTGGCATTTATATTCTTTCTCCACCACTCTCCTCTCTCCTCTCCTTTCTCTCTCCGCGGATAGAGCACGGCCAGGGACACGCCGGAGGCGCGGGAGGGCTGGGACAGCTGAAGGATGCGGGGGTGCGCCGCGAGGGAGGGGCTCGCCGGCCACGACGCCCGCGCTGGGAGGGTTCGCCTGCCACGGCAAGCGGGGGGAAGGGGGCTCACCAGCTGTGACACCTCATCTATGGTCGGCTCCGCCAACGCTGATAGAGACCTCACTCCCCTTGTCGAAATCGGCGGAGCTCAACCTGAGCATTGCCATCATCGCCGCTGCCGAAGCCGGTGCTCTCCTCCCGCGTGGGCGTGCGCCTCGAGGACAACGTGAAGGTTGCCGCCACCATCATGCCGCTCCCCCTGCCTAGGGGTCTCCGTGCCGGTCGCCGCCGCCGCCGCACGATGGGGGCTAAGGGGGCGAGGAGGAAGGAGGACGCGAGAAGAGGGGTGCGCAGGAGCCTCCTCAACACCCTCGAGCCGGACTGTCGCAAGAGATCAACAAGGGTGCCGGTCGCCACCATGCCGACGAGCTCCTCCCCCCTACGCAGACGGCCGGTGATCTCCTCCCCCCGCGCGGATGACCGGCGACAACCTCCCCAGCATGCGGATGGCTGGCAACCTCCTCCTCCCCGCGCGCTGCGCTGCCGTCCGGCTAGCGAGCTCCTCCCCCGTGCGCCGTCGCTGCTGCCCTGCCTTCGCTGATGGAAGTGAGAGGAGAGGAAGAGATAAGAGAGGGGGGGAGGTGAGGAGGAAGAAGGAATGAGGTGGAAGCTGACAAGTGGGTCCCATATGATGACTCAGCGTGTCAATTGCCACGTTGGACAAAACCGCCTTCAAAACCACCCAGGTAGTTGATTTGCAACGGTTTTGGGAGTTAAGGGATGAGATATACATGGTTTTACGGATGAGGAATATGATTCAACCAGGGACATGAGTTGAGTGAGGCAAAATAGACTTATTCCGTCCAGAAAAGGTAAGGGGGAATCGGACGTTGGGCCATAAATGGAATGGGGAAACCGATCGCTCGGCCTTTCGTCCTGGACGTGCGCCAACGCAGTGTTGCACAGGCCGTAACTTGCGATGGGGATCCCGGATCCGGCGTTTCATGGGCTGTAGTCACGCCAGTAGGCCGCCCAACCAAATCCCCGTGGATCGGCCCGTAAAGCGGGCTGAATCACTTACGTCTTTCGTTGGTTATCTTCAGCCCATTTACTCCCTTCCGCCTCCTCTTTCCTTGCCTTTCTTTAGTAGCACGACTTTTCAATGGGGAATAAGTTCACTTTAGGTCCCTCTATTTGTCGCTCAGTCCGATTTCCGTCCCTGAACCACAAAACCGGGTACGACCCGTCCCCCAACTTCCGAAAACCGGACAAACGAGATCCCTCAGCAGTATGGAGGGCGGTTTTGGCCGACGTGGCGCCTACGTGGCTAATTTGACTCGGTCATCATCTGACATGGCATTGACGTGGCGCTGACGTGGCAATTCGATCCGAAAAAATATGTCAGTTTCACGCACACAAATTAATTGTGGGGTCCACGTGGGCTCCACATGTCATTCTCACCCCATCTCTTCTTTTTCCCCATCTCACCCCACAGAGCGGCGGCGCCGGGGACGACGACGGAGCGGAGTGGGGGGCGGCGGCAGGCGGACGGCGGCGCGAAGCCGACGGGGCGGAGTGGGGCAGCGGCGGGGTTACGATTTACGAACTTAGGAGCCGCTGTTTCTGAACGTGTGCAACGGTGATTGGTAAAGTCTGCGGCAAAGCCCGGTATCATGCCTTGTGAACTAGGCGGCCTGGCCTGCCGTGGTGGGCCGGTGGCCGGTGGCTCATCAAATCCACACAAGTTTTCCACCTGTTCCTTCACCTCGTTAAACAGCTCCAGTTCACCAATTGCTTTAGCCTAGAGTCTAGACCTCGATCACAGACTTTTGATCCAATTCCAAGGTAGTAGCACGAAAATAGAGTACCTGATCTGGAAAAAAAGTTCCCTCCCGTGTGAGGCTGCAACTCGGCGGCAACCTGCTCGCCGGCCTCCTCTTCCCCCTTTCCCGCTGGCACAGCCGGCTGCCGTGGTCTCCTCCTCCTTTTCCGTGGCAGCGGCGCGGACCCCGCGCGGGGGCTCGTGGAGGAGTTCGGGGCCACGGCGCTGCCCAACTCCGACGAACTGGAGCTCACGCGGGCGAGGTGCCGGAAGCTGCACGACTGTGTCGTCGTCACTTGCTCTTGTTCCTTCTCATTTTGCAGACTCATCACCTGCTACTTGCCTCGTGCCGTCTCGCTCTTCTTCACATCCATCCAACGCAGCTCAGTCCAAATATACTCTCTACCAATGTAGTATCGAAGTACTACACATGTGTTCAAGCTGGCTTCAACCCCCAACCATAAACACCGTGCATGATGAACCATAAGCATGCAGAGTGACAAACATGCAGTTGAGCTCTTCCTCTAGCTAGCTATCCATTCATTAGTGGCGTCGTTTAGGAGTTGAGAGGAGCTGCAGCTCGACGGCAATGAGGCAGAGGAGGGACAGCAGCGCGGGCTGCCGCAGCAGGGAAGGGGACGCGGACACCACGACGCGGTCGTGCAGCTCCCGGCGCCGCGCCCACGTGCGCGGCCCTGAACTCCTCCACGAGCCCCCGCGCGGGGTCTGCGCTGGCGTCGCAGACGAAGACAAGGAGTAGCTTCTCGGGGCGGGCGGTGCCCTGCGCGCGGAGCCCCTCCCGCCGCTGACGCCTAGCCCTTCTCCCGTGTCGCTGCCGTCGCGTCGTCGGCTGCCACCGCCGGACCTCCTCGTGACGCCGTGGCGCCTGGAGAGAGGAGAGGGGAGTGAGAGAGAGAGGGAGGGAGGAGGAAGAAGAGAAGGGTGAAAATGACATGTGGGGCCCCACCATTTTTTATTAATTTGTATCAAACTGACATGTGGGTCCCTACAGGGTTTAATATTTTTTCGGATCGAATTGCCACGTCAGCGCCATGTCGATGCCACGTCAGATGAAGACCGAGTCAAATTAGCCACATAGGCGCCACGTCGGCCAAAACCGCCCTCTATACTGCCGAGGGACCTCGTTTGTCCGGTTTTCATAAGTTGGGGGACGGGTTGTACCCGGTTTTGCGGTTCAGGGATAAAAATCGGACTAAGCGACAAATATAGGGACCTAAAGTGAACTTATTCCAAATATAAATAAGGTAATTACATGGTTAGTTGGGCCTGCGGTGCTGCCCACACCATCTCTATTCACCCTATTTCACATGTTTTTTTTTAGAACTCATTTCACATGCATGGAGTTATATAACTATATAGCCCTACACAGACGGCAATCTAGTACTTTCACTTTATTTTTCCCGTTAAAAAGATACTATTTCTTTTTCTTCAAAACACCATATACACACAAACACGGATGCTCATATACACACCAGCGCATTCACTCCTTACAAATGCAAACACATACATTTACCCCTATATAAACACCTAAAATAGAATGGCAATTCCTGATATTGACAAAACCAGCACAACCATCTTGCAAAATTCCAATACCCTTTAATTTGGGATTAATTTCTAAATATTTTTTTTATGAAATTGTTATGGACGGCTTTGGCCAATTAATTCACACGGAGCAACTTCTTGGCTGGTTAGTCGCGAACCTAATTATAATGCTGTATACTTCCTCCGTTTTATAACGTAAGACTTTCTATCATTGTCCACATTTATATAGATGCTAATGAATTGTGTCTAGATTCATTAGCATCTATATGAATGTCGACAATGCTAGAAAGTCTTACATTATGAAAGAGAGGGAGTAGCTTTTTCTATTTGAAACTACATACATACGCAAAGGGATTAATGAATTGCATATGTATATCAGTATATGTCACAGTATATACTTCTCAACGAATCAAACTACGGCAAGTTGACTGAAACAAAATCGAATTTAATTTTTTTTCTTCTGTATTATTTATAAATCAATCTAACAAGGCAATTAGTGTGTGTTTGAGGGGAGAAGAAAGAAGAAAATTGATAACATACGTAAAAATGATGTGAGCTATTAGCATATGATTATTTGTGTATCAATTATTTTAAACGTGAAAATAGGTTAATATGATTTTTTTAAAGCAACTATCTTATCTTATAGAATGTTTTTAAAAACAAATATGCACACTTAGCAGTTTAGAAAACGTACGTACTTAGCCGTTTAGAAAACGCACGTGTGGAAAACAAGAGATTTTTTTTCTCTCAATTAAGCCAGGTCATTAGGCCATGCATCGAGTTGAAGTCTGAATTAATTATACTCGTACTAGCTAGAGATCGAAGCAACCATGAGCGCAGACAAATTGGG
This sequence comes from Oryza longistaminata, assembly GCA_009805545.1. Classification (NCBI taxonomy): domain Eukaryota; kingdom Viridiplantae; phylum Streptophyta; class Magnoliopsida; order Poales; family Poaceae; genus Oryza; species Oryza longistaminata. The sequence goes on along the minus strand of CM020184.1, from coordinate 26,149,426 downwards.
GGCAGATGATACTGGAAACAAAATGAAAACAACACTTCTGTGTTAACTAATTAAGAAAAACTAGCTGTAGGCTTTAGCGTAGTCAAATGTAGTGCAGTATATTGACATACGCAAGGGTAACCATGGGCAAGACTGCAACATTTATCAGTTTTGTTTAGGGAAACCATAACCCTACTGTTTTAGTAAGATGACAAAGAATCAGTTGGTCTAGTGGGAGACTGGAGTGTGGGCAGCTGCGGCGTGGTGGGGGGCTGGTGGTGGTGTGTGCCTCCGGCAAGCCGGCAGCCACGTGAACGTCAAATTAATCCATCCATTCACTGGCCCACCCACCCTCACATGCGTTGCCACGCTCATCTACTACCAACATTGTTCGATAGAAAACGAAATATTTTTAATATCTTTTGGAACAAAAGGAATTTCGCAAAAACGATAGAGAAATCAAACCAATCTCTACGAGCAGGTACAATAGCAGGCTATAA
>CM020184.1:26097061-26148922 GCA_009805545.1 Oryza longistaminata | reverse complement strand
AGCGCTATTAAGCCAGCTATAATAGCCAGCTGCAGCACGGACTTCAAGACATAATGTGTGTATGACAGGTGGGATCAGATATTAATAGTATATAAGCAACTGATTGTACTCCCTCCGTTTCAAAAATTTTGACGCCGTTGACTTTTTATCACATGTTTGACCGTTCGTCTTATTAAAAAGTTTAAGTAATTATTAATTCTTTTCCTATCATTTGATTCATTGTTAAATATATTTTTATGTAGGCATATAATTTTTAAATCTCACAAAAGTTTTTGAATAAGACGAACGGTCAAACATGTGCTAAAAAGTCAACGGGTGTCAAACATTTCAGAAACGGAGGGAGTATGAATTAGCTATTACATTGACTATATAAATGATTTGGAGCCAACTAGTGAGCTATACTATTAAACTGGTTCTACTACTCTCAAACACTGGCCTGTGTGGGAGTATGCAGTAGCTGCTGGTCGTTGCATGCACGTACGAGCTCGTTCGTTTTGACTTGGGATGCATGATGGTAGCACTAGTACGGTGTACTCCAGAAATAGCCGTTGCATTGTACTCATATGTCCGGATTCGTTCAAGCCTTGCAGATCCAGATCTATACGATTATAACTACTTATCGATCTCACTTATATTACTTGGACTTTAGCTACTAAGTAGTTATCACTCACTCCCTCCCGGTCGGATAACACAAAAACTTCTGTTTTCTCCGACACGTACTGACGTACACCCAATCATCAACACAGCTACACTTATCTTATACAAGAATCTTTCATGCATCCTCTTCTTGTACTCTTCTTGTGTTAGCTCTAGTCCAACTACAGACCACAATGTCAAGACAAACCAATTTAACTTAACATTATACCCTACTCGTATCTATCTAACCACATACCACCAAAAAAAGCACCTAAATTCTATTCCAATGATTTCATACTCCCTCCGTCCCACAATACAAGGATTTTGAGTTTTTGCTTGTAACGTTTGATCACTCGTCTTATTCAAATTTTTTTTTGCAAATATAAAAAACGAAAAGTTGTGCTTAAAGTACCGTAGATGATAAAGTAAGTCACAATAAAATAAATAATAATTTCAAAAAAATTTGAATAAGACGAGTGGTCAAACGTTACAAGCAAAAACTCAAAATCCCTTATATTGTGGGACGAGGGAGTATAGACATTTCCAAAACTATCAGCCGCTGACTACCTAATATTTATAACTATACTAGTAATAATTTATTTTTTGCAGCAGCAACAGCGCTAGTACTAGTGCAGTAGGTTGTTAGAGCAGGTACGTCAAGCGCTTTGGCGGGGCGGCAGCGGCGTTCGTGCGCAAGTGCGAAAAGCGGGACGGCTGTGGATGCGTTTGGGCGGCGAAGGCGTTGGATCGAGCGGTGGAAACACGAACCGCGGAGCGCGGGCTGGCGCGGTCAAGTGGTGGCAGGCGGTTTGACGCGGATGGTGGTCGGCGCCAAACGAAAAAGGAGGAGGAGAAAGAGAGCTCTGCTCCTTGCTATTCGGGAAAAAGGAAAGGAGATGCGGAGCAGAGGCCGAGCGGGCTCTGTCTCCATCCCTTGGAACGCATGCGCAACAGGGCGGGGTTGGCGACGCGCGGTCACGGGCGGCATCAGGGCTTGACGCGGCGGCGACGAGCGGTGGCCTCGAGCGGATGCGCGCGCGTGCGGGAACGAGCGGCACGGCCGAAAATCGAATGCGGCAAGCGCGGTGGCGTCGGCGGCCGCAAGGGCTGATGGCGGCGGCGATCGGCGGTCAGGCCACCTCGCGCAGGCAGCGCGCGGGAATGGCCGAAGGCGGTTGGAGTTTTGGCCGCGACGGCGGGAAGCGGTGGTCGGCGCGAGGAGAGAAACAGAGGGAGCAGAAGAAAACGAAGAGAGAGAGAAGAGAGATTCCTTCTCTCGGCGATGGCTCGTGCAGCGCAGGTGAGGGAGAAGGCAAAGGAGAGCATGTGGCTGGGAGTGGTCCGGCCCATCCAAAAACACGGGAGGAGGCAAAATAGACTTTTACAGAGAAGACTAATTTGGAGTGGATTCGAATTTGGGTTTTTTGGATTTGGATTTCGAATTTGATGCTTTGTCTTAGGACACAAGGTGGTGTCAGAAGGAAACAAATCTATTGAGGATTTCAAGGAGAGAATTTCGGAAATGGAGTGGATTTTGGATGGGGGGAGAGGTCTCGAAAACGGGAATGAGGAGACCTTTTGGGGGGATGGACGGATTAAATTTCAAATTTTTTCCTTCTTTTTCCCCTTTTTTTTCCTTTTTTCCCCCCCCCCACCCAAATTAATACATCATACAAGATTTTCATGTCATTGAGGCCTTATGCTGCTTGTTCTTCCTAATTCCTTCCCATGTAGTACTACTGGATCAGTACTCCTTGTGTTCTGATATAACTATACTATAATAGCTAGTAGCATGCACAGCCCGGTCATGAACTCGATCTGGCCCTCCATCTATCACAATCTCTGACGCAGCATTTGCATTGGTCAGTATCTGGACTCCTTTTTATGATTATGTCCCACTTGTCCACATTGATCATACCAGGTCACCATCTTCATTTGCACCTATATATCACCCCCTTTATAATTAAATATCGTGCTAGAGAGTACACAGTATCTATTATCATCAGTGGGACACAATCCATATAGTTGCTTCTTCCCTGTTCTTTTATGTTGAATGGCTGGTGAATAATGTGTGTGATAATTATTTAAATGAACGTGAATGAATTATCTATTGTAAAATTAAAAAATGAATTTAAAACAACATTTTAAATATATATATATTTCTTAAAAAATCATATCGTTTAAAAGTTTAGAAAGCGTACGCATAATTAATCCATTCATATGTTCATCAGAAATGAACAACAGTGCCGGACCTACTGGGGCAATCGGTGCTCAAACCCCCTTTCATTCATTGCGCCATGGCAATAAGCTTCAATCTAGAGCTGGAGGATCCACAAGTCAACAAGGCATAATTTGTGAATTAATCACCAGCCTCCTACTACAGATGGGTAATTATCCAATTATTAGTCCATCTTATTTGGGTTCGAGTTGGAGGCAACCCATAATCCCATATATGAAAACTACTTATTACTACTCATTTACTCTCTCCATATCTTTAAAGTGGGTCCAATAAACCTCTTATTAATACTTCAGTACTTTTTTTTTTCTTGTCGTTACTCCCTCCTCCTCTTTGTTTTTTCCCTTATTACTTTCTCTCAGCATTACTCTCTCTTTCCCATAATATAAGGGATTTTAAGTGGATATGACTCATTCTAGTACAATGAATCTAGACATGTTCATTAGCTAGATTCGTAATAATAAGATATGTCACATCCACCGAAAATTCTTTATATTTCGGGATAGAGGGAGTAATAAACGCCATAGTAGTCTTCTATATCTCTTGCTTAATTTTTCTTTGACTTGCTAAAACTACGCTCTTTTAGTGACGGACGACGGAGTACTTATCATTCTAGCAAACCTCACACAAACCAATTGATATATGATAGTTTACATTGTTACGCTCATTATAAGTACATCCTATTAGGTTTTCCAAAGCAAATAAGCTAATAAGAGTTGCGACTGTATTGGTGAAGGGTAGAGAGGGGAAGTTCACTTCTAAAATTATGTTGGAATGCAAGAATGAAAAATATTTTGATAAAAAAAATTTAATGCTAGGACGATAAATAATATGAAACATAGAGATTGTCTTCTTTTATTTGGGATAGAGACATACACAATAGAATGTTTAGTCGAGTCAATTCAACGAGCTTAATTAATTAACTCAAAATGTACTAAACATAAATAGTCGAGTCCCAAATGATCTTAGATATGCGGAGTAGGCCAGTAGTGTTTTTTTTTTTCTTGATAATTCTCGGTTTCTAGTACTTAAAAAAGTGTTATAAAACGTTGGTGATTGGGATCCATGGGCCGGATCAAAGATGATGAGTGAATCAGCTTACAATTGGACATGAATGCGTAGTACCACCTTAGCTACCAAATGTCAAGATCTTTAGCTGTCGTGTACCGAGATAGTAGCTACACACACATATGACATGCCATTGGCTCTTAAATATCATGAATAATGTAGTACTCGTAGTTACTAACTAGCTAGATCCTCGGCATATATATATCTGTGAGATGGACTTTTATGTGAGGTCGACGTCTTAATCAAATGCATGTACGTGGACGTACACATATGCTGGTGTCTCAATTTGTTTTCATGTACATGTATATATACTACTCCCTCCGTATTTTAATGTATGACGCCGTTGACTTTTTAACAAACGTTTGACCTTTCGTCTTATTTAAAAAAATTATGTAATTATAATTTATTTTACTGTGACTTGATTTATCATCAAATGTTCTTTAAGCATGACATAAGTATTTTTATATTTGTATAAAAATTTTGAATAAGACGAGTGGTCAAACGTTGGTTAAAAAGTCAACGACGTCATACATTAAGATACGGAGGGAGTAGTATATAACTGAATAATGCACACGTACTGTCCAGATCAGTGAAGTGTTAGTGTGCATTGATCCAAATTAAAGAAAGGAATCCCCGGGCTCGTCAGCAGCATCGCTTCGCTGAACCGATGTGCTGTTATTTTATCCAGTTCAGAGCATGTGGAGCACCAATAATTGGAGGCAAGCGAGCAACGTTTTCATGGTTCGTCGTTTGCTCCTATTATGAGAGGTGAGGTGGCAGAGATTTGATAAGGACTAATGGTTATACGACAGTACTACCTCCGTCCCAAAATAAGTGCAGCCATAAGTTTTCGCGCCCAATTTTGATCGTCCGTCTTATTTGAAATTTTTTTATAATTAGCATTTTTGTTGTTATAATATGATAAAACATTAATAGTATTTTACTCGTGATCTACGTTTTTAATTTTTTTAAAAAAAATTCAAATAAGACGAATGGTCAAAGTTGAGCACGGAAAACCATGGCCGCACTTATTTTAGGACGGAGGGAGTATATCGTAGTACGATTGCTACAATTATAGGAGTGCTTTCTTGAATCAATCAAGGGGCCCGTGAAAGTTCGTGGCATCGATAGATCAGCTCCTAGCGTTGTACTACTCGTTAAGTTAAGTACTCATCGGTAGCGAATTAAGTTTGCAGTTCGATCTATTGGTCACTAGTTTTGTTTGCAGCCACAAGTTTTGGTGATTGCAGTTGGTCGCGTTATTACTGTGTTCTGATGTGCGAGTGATTCCGAGCACTTTTGCCTTTGTGATCCCCATGAACATTATTGGGATTGTTCTTTATCCGATTCGACAGAATTCAGGATTAGTGAGGCGTCAGCTTTCAGGCTGATAACTGCGAACTGACCTTTACGGGCCCTTTGTTTTATAAGAAAAATGGAAGAAATTTGAAGGATTTTAATTCTACGAAATATAGAATTGGATCTATCCTATCATTTGAAATCCCTAATGAGTAATCCTATATAGATTTCGAAGAAAAGTTAGTAAGAGGTCCAACTTGTGGTCCAATCAAATGGTCATTGATGTTTTTTTTTTTTTGTATTTTGCAATCCTCTATGGCTGTGTTTAGATCCAAAATTTGGATCCAAACTTCAGTCCTTTTCCATCACATCAACCTGTCATACACACAACTTTTCAGTCACATCATCTCCAATTTCAACCAAAATCCAAACTTTGGATCCAACTAAACACAGACTATTTATACTTGTATTCCTATCAAAATCCTATGTTTTTCTATGTCTCTATTTTTTTTCATTCATACGATTCAAAAGGGTCCTATAAATCTACATCGAAAGCTTGCTGAATAATTACTCGCAGTAGAGATTATCTAGGCCAAATGCATAGTATCTCTAACAGGCCAGCTATATGACTAGCCATACCAAATTTTACCTACAGTACATAACAAAAAGTGAAACTATAACCGGCTGGTTATTTAGCTAGCCAAACTTAGTATGTGCGTCTTAGCTAAAATCGGTCAACCATCCGCTCATCCCTTGTCCTTAGGGCTGTACATAGCGCCTGCTTTGACTTGGCTCATTTTGTCGTTAAGATAACAAGTTAGTTTGGCTCGTTATCCTATCGAGCTAAAAAGTAACTCGGATCGGATTGTTTGCCTGCTTAGGCTGGCTTGTTAAGCTCACGAGCCAACACATTTAGAACAACATCAACTTAAGTATACAAATATTTGCATACAGTCTAAGTAGCAAACTAATATACAAATTAATAAAAGTATCATTATTTCCATACTTCCATACAATCAACCAAAACTTCCATATAATCAATTTAAATATACAGTTCTATGATCGAACAAAGCAACGCAAGACGATAAGTGGACGGGAGGATGAGTCTGAGACTCGAGAAAGCCACATGTCATAGGTGAAGATAACATATAACATATGCACTAGGATTAGAATCCTAGGGTTAGAGAGGTGTTTTAATTTCATTATTAGAATGTTGTGTTTGTTAACCTGTTGCTTGTCTTGGCTCTTTTTGCTTGCAAGCAGGTCAGGAGCTACCTCATTACACCTAACGAACTAGAACCTTAGCTCAAGTCATTAACAAATCAAAACGAGTTGAACTAAGGGTCTGTTTGAGAAGCTTTGGTAGCTGTAGCCTCTCCAAATTCAAAAGATCCCCCAAACGGTCAGCTTTTTAAGCCAGATTCTGAGAAATTATAGTTGTAGAATCTAAAAATAAACTAGAAGCATTTTTTCATATTCTCAGAATCTGGCTACCAACAAGCAACTTTTCAGAATCTTAAACTCCGCCAAACATGTCCGAAACTAGCCACGAGCTGAGTAAGCTAGCTACCGACGATCGCTTTTTTTTTTTTGGTCTAGCCTTACTTCCTCCCCTCTCTCTTAGGCCATCCCTAACCCAGAAACTGTAAAGTAGTTTTCATATTTACCATGTTAAATAGACACCATGCATAGAAACTACGAATTCAATGGATGGTGTCTTCAAATTAAATTATCATCTAATCATCCCCTTTATCTTTTCTTTTATCTACATATTCTCTTGTTTTCATTCTTAATTCTTGTGTAGAAATGTTTCTTGCATAAGAAATAGTTTCTTCATCTTTTTACCTCTCCCCTCTTTAACTCTCTTGCCACATCAGATTTTTCTTATGTGACAATATATTTGATGCTACAGACACTAGATTACATGAAGGGTCGGGGACGCCGGCTCGTCCGTTCGTCTCGTCCCTCCACCTCCCGCCCTCCGTGGTACTACAGTCCCAAGCAGCCGAGCTCCCACTCTGCACCATCATGAAGCTCCCTCTGACGGCATCAACCCAGGTAACAACGTGGAGATGTGTTGATGACAGACTATACGAGTATTGGCTTGAAACAAGGAGCCTGTGAAAATTCGTGGCATCAATTCTAGCGTTGTATTCGCTCAGTACTCATCAGTAGCTAAGTGTGTCATTTCGTTGATCAGTCGTTTTGTTACATCCACAAGTTTTGACGATTCCAGTTGATCGCTTTGTACCATTTTGACGTGAGAATGATTTGGAGCACTTTTTTTATCACCGTGATCCTCCTTAATTACTAACATTATTGGTTGTTACATTTCAAGATTAGTGAGACGTCGGATTTCAATTGATAGTACAATCGTGAACAGCTGACATCCATTCATAGAAATGTAGAATTTATCACTTGGCCATAAATAAAGGCCCTGCTGGATAACTACACCTCTTCGAAGAGGTTATCTCGGCCTAGAAACTAAGAATCCAATGAATGGTGTCTTTAAATTAAATTATCATCCAATCATCTGCTTTATCTTTTCTTTTATCTACCTATTCTCTTGTTTTCATTCTTGATTCTTGTGTAGAAATGGTTTCTTGCATGAGAAATGGTTTCTTTATTTTTTTACCTCTCCTCTCGTTAACTCTCTTGCCACATCAGATTTTTCTTAAGTGGCAATATATTTTATGCCACATACACTAGATTACATGAAGGGTTGGGGACGCCGGCTCGTCCGTTCGTCTCGTCCCTCCACCTCCCGCCCTCCGTGGTACTACAGTCCCAAGCAGCCGAGCTCCAACTCTGCACCATCATGAAGCTCCCTCTGACGGCATCAACCCAGGTAACAACGTGGAGATGTGTTGATGACAGACCATAGGAGTATTGGCTTGAAACAAGGAGCCTGTGAAAATTCGTGGCATCAACTCTAGCGTTGTATTCGCTCACTATTCATCAGTAGCTAAGTGTGTCATTTCGTTGATCAGTAGTTTTGTGACATCCACAAGTTTTGACGATTCCAATTGATCGCTTTGTACCATTTTGATGTGAGAATGATTTGGAGCACTTTTTTTTTATCACCGTGATCCTCCTTACTAACATTATTGGTTGTTACATTTCAGGATTAGTGAGACGTCAGATTTCAATTGATAGTACAATCGTGAACTGACATCCATTCATAGAAATGTAGAATTTATCACTTGGCCATAAATAAAGGCCCTGCTGGATAACTACACCTCTTCGAAGAGGTTATCTCGGCCACAGGCTTCGCCATCAGAGAGGAAATTAGAACACCACGCATTATTATTCTCGCCATCAATCCGACTGGACACTGAACTTTTACGCGCTTGCGAATTGAAACCGATTGGCGTCCTTTACAGTTATCTGAACTTGGATCGGCATGTACATTACATTTTGAACTTGTCATGCCGCCAGGCGATCGATCGCCGTCACACGAACCCGTGCACGGCAACGCCTCCGGGAGCTGAGGCCGACGGCGAGGGTGGCGGCGGACCACCGCAATAAAGCGCAGGAAAAGCGTCGGCGTCCGGTTGCGCCGGGGCATGGGGCCAACAACGGGACCGGGCCGGGCGGTGGTCAGGTTCATGGCTGCATGCAGTCTCTTGCACCGTCAGACGAAGGCTAATAATAAAGCTAGCTGCTATCTCTTCACTATAAATATTTATAAGGTACACCTGTTTGTCTCATAATTTTTTTTGTGTTTCTGTGTCTAAATCCGCTGTAGGTTTACGGCTCGCTTCTCATCTCTCCTCTCCTCTTTCATCTATCTCAGCATTCAGTCTTTTTACAGACCACTATTATACTTGCTGTCAGGCAGGGCCAATCCAACGACCAGGTCACATGGCAACTGTACCAACATGTACTCTGGTGATCAGCGCCTAGAGCACGGCCAAACAGTAGGTGTGGCCTATCGCTACAATCCAGGTCACCCCGTGCTAGTATCATGATCCATGGAGATATCATATCAGATCAGATCTCGAAGCTACCCGATAATGCACACATCGACTCGCCGGCCCTCTTATCACATTGGCGTCCTTTACAGTTATCTGAACTTGGATCGGCATGTACATTACATTTTGAACTTGTCATGCCGCCAGGCGATCGATCGCCGTCACACGAACCCGTGCACGGCAACGCCTCCGGGAGCTGAGGCCGACGGCGAGGGTGGCGGCGGACCACCGCAATAAAGCGCAGGAAAAGCGTCGGCGTCCGGTTGCTCCGGGGCATGGGGCCAACAACGGGACCGGGCCGGGCGGTGGTCAGGTTCATGGCTGCGTGCAGTGCAGCCTCTTGCACCGTCAGGCAGGGCCAATCCAACGACCAGGTCACATGGCAACTGTATCAACATGTACTCTGGTGATCAGCGCCTAGAGCACGGCCAAACAGTAGGTGTGGCCTATCGCTACAGTCCAGGTCACCCCATGCTACTATCATCATCCGTGGAGATATCATCATATCAGATCAGATCTCGAAGCTACCCGATAATGCACACATCGACTCACCGGCCCTCTTATCACCCCCCAACTCCTACTATGAACAATTTTAAACATGATCTCAAACCTCATGGTTTGAATTCCTTTTGATAAGTCTAAGACTACTCTAATGATATGCCTTTTCTTCTTCCTGTGAAGTATCCAAACGACTAATATGACAAATGTCTTTATTTTGACTTTATGTCAGATTTCACATAGCATGAAATTTATTTACTGTGTTTTTTTTTTCTATTTTCCCTTTTTTTTCTTAATTTCTTATACTACCTCCATATTTTAAAATATAACACCGTTGACTTTTTGTCTAACGTTTCACCATTCGTCTTATTTAAAAAATTTATGTAATTATCATTTATTTTACTATGACTAGATTCGTTATCAAATGTTCTTTAAGCATGACATAAATATTTTTATATTTGCACAAAATTTTTTGAATAAAACGAATAGTCAAACATTGATAAAAAAATCAATGGCACCATACATTAAAATACGGAGGGGAGGGAGTACGGGTTGGTTTGGTTTGTGGCTTAAATAGACCTTACTAAATTTTGTCAATTTGATAAATATTGATAAGCCTAATTTAGGTCTCAAACCAAACCAACCCTACATTCTAGAGGAGCCCAAACGAACGGATGGCTGCTGAAGCCTGGAGCACGAATAACGTTAGGTAGGGGATAATGCTCCCTTTTTGCAAGTGGCGCCCAGTAGACAGTAGCCTCTGTCCGTGGCTTTGGAATTGTTTTCGTGGCTGGAGATTCTCGAGAGTCGAGAGAGAGCCCGGTTTAGCCGAGCCGGGCCGGTACGGAACGGTGTTCCGACGACGCGTTCGAGGTACGCACGACACGATGATAGCGAGAACCGCCGCAAAAGCGCAGTGCCAGCCTCTCTGCCTGCCCATCCGCGACGGGTTCGCACCAGCAGCAACTTGTATAGCTGACTCTCTGTTTCTTATTGGCAACTTGCATAGCTGACTCTGGCTTCCAACATTTTTCAGCGAACCAATTGGCATCGTTCCATGAGAAGCTGTGTAACTAAGAACTGGTCGACTGTTTATCGGGCAATCGATCGAGGGAGGAAAAGTCGAACGGCAGCTCTCGTCCACAAGAGGGGCAAGATTTTCGTCCATCCTGTGTCATCTGACGCCGACGAGTCGACGAACTTCAGTATCTTGTATTCTTGTCCGCTCATCATAGCAGGGAATTTTTTGCCTCTTATTTTCCAGCCCAGACATCACCAAATCGTGCTTACATACCACCTCCATGACGCCCTCATGAACGAACAAATACATCCCAAAAAAACCCAAACAATTCGCCGACGGGAGACATCACTCACACGGTTACGCTGAACAACACAAGAACAAATCTCGATTGCAATTTGCAAGCACGCGGCAACGAACCAGCTCACCCTCTCGTCGGCAGCTCAGATGGCTGCCGGAGGCTTCACCGCCGGCTCGAGCCTGGCCTTCCAGAACCGGGAGGCCTCGGCGCCGTCGCCTTTCACCACCTCGACGACGGACACCGCGTCGGCGATCTTGAACACGCACACCTTGGCCACATACAACTCGTGGAGCAGACGGACGCAAAGGGGAGAGCATCACGTACGTATGCGTCCAACGACGCGGAGGATTCCCACCTGTTGCACGGTTCCATTTTCACCACGGGAAAACAGCATGCAGCACAAATCCACCCTTTCCTTTTCAATGCCTCTTCTGTTTTCCTTTTCTTTTCTTTTACGAAAGACGGTAAAAACGTGATCGTTTATTATTATATGCACACGAGTACCTTCGTTCCTACGGAAGTTCTACCTACTTCATTTGTTCTAAAAAATATTTAACCTGTGCATGTAAATTCGTTGTATTAGCATGTATCATATGTCCAGATTCGTTGTATTAGAAGATATCATCTGTCCAGATTCGTTGTACCCCTCCTTGCAAAAGTCTTAGATCTATTTCATTCTTTGATTCTTTTTTCCCAAAAGTGTAAGTTCTATTTGTAGTTATTATGTGCTAAATTAAATTGTTGATAGCCCAAGAAGCCATTTTAGTATTCATTGGTTTTGTCACATGGTGAATGAATTAATTACTTCTTGATATTGGTAAAAAAAGAAATAGGACTTAACTGTGTGTTTAGTTCCACCCCAAAATTGGAAGTCTGAAGAAAAATGTTGGAGGTTTATGTATGTACAAAAGTTTTGATGTGATGGAAAAGTTTAAAGTTTGAAGAAAAAGTTAGGAACTAAACAAGGGCTTATTAGACTTTTGGAAGCAGGGTACTAGCTAATAATTTTTATCTGTCTCTAGCTGTACAATGGGTGTTGTGAAATTATCCTGAAGGATACGGAGTGCACTTGTTCGTCTCTCGAATCTCGATGGGTCGGAGTCTCCGAAAACGAAACAGGGATGACCATGATAAGGTGATTTGGTTGTGCAAAGCGGAACCCGAAAATATTTCACACTTAAAACGATCCTTTGGCCCGATCTAGTAGCTAGAGTGTTTAATTCTCTCCCCGATATTTGCTCAAGCCGGGCAGAGTGTCACATGCATTCGGCAATTGCGTGGATGAGCAATTGGCAGATGCACGAAACCGGCCGGCAAGCTCGACGAATTGGGAATGCGAAGCTTATGGCATTGGCAAATGCAGATTTCCAGCTTCAGATGGTGATTTCGGTCAAACAGAGGAGCGTACAGTAGCTGGCTGCTTTGTTTGATCATGTAAAAGGTTACAGCTGTTGTAATTTTGGGGGCTGTTTTTGAGTTGGAGAAGATTTGGGTGCGAGCGCGTGGCGGTATTTATCCGTCTCGCGGTTGGTCGCTGCGAGAGGAGACGGGGACTCTCTCGGTGACACTGCCGGGTGGGACCGACGGCACATTGGCAAGGGGTAGCAACCGAGAAAGTTCGCGTCATCACAACACGTACTGATCACTATGGTGGTGTCCTGAAGATGAAGATGAAGATGGAGATGAGATAAAGATTATGTGTTTTACGCAAAACAATATGGTAATAACGTATGATTAGTTGAGTTTTAATTATTATAAACTTGAAAATGGATTAATTTGATATTTTAGAGCAACTTTCGTATAGAAAGTTTTCGCACGAAACGCATCGTGTTTAGCAGTTTGAAAAGCGTGCTACGAGTTTCCAAAATTTCTTTCAAAGCTTATTGGAGAAACGAACGCAGCCTATGAATTGTTCAGTGGTGTTCGTACACGATGTGATTGCGTTGCTATTAGAGCAAGTTTAATGTAATAGCCAATTTATAAAATAATTGCTTACTACTATCTCCGTCCCAATTTAATGGTCACTTTGACTTTTTTATCGTAACGTTTGATCATTCGTCTTATTTGAAAAAATAGTGCAAATATAAAAACGGAGAAGTCATACTTAAAGTACTTTTGATAATAAAGCAAGTCACAGATAAATAAATAATAATTTCATTATTTTTTAAATAAGATAAATGATCAAAAGTTAAAAAAATACACAAAGCAACAAGTATTCTGGGACGGGGTAGTAGTAGTACACTACTAATACATGGTTACACCTGTCATACACACATTATGTCTTGAAGTCTGTGCTGCAGCTAGCTATAGATTCGTGGCCCGCTGTTTTTCTTTCTCTTCTTTTATCTTTTTAAAATATGTTTATAGCTGGCTTATAGTCTGCTATTGTGCTTTTATGTGATTATGTGTACTGTTCTGATTTTCAAATTAAAATTATGTGTGCTGTCGTGCGTGTTTGGTGCAGAGAAGAAACGATTATGAATTGTTTTTTTAGGGAAAAAACGCCTCTAATTAAATTGTTCTTTTGAAAAGAAAAACACTTATAAATTGTCATAGTGGACTGGTTGGGTAGCATTAGCACTGATCGAGTAGGAATAAATTGATGCCCGAAATAGTACCATTTGGAAGGTGTTATTAATGTAGTACAGCAATGTTTGTTTCACTTAGAGCAAGTATAATAGTAGGCTATAAGTCGGCTAAATGCTGAGTTGGAGGAAAGAAGAGAGGAGAGAGAGGAGAAGCGGGCTATAAACTTACAGCCGGCTTGGACACAAGAACCAAGAAACTCTGTGAGAGAGACAAGTGGGCCCTATATTAATTGTGAAGAGCTAACTATTATATGGATAGGCTGAGAGAAGGCTATAAAGAACCTTATAGCCAGCAGGTCGGCTGTATTATTAGCCTTGCTCTTAAGCGAACATTGAAGCTCCAGTTGGAACAAGTGCAATTTTAAAACAAACATTTAAGCGAGGCGTCTTTGCATTGCTGGCAAAAATACTTTCCAGCACCATCAAAGATCGAAGCCCTTTCGTATGGTCGAATTTAAAACGTTTCCAAGCTCGTATACGTCACACAAGTGACACAAACATCTCAAAGCGAAAATCTAGATATATATATAGATCTACAGTCGCGTACCGTCACAGATATATCCATCCGTCCGATATCCGCATCGCACAACTCGAGGAAGAGAGGATCGATAGAGATACAACTCGTGGAGCAGACGGACGCAAAGGGGAGCATCACGTACGTATGCGTCCAACGACGCGGAGGATTCCCACCTGTTGCACGGTTCCATTTTCACCACGGGAAAACTATGCATGCAGCACAAATCCACCCTTTCCTTTTCAATACCGGTTCTGTTTTCCTTTTCTTTTCTTTTACGAAAGACGGTAAAAACGTGATAGTTTATTATTATATGCACACGAGTACCTTCGTTCCTACGGAAGTTCTACCTACTTCCTTGTCCAAAAAAAATTTAACGAATACATGTTCAGATTCTTGTATTAGAAGGTATCACCTGTCTAGATTCGTTATATTAGAAAATTTCATTGGTCTAAATTCATTGTATTAAAAGATATCTTTTGTCTAGATTTATTGTACTAGCCAGTGATTTTTATGGATCTCTAGCCGTACAATGGGTGTTGTGAAACTATCGTGAAGGTTATGGAGTATACTTGTTCGTCTCTCAATGGGTCGGAGTCTCTGAAAACGAAACAGGGATGACCATGACAAGGTGATTTGGTTGTGCAAAGCGGAACCAGAAAATAGTTCACACTAAAAACGATCCTTTGGCCCAATCTAGTAGCTAGAGTGTTTAATTCTCTCCCCGATATTTGCTCAAGCCGGGCAGAGTGTCACATGCATTCGGCAATTGCGTGGATGAGCAATTTGCAGATGCACGAAACAGGCCGGCAGCCTCGACGAATTGGGAATGCAAACTTATGGCATTGGCAAATGCAGATTTCCAGCTTCAGATGGTGATTTCGGTCAAACAGAGGAGCGTACAGTAGCTGGCTGCTTTGTTTGATCATGTAAGAGGAGACGGGGACTCTCTCGGTGACACTGCCGGGTGGGCCCCACGGCACATTGGCAGGGGGTAGCAACCGAGAAAGTTCACGTCATCACAACACGTACCGATCAATTAGTGTGTTCGGTGTTGTTCGTACACGGTGTGATTGCGTTGCTATTATGTGAGTATGTGTACTGTTCTCATTTTCAAATGAAAATTATGTGTGCTGTTCTGCGTGTTTGGTGCAGAGAAGAAACTATTATGAATTGTGTTCTTTATAAAATAAAACACCTCTAATTAAAAGACCTCATCTTTTCGCTTATGTTTATATTTATCAGTCAAAATTTAAATTTTCAACCTTAAATTTTAAGTTGATTTTAAGGGTTTTTTCATCGAAGTTTATTTTTCAGCTTTTGGTTATATCTAAGGTGGTGTTTGGATGGGAGGGACTTATTTTAGTCCCTCTCAGAAAAGCACTAAAATAACTCCCTACCATCCGAAACAGCCCCTAAGAACACGTATAAAAAATTATTCATAAATTACTTTTTGCTTGCAAATATGCCGTTTCGATAGTGCTGAAAATGTTCTTTTAAAAAGAAAAACACTTATAAATTGTCATAGTGGACTGGTTGGGTAGCTCTGATCGAGTAGGAATAAATTGATGCCCCGAAATAGTGTACCTTTTGGAAGGTGTTAATGTACGGCCATGTTTCACTTAGTTGGAACAAATGCAATTTTAAAACAGGCATTTAAGCGATGCGTCTTTGCATTGCTGGCAAAAATACTTTCCAGCACCATCAAAGATCGAAGCCCTTTCGTATGGTCGAATTTAAAACGTTTCGAAGCCCGTATACGTCACACAGGTGACACAAACATCTCAAAGCGAAAATCTAGATATATATAGATGTACAGTTGCGTACCGTCACAGATATATCCATCCGTCCGATATCCGCATCGCACAACTCGAGGAAGAGAGGATCGATAGAGATACATACAACTCGTGGAGCAGACGGACGCAAAGGGGAGAGCATCACGTACGTATGCGTCCAACGACGCGGAGGATTCCCACCTGTTGCACGGTTCCATTTTCACCACGGGAAAACAGCATGCAGCACAAATCCACCCTTTCCTTTTCAATGCCTCTTCTGTTTTCCTTTTCTTTTCTTTTACGAAAGACGGTAAAAACGTGATCGTTTATTATTATATGCACACGAGTACCTTCGTTCCTACGGAAGTTCTACCTACTTCATTTGTTCTAAAAAATATTTAACCTGTGCATGTAAATTCGTTGTATTAGCATGTATCATATGTCCAGATTCGTTGTATTAGAAGATATCATCTGTCCAGATTCGTTGTACCCCTCCTTGCAAAAGTCTTAGATCTATTTCATTCTTTGATTCTTTTTTCCCAAAAGTGTAAGTTCTATTTGTAGTTATTATGTGCTAAATTAAATTGTTGATAGCCCAAGAAGCCATTTTAGTATTCATTGGTTTTGTCACATGGTGAATGAATTAATTACTTCTTGATATTGGTAAAAAAAGAAATAGGACTTAACTGTGTGTTTAGTTCCACCCCAAAATTGGAAGTCTGAAGAAAAATGTTGGAGGTTTATGTATGTACAAAAGTTTTGATGTGATGGAAAAGTTTAAAGTTTGAAGAAAAAGTTAGGAACTAAACAAGGGCTTATTAGACTTTTGGAAGCAGGGTACTAGCTAATAATTTTTATCTGTCTCTAGCTGTACAATGGGTGTTGTGAAATTATCCTGAAGGATACGGAGTGCACTTGTTCGTCTCTCGAATCTCGATGGGTCGGAGTCTCCGAAAACGAAACAGGGATGACCATGATAAGGTGATTTGGTTGTGCAAAGCGGAACCCGAAAATATTTCACACTTAAAACGATCCTTTGGCCCGATCTAGTAGCTAGAGTGTTTAATTCTCTCCCCGATATTTGCTCAAGCCGGGCAGAGTGTCACATGCATTCGGCAATTGCGTGGATGAGCAATTGGCAGATGCACGAAACCGGCCGGCAAGCTCGACGAATTGGGAATGCGAAGCTTATGGCATTGGCAAATGCAGATTTCCAGCTTCAGATGGTGATTTCGGTCAAACAGAGGAGCGTACAGTAGCTGGCTGCTTTGTTTGATCATGTAAAAGGTTACAGCTGTTGTAATGAGAATTGAACAAGCTTATCAAATGATAATTGTGGTCCACAACTGATACGTTGCTGGCAAGATGGACAAGTATATACATATACATAGCTCTTCTTCTCTCAAAAAATAAGTAGGGCTAGCAGATATGGCGTGCTACCGTCGCCCCGGCGGTTTGGACTGTTGCTTCATCCTCTCTACACGTACTGTGCACGTCTTGCACCTTCTCTTCCAAGTACAATCAAACCTCGATACTACTAGTAAAACGTAC
Organism: Oryza longistaminata; assembly: GCA_009805545.1. Taxonomy (NCBI): domain Eukaryota; kingdom Viridiplantae; phylum Streptophyta; class Magnoliopsida; order Poales; family Poaceae; genus Oryza; species Oryza longistaminata. The sequence continues at coordinate 26,131,464 of CM020184.1, read as the reverse complement.
TCTATAGTCTATATACCATGAACATTTCTTTTAGAAAATAATTAGTAGCCGCCGAGAAGAAAAACATCATGTTCGATCTAGTATCAACTAAACTCTCCAGTGTATTTAGGCGGCTTGGAATTTCCATGTGTTTTGTCCAAGTTAAGGTACTGTACCAAGTCCACATGTCCAGGAAAGAACCAAAGAATGGACCAACAATTTAACTGTCACTGTTTTTGCGCATTGTACACGTTGTTTCTTCTTCTTCTTCCCAACATGCAGCCAAAAAGGACCAAAGTCCTCCCAATATACAGCTGCTAATTAACTGCTCTATCTATGAAGCATCAACGTCATCGATCTTTCCTGGTGGTTTCCTGAGATATTACTGTACCGTTTAGCTCTCTTTTGACCTCACAAATTACCCCAGTTTTTCCACGAATTCACTGATGAATCCACGATTGATCAAATCTAGCAGATCGACCGCCGCCCGCTGGAAAATGACACCCAATTAGAGGGTGGAATCAGCTGTCTGTTTCACTAAAAAAGTTGAAACCAATTTTGTATTGTCGTTTATGTCAAATCGAAATACGTCATGGCCCCTTACTCTATGCTATCAACGTCGCGACGTCGTGATCATACCAACAAAGGCATTCACAAAGTATAACTTGCTAATATTGTATTGTGAAAATTTTTACGGTGCAATTTTTTTCTACCGTGCACCGCGTCACGGCCACAGTTTAGCCCTTGGCACGTCGCACGGGCCGGCCGTACGTGTCTCGCCACCATAGAAAAAGGCTAATGATTCAGTTTTTTTTTTCTGTTTTGGTAACAAAAGGCTAATGATTCAGTAGCTCCACCTGTTTTCGTTTGTTTGTCATGCGAGAAAACAAGATTAAGAAGGTTCGAGATCCACGAAATTAAGCCTCATCATCGTCACAGTCACAGATGCAGTACAACCGTGAAGTCCCGTTCAGTGTGGCCTATTTCTTGCAGCCTGCTACTATGTGAGGCTAGCAGTCTAGAGCAATTTTACAATTCTTGAGAAGGTATTATGAGGAACCAAAATTTAGTATAAAATTTAGTATCTCATAGTATCTAGATACTAAGAGTTATTAAATTTACATTAAAAAAGGTACCTACTCATCAGTCTATCACTACTACTAAGTACGTGTTAATCTTGTACCGCATCAATGCCTTAATCTTGAGTTCATCCAGAGCATCCTTTCCGTCTTTAGTGCAGCGTCCGGGCTACGCACCAACTTTGCCAAATGCTTGGTTACTCCGATCTGTTGCTCGGCTAAGGACCTGGAACTGGTTCAGCCTTGCTTTCCTTGCTCGATTTTTTATTTTCCTTGCACCTAGCTCAGCATTCCGCTGGCCGTTCGCAAGTTGCCAAAGACGGCCCTGCAACCGTTTGTGGATAAAGTCTTCCATCGACTTCCACCATAGAAGGGACGACTCACCACTCTGGTTGGTTGCTCTATGCTGGTCCAGTCGGTTCTCTCCTCCAATTCGGTCCATGTGTCTATGGTGATCCCGCCTTCCAGTCCAGGTTATTAAGGCCATTGACAAGAAGCGTCGCGCCTTCTTGTGGACGGGTATAGACTCGGCTCATGGGAGCAGTGCCGAGTGTTCTGGACGAATGACTGTCGTCCCAAAGCTTTTAGTGGTTTGGGAATTCATGATCTTAGGATGTCAGGGTTTGCCCTGTGCCCCTGTGTATTCGTTGGCTCTGGCTTCAGCGTTCAGAGCATCCCTACTGGGATGGCCTGAAGGCCCCAGCTGAGCAGACCATCTTCGACATGTTCGAGGCGTCCACCTTCTTCGTGCCGGGAGATGGCGAGTCAATACTCTTTTTGGTCTGAACAATGGATCGACGACCGCTCGGTGGCCTCCTTGGTTCGAGATCTCCTCTTCGCCGTGCCCCAACGCCTCTGAGGCTCGCGCACGATTGCTTTTGGCCTGTTTGGCGAACAATTCCTGGGTTTCTGACATCCGCGGCGCCCTCACTGTCCATGTAATCTCCTAGTTTCTTCTTATTTGGGATGTGGTGCTTCACATACAGCTCTTGTCGGGCATCGGGGATCGTCTTGTGTGGCGTTGGATGAGTGACCAGCGCTACTCAGTGCGTTCGGTGTACCAGGCGTTCTTCTATGGCCAACACTTTTTTGCATGTGTTGATCTCTTCTGACATGCAAAGGGTCCTGCTAAATACATGTTCTTTTTTTTTTTTTTGCATTTCAGCAGCGCTACTGGACAGTCAACCTCCTCCAAAAGTGTGGCATCGATGGCCACTTGGCCTGCCCCTTTTGCGATCAGGAGCTTGAGACGGCGAACCACATCCTTCTCGATTGTGTGTTCACTCGGCAAGTCTGTCTCCACGTGCTGTCGCTCCTGGCTGAATTGCTCTCTCCCCCTCCCGTGGCAGCTAGCTCCAGGACTGGTGGTCTTCCTCCAGGGCCTGTTTACCTGAGCATCTCTACGCCAATTTTGACTCCCTGGTTCTCCTGGTCTCTTGGTAGCTATGTAAGGAACGAAACTCCAGGGTTTTCAACTTCGTGCTCTCTTCGATCTCGGTGCTGTAGTCCATCCTTTCGGAGGGTAATCTGTGGCCTCTAGCTGGCGTTGCCGCTTTTGGAGATTTGTTGGGAGTGTAGCGCGGCTCTGCCCCTTCCCGCTATTAGGAGTTGCGTTTAACCGCGGTAGTAATCTTTTCCTGGCTTCAGTTTTTGTTTTGCTTTTTCTCCCTTTCATTGGCATAAGCCGGTCTGACTGATTGCATTATTTAATAAAAACTCTTTTTTTTCTAATATATTAACGTGTAAACATTTTATGTGTTCGTGAAAAAGGAATAAGTGAAAAAAAAATCTTCTCGTACCGTATCTCTCAAACTCAACTGTTTGAAGCCTGAAACGTGACCCAACCGCGCCCAAGCAAGTCCCAACCACACGATGATTCGTGTACGACAACGTAGCGCGAACGCGGATGCGGATGGGCCGTGTGCCGCCGCGCCGTGGGTGGGAGGGAGGGAGGCTAGTCGCTGTTCCCCCGTACGCGCGGCTCGATCCATGTGAGCGCCGTACGTGTGGGCGACCGCTCTCCTGGTTCCTGGACCACGTACGCATGCGCGCGCGTACGGTGCGGCGCGCCGCGCACACGGCAAAACCACGATTCCACGGCTCGATTGCCCGCAGATTTCTCGCTACGAGCTTAGCGTGTCGTACTCCTTCCAGAGTTCCAGTATGGATTTGTCCGTCTCTATTTTGGGACGAAGTAGTAAAATTCCTTCGTTTTCCTGGCTGGATCCGGAGAGTTTCTGGTTGCCGCAAGCCGGCAGTTTCTGCTCGGAATATGCTTGGGCATCCAGTTGAAAAATCCCGTGCATCTGGCATCTTTGCTTATTGGGCCAGCAGTGTTGTAGTACGTGAGTTCTGATCCCACCACCACCAGCCCAAAGAGAGTTTGGTTACGTTTGCAGCTGCCTGCTGCCCAGAGAATTCTTCCAGCTGCAATAATGGAGAACGTACGACCCCACGTGTAAGTGATGTTACTAGTGCATCATCGCAATTATAATTTGGAGTTTATTAGTACTATATTTTTCAACATCATCGCAATTATTTGGAGTTTATTATAGTTTTCAAGTATTGGCAAGATAGTAGTTCTAGTACACTAATAAAAAGAAATATCCAATCAGGAACAGCGTCTGCGTTCGTGCTACTCTCGACACGTCCACGTCGCATATGTCTCCGTGGCGTTACATCATGCCGATGCTTTCATTGATGCCCCATCCTCATCATACTTGACGCTAATGCGCACCACCCATATCATACGTGTGCTGCTTTTCGTTGATGCGTGCTCCTTGATTAACCATGGTGATGGACTGTTCGTCTAGGTGTATGGCAATATGGCATGGTACGGGCTTTGCTTTCATATACTTCTTGAAACAGCATACATGTAATGTACTTCCTCCGTTTCACTAAGTCGTTCTATCATTTTTCATATTCATATTGAACATCAATAATATGAATATGAAAAATGTTAGAATGACTCACATTGGGAAACGGAGAAAGTAATAGACATTTGCTCTGCCATCATTGATAAGCTGGCCGGAGCTGAACTGTAAACAGCCACAGCATTGCGTATCTTCAGTAAAGTGACCCATACTAAATCAATCATGTATTCATGTAGAGGACTTGGGTCGATGTTCAGGCCTGATATTTCTCAAGAACCGGTGGTGGCTCGCGTTCGGTTCAACTGCTCGAGCAGAAAGACGAAGGTTGATATATCCATCCCATTTGAGAGCATGGAATGTATCGTTGGTCGATTTGGTTCCTACAGTCGAGTATACCAGCCGTTTCCGGTTCAGAAATGTAGTACAATACTATAATGCTGCAGTGTAGACGACTTGTTTATTCAGTACTACTATCACTAGTTTATTTCGAATTGCACATGAGAGAATGGAGTTTATACTTTATAGGCAAGTGTATTGAACCTGGACAGACAGCATGTCCGTCTACGATATTTTTTTCATCCACGCAAACAACGTGATTCACCTTCACTGACGCATTGGATTGCACGTGAACTCGGAAAACTTCTGATCTGATTCCAGCAGTTCAGCATTGAAGAAAAGCTGCTGCTTGCAGGCAGCGATGCTTGGTCTAACCCAACCCAAGCACGTAATTTGGGAATCATAACCCTACGGACAGACAGACAGTAAATGGTTTACGCCGTGGAATTGTTCATTTGTTCTTGCTACTGTAGTATGAAAAGGGCACGTCATCATGTTTGTGGCTTTTTTGGATCGGAGCTACATGGGTGTTTGGTTTGCTACCCATTTTTCTCTCACTAGTCAAATTTTACGCTAGTGCTGTATTAAATTTGGTAGTGCCAAAATATTGGCAGGGAAAAATTGGCTCCAATCCAAGCTTCTGCAGTAGGGCGCATTCGGGGACATGGGTGTTGCATGAACAAAGCAGCGAGCAAGAAGAAATTTTTGCAATAGAGAACCGATAGAGGATAGTAAGTAACGAGTTGCTGAAACGGCCCTATGTCCACACAAGGCCCGGTGTATCAGGAAAAGGGCCCATTAGTCAACACAAGACCCAGTCCATTAGGAAAAAGGGCCTATATGTCCACTGGGCCCAGTCTATTTAGGAGAAAAATGGCCCATATGTCAACACAAGGCCCAGCCCATTAAGGAAAAAGGGGTCCATTTGGCAACACAAGACCCAGTAAATTCGGTAAAAATGATATAAAAAAAAAACATGCGTCGACAGCAGGGTTCGAACCTGCGCGGGCGTAGCCCAACAGATTTCAAGTCTGTCTCCTTAACCACTCGGACATATCGACGGTATGACTTTAGCTCGACTTCAAGTCTTTATATCTATTAATTCTGAACACAAGTACTATTAAGGGCCACAAGAAATGCATTTCGCTATACTTCAAAAGCACGCAGTACGTGATAAAACTTTGTGGTTCCAACTATGTGTAACTTCGCACGTTTCTACGGACACTTGTAGGTAACAATCATGAGCAAGAATAATTAGCAATACCTATATTTGGTGGGTAATAAATAAGTTAAAGTTCAGATTTATAGTAATTATTAGGGGTTAATAATTGCACACAATATGAACGGTTAAAATCAAGCATGGGAAAGTACTAACAGCTCATCTTGTGGCTTCACTCATGTTAAGCATAGTTGCAACTTTATAGAAAGGACTGCAATACCGTCAGTTTTACGTTCCTAAACCGCAACCAGTCATCCTAGAGAAATCATGTATGAGAGGGCAATAACAGATTCAGAGGACGCAGGGCCAGAACCAACTAACATACATTAACATGGAAATAGTGGTCACAACACTCATCACCTACTGTTTCAGGCTTAGGTAAACCTTGGGCAGATAGGCTCTAATCTGATCCTCTATTTCTCTTGCTCTTGCCTCTTGGCTTGTTTTGCCAACAAAACTGAAAGCCCTGTGAAGGCAAATTTCTTCCTTTTTCCTGACAATATCTTCTGAGAAGTTATATCACTGAAAACAGCATTCCTCCGGTTCAGAATCTGACCAAGTGAAACATTTGAAGCTTCAGTTGTATCATCCCAAACGCTTTTGTCATACCCATCAGGTCCCATTAGCTTCAGATTCAATATCTGCCCAATTGACAGTGTTGGCTTCAAGAAGCTCTTTGAAACGTCAGTGATATCTGCTGCATTTTTCAACTTGGAAGAATCATGAAATGAGTGCCTCTTGTAGCCACTCTCAGATAGCCATCTACGAACAGACTCTTCCACTGCGAGCTTCCCCCGGTTGGCAGCGTGTGCCCTCTTCAGAGCATCCTGCAGTGCAATTTTGCATTTCTCAAATTCCAATTTAGCTTCCTCCAGCTTGTTGAGCGAGTTGGATTTTGATCGGTTGGCTTCTTCCACCTGCAACATTGCCGCTTCAATCTTCTTCCTCGAGCTGACGTCACATTCTTGAGCTTTTGAAGCAAGCTCAAAATACTCTTCCAAGGACAAGTTCACTCCATCAGTACCCTGGAGATCTCCAGCTGAAGCTTCACTGCTAAGTAGGGCCTTGATCTCAACAAGTGCAAGAGCTTCTGCTGCTCTTGCTGCATCTTCCATCTTCTTGGCTGCAAGACACCTCACCTCAGCGGTTGCAATGCTTGCCTTTGTCTGGTCAATTTCGGCAGCCAACATCGTAGCTTCAGATTTCGATGCATTTGATGCGCTCTTGAGCTGCTCTATCTCTGATGTCACCTTCTTGATCTCCATCAGAATGTGTGACGAATCCTCGCGCCTTCTTTGCCTATCATTCAGCGTTTGCAGCTTATGTGTAGTGCGATCCAATTCACCCTCCAGCGAAGAGATCAAGGATGTGTTGGAGCAAACCTTCTCTCGACTTCTCTCCACCAAGATTTTCTCTTTTGCTATCTCATTGCACAGCGACTCAACGGAGGCTCTTATCTCGGCTAGATCAGCTGTGGTTCTGGTCAGGTACGCTTTTGCCTGCTCAAGCTGCATTAGCACTGAACTTGGAGGCTGCAGACTCTGTGAATCCAGGCCACCCAATTCCCCATCAGGTTCAACATTTTCAGAAGAGTACCTCTCCTCAGGCCCTGCACCTAGTGCTTCAGTTTGGCCCGGATGTCCAGTGATGGCTGGATCATTCTGCACCTTTAGCTTCAAGTCCGAAATGATCCTTTTGGAGGTCTCTAATTCTTTGAGCACATCAAGCGTCTGGCTTTCCTTGATGAAAAGCTCCTTCTCTAGCTGCAAGGTCTGCCCATTCATCTGGTCATGTTCCTGCAATCGGATTAGTAGCATCAGACAAAAGGGAGCATACAAATACTGATGCAGATTTGCAAGCTGATTTTGCTTATACAACGAGGACAAAACTAGTAGTACAAAACACTCCCAACTGTACTGAAACATTAACAGTTCGTTCGACACTCAACAGCACGGTGTTTGGACTTGGGAGAAATGGAGAACGAAGCACGAATATTGGGAAGATTACTGTAGGAGGCGTCACCTTCGGGGGAGTGAGCATGCGGTTGACGAGGCAGGAGCTCTTGGTAGCTATGTAAGGAACGAAACTCCAGGGTTTTCAACTTCGTGCTCTCTTCGATCTCGGTGCTGTAGTCCATCCTTTCGGAGGGTAATCTGTGGCCTCTAGCTGGCGTTGCCGCTTTTGGAGATTTGTTGGGAGTGTAGCGCGGCTCTGCCCCTTCCCGCTATTAGGAGTTGCGTTTAACCGCGGTAGTAATCTTTTCCTGGCTTCAGTTTTTGTTTTGCTTTTTCTCCCTTTCATTGGCATAAGCCGGTCTGACTGATTGCATTATTTAATAAAAACTCTTTTTTTTCTAATATATTAACGTGTAAACATTTTATGTGTTCGTGAAAAAGGAATAAGTGAAAAAAAAATCTTCTCGTACCGTATCTCTCAAACTCAACTGTTTGAAGCCTGAAACGTGACCCAACCGCGCCCAAGCAAGTCCCAACCACACGATGATTCGTGTACGACAACGTAGCGCGAACGCGGATGCGGATGGGCCGTGTGCCGCCGCGCCGTGGGTGGGAGGGAGGGAGGGAGGCTAGTCGCTGTTCCCCCGTACGCGCGGCTCGATCCATGTGAGCGCCGTACGTGTGGGCGACCGCTCTCCTGGTTCCTGGACCACGTACGCATGCGCGCGCGTACGGTGCGGCGCGCCGCGCACACGGCAAAACCACGATTCCACGGCTCGATTGCCCGCAGATTTCTCGCTACGAGCTTAGCGTGTCGTACTCCTTCCAGAGTTCCAGTATGGATTTGTCCGTCTCTATTTTGGGACGAAGTAGTAAAATTCCTTCGTTTTCCTGGCTGGATCCGGAGAGTTTCTGGTTGCCGCAAGCCGGCAGTTTCTGCTCGGAATATGCTTGGGCATCCACCGGAAAAATCCCGTGCATCTGGCATCTTTGCTTATTGGGCCAGCAGTGTTGTAGTACGTGAGTTCTGATCCCACCACCACCAGCCCAAAGAGAGTTTGGTTACGTTTGCAGCTGCCTGCTGCCCAGAGAATTCTTCCAGCTGCAATAATGGAGAACGTACGACCCCACGTGTAAGTGATGTTACTAGTGCATCATCGCAATTATAATTTGGAGTTTATTAGTACTATATTTTTCAACATCATCGCAATTATTTGGAGTTTATTATAGTTTTCAAGTATTGGCAAGATAGTAGTTCTAGTACACTAATAAAAAGAAATATCCAATCAGGAACAGCGTCTGCGTTCGTGCTACTCTCGACACGTCCACGTCGCATATGTCTCCGTGGCGTTACATCATGCCGATGCTTTCATTGATGCCCCATCCTCATCATACTTGACGCTAATGCGCACCACCCATATCATACGTGTGCTGCTTTTCGTTGATGCGTGCTCCTTGATTAACCGTGGTGATGGACTGTTCGTCTAGGTGTATGGCAATATGGCATGGTACGGGCTTTGCTTTCATATACTTCTTGAAACGGCATATATGCAATGTACTCATTCCGTTTCGGATTATAAGACTTTTTAGTATTATCTATTTATATAGATGTTAATATACATATGTATGTATATATATATGTATGTATACATATATATGTATGTGTGTATGTATGTAGATTCATTAACATATATATATTAATGTGGATAATGCTAAAAAATCTTATAATATTAAACGGAGAAAGTAATAGACATTTGCTCTGCCATCATTGATAAGCTGGCCGGAGCTGAACTGTAAACAGCCACCGCATTGCGTATCTTCAGTAAAGTGACCCATACTCAATCATCAATCATGTATTCATGTCGGGGACTTGGGTCGATGTTCAGGCCTGATATTTCTCAAGAACCGGTGGTGGCTCGCGTTCGGTTCAACTGCTCGAGCAGAAAGACGAAGGTTGATATATCCATCCCATTTGAGAGCATGGAATGTATCGTTGGTCGATTTGGTTCCTACAGTCGAGTATACCAGCCGTTTCCGGTTCAGAAATGCAGTACAATACTATAATGCTGCAGTGTAGACGACTTGTTTATTCAGTACTACTATCACTAGTTTATTTCGAATTGCACATGAGAGAATGGAGTTTATACTTTATAGGCAAGTGTATTGAACCTGGACAGACAGCATGTCCGTCTACGATATTTTTTTCATCCACGCAAACAACGTGATTCACCTTCACTGACGCATTGGATTGCACGTGAACTCGGAAAACTTCTGATCTGATTCCAGCAGTTCAGCATTGAAGAAAAGCTGCTGCTTGCAGGCAGCGATGCTTGGTCTAACCCAACCCAAGCACGTAATTTGGGAATCATAACCCTACGGACAGACAGACAGTAAATGGTTTACGCCGTGGAATTGTTCATTTGTTCTTGCTACTGTAGTATGAAAAGGGCACGTCATCATGTTTGTGGCTTTTTTGGATCGGAGCTACATGGGTGTTTGGTTTGCTACCCATTTTTCTCTCACTAGTCAAATTTTACGCTAGTGCTGTATTAAATTTGGTAGTGCCAAAATATTGGCAGGGAAAAATTGGCTCCAATCCAAGCTTCTGCAGTAGGGCGCATTCGGGGACATGGGTGTTGCATGAACAAAGCAGCGAGCAAGAAGAAATTTTTGCAATAGAGAACCGATAGAGGATAGTAAGTAACGAGTTGCTGAAACGGCCCTATGTCCACACAAGGCCCGGTGTATCAGGAAAAGGGCCCATTAGTCAACACAAGACCCAGTCCATTAGGAAAAAGGGCCTATATGTCCACTGGGCCCAGTCTATTTAGGAGAAAAATGGCCCATATGTCAACACAAGGCCCAGCCCATTAAGGAAAAAGGGGTCCATTTGGCAACACAAGACCCAGTAAATTAGGTAAAAATGATATAAAAAAAAAACATGCGTCGACAGCAGGGTTCGAACCTGCGCGGGCGTAGCCCAACAGATTTCAAGTCTGTCTCCTTAACCACTCGGACATATCGACGGTATGACTTTAGCTCGACTTCAAGTCTTTATATCTATTAATTCTGAACACAAGTACTATTAAGGGCCACAAGAAATGCATTTCGCTATACTTCAAAAGCACGCAGTACGTGATAAAACTTTGTGGTTCCAACTATGTGTAACTTCGCACGTTTCTACGGACACTTGTAGGTAACAATCATGAGCAAGAATAATTAGCAATACCTATATTTGGTGGGTAATAAATAAGTTAAAGTTCAGATTTATAGTAATTATTAGGGGTTAATAATTGCACACAATATGAACGGTTAAAATCAAGCATGGGAAAGTACTAACAGCTCATCTTGTGGCTTCACTCATGTTAAGCATAGTTGCAACTTTATAGAAAGGACTGCAATACCGTCAGTTTTACGTTCCTAAACCGCAACCAGTCATCCTAGAGAAATCATGTATGAGAGGGCAATAACAGATTCAGAGGACGCAGGGCCAGAACCAACTAACATACATTAACATGGAAATAGTGGTCACAACACTCATCACCTACTGTTTCAGGCTTAGGTAAACCTTGGGCAGATAGGCTCTAATCTGATCCTCTATTTCTCTTGCTCTTGCCTCTTGGCTTGTTTTGCCAACAAAACTGAAAGCCCTGTGAAGGCAAATTTCTTCCTTTTTCCTGACAATATCTTCTGAGAAGTTATATCACTGAAAACAGCATTCCTCCGGTTCAGAATCTGACCAAGTGAAACATTTGAAGCTTCAGTTGTATCATCCCAAACGCTTTTGTCATACCCATCAGGTCCCATTAGCTTCAGATTCAATATCTGCCCAATTGACAGTGTTGGCTTCAAGAAGCTCTTTGAAACGTCAGTGATATCTGCTGCATTTTTCAACTTGGAAGAATCATGAAATGAGTGCCTCTTGTAGCCACTCTCAGATAGCCATCTACGAACAGACTCTTCCACTGCGAGCTTCCCCCGGTTGGCAGCGTGTGCCCTCTTCAGAGCATCCTGCAGTGCAATTTTGCATTTCTCAAATTCCAATTTAGCTTCCTCCAGCTTATTGATCGAGTTGGATTTTGATCGGTTGGCTTCTTCCACCTGCAACATTGCCGCTTCAATCTTCTTCCTCGAGCTGACGTCACACTCTTGAGCTTTTGAAGCAAGCTCAAAATACTCTTCCAAGGACAAGTTCACTCCATCAGCACCCTGGAAATCTCCAGCTGAAGCTTCACTGCTAAGCAGGGCCTTGATCTCAGCAAGTGCAAGAGCTTCTGCTGCTCTTGCTGCATCTTCCATCTTCTTGGCTGCAAGACACCTCACCTCAGCGGTTGCAATGCTTGCCTTTGTCTGCTCAATTTCGGCAGCCAACATCGTAGCTTCAGATTTCGACGCATTTGATGCGCTTCTGAGCTGCTCTATCTCTGATGTCACCTTCTTGATCTCCATCAGAATGTGTGATGAATCCTCGCGCCTTCTTTGCTTATCCTTCAGCGTTTGCAGCTTCTGTGCAGTGTGATCCAACTCATCCTCCAGCGAAGAGATCAAGGATGTGTTGGAGCACACCTTCTCTCGACTTCTCTCCATCAAGATTTTCTCTTTTGCTATCTCGTTGCGCAGCGACTCAACGGAGGCTCTTATCTCGGCTAGATCAGCTGTGGTTCTGGTCAAGTACGCTTTTGCCTGCTCAAGCTGCATTAGCACTGAACTTGGAGGCTGCAGACTCTGTGAATCCAGGCCACCCAATTCCCCATCAGTTTCAACATTTTCAGAAGAATGCCTCTCCTCAGGCCCTGCACCTGGTGGTTCAGTTTGGCCCGGGTGTCCAGTGATGGCTGCTGGATCATTCTGTACCTTTAGCTTCAAGTCCGAAATGATCCTTTTGGAGGACTCTAATTCTTTGAGCACATCAAGCGTCTGGCTTTCCTTGATGATGAGCTCCTTCTCTAGCTGCAAGGTCTGCCCATTCATCTGATCATGTTCCTGCAATCAGATTAGTAGCATCAGACAAAAGGGAGCAAACAACTAACGATACAGATTGATTTGCAAGCTTGCATTTTCTAATATAACGAGGAAAACTAATACTGTACTAAACACTTCCTACTGTACTGAACATTAACAGTTCGTTCCACACTCGACAGCACGGTGTTTGGAGAGATGGAGAACGAAGCATAAACCGGGGGGAAGATTACTGCAGGAAAGAAGATTTCAGTAAGGGGCGTCACCTTCGGGGGAGCGAGCATGCGGTTGAAGAGGCAGGAGCTCCAGACGGCGGCGGCGCCGCCGCAGAAGTGGTCGACGGCCTCGCGCACCGACTCGAAGGGCGCCGACGTGTCGATCTCCGCCCTTCCACCGCCGCCGCCGCCGCCGCTCCCGGCCGGAGCCTCCTCGCCGTTCATGTCGAGCAGTACAGTGCCAATACAGTGCTGCAATGATGATCTCTTGTTTTGTTTCTCTCTCTCTCTCTTTCTTTATTGGGTCTTGTGATTTTGGGGAAGAGCCAAAGCAAAGGAAGAGAAGAGAAGCAAAGCCAAAAATGCCAAATGGCATGGAAGGTTTGGATTGTTTGGAAGCGAGTGGTTTTAGACGAGGAGGAGGCGGGAGTTGGGATGCTTTGACCGTTGGCCTGTCATTGCAAAACGCACCCGCCGCAAAACCATTATTCATATGCGTTCTCGTTGCGGGATTAGACTCACGAGAGCTCTGCTCCACCGCATTTGATCACTTTTGGAGTTCAATAATCCCTTTTTTCTCTGTAGGGTTGGCCCGGCCGAACGAGTTCAATTATTTCAGGCTGCCATCTTTCTAAGCATTGCTAAACAGTGGCTGTAGATGGGGCCGCGTCTGAAGCTTAGCTTTTTCAGAGCGAAGTATTAGTACTGCCGTTGCATGACATGACACATTTAGGGCCCTTTGAATCAAATGATTTAGGTAGAAATTTTATAGGATTCAAATTTTATAGGAAATTTTCCTATTTGGTCCTTTGATTCAAAGGATTGAAGCTTTCCAAATCCTATGAAATTCCTATGGAATGGCACATTGCATGTGGATTTTGGAGGAAATTTAGCAAGAGCTTCAACCTCTTGGAAAATTTCCTTTGAGTCCATCTCTCTCATCCGATTCCTGCGTTTTTCCTGCGCTCCAATCAAACGAACATTCCTGTGTTTTTCCTGTGTTTTGCAATCATCTGTTTTACACTTCAATTCCTGTCAGAATCCTGTGTTTTTTCTATTCCTCCGTTTTTTCTACCCCTGCGATTTAAAGGGCCACACCGTGCTGGGGTCTGGTACTCTGCTGCCGCCCTGGATCATTCATTTCTCCGGCGGCAAGGGGCTTGCCGTGGCGAGCCTGTTTTGGCGCACGTCACGAGGAAACAGTGAGTGCCATTTCTCCGCCGTGGCGCGCCACCATCACGTTGTAGCGTGACAGCACGCTCCTTGAGGAACACACCGTTGATGTGATCACCCGTATCGTATGGCGGAATGCTACAACTAGTCGGTGCAGGACTTGGGGGATTTACTGCCATGTGGGCCCAGTCCTGACAGGCTTACTCTCTTCATTCTATAAAATACAAATATAGCCATAGGATCGGATATATCTAGTAGTAGATTTATAGTATTAAGATAAGTCATATTCAATACTAGGTTGAGTTTTTATGGTACAGAGAATAAGTAGCTTTACGCTTATGTAAGGTGGGGTTTGGCAGCATTGAGACATCCTCCACATGTGAGTACTACTAGCTGGGAGCTGGGCTCCCTGTGTTGGATGTTCTTTTTTCTATTTAATCTAACTTAATTAGGCCGTGTGTTAGCTGAGTATCAATTGGCTAAACAGACGGACCGTAATTAAGCTGCCCATCAACTCATTTAATCAGCCGCATGTTAGTTCCAGAGTTCCACAGCACTAACCTTGAAAGTCCGGAGAGGAGCACCGGCCCGGACGGCCGTACAAAAATGTTTTAGATGTTTCACCGAAATGTTACAATAAAAATATTTAAGATGTTTCAATATTCGGTAAAAATGTTTCAAGTTAGAGATAAATGTTCAACCAAATGCAATATTTAAATAAACTAGTCACAACACCTAAGAATTAAAGTGCGCAACATACAATTAAAATATAGTGAAACATTCAAGTACACCGAGGCGTAGCATGCATGGGAAAACAATAGCTGGGAGCATCCTCACAAAAAGCTCAGAAAAGGGGAAAACAAAGAAAGGGCCTACCTCCTGCATCCTTCCTTCACTCCGACAAATGAATCTGTCTCCCTTATTGTAATATCTTTCAATTTTTGGTCGCTCACCGAAAATTGCAGTGATGGCAACAAACGACCTTGGGCCCCTACGTTAGGCCGACGAAAAATGTAGAGAGAGAAGGGGAAGGGGTGAAAGATGCTTGATGTTTTAGATGGAAATCATGTGAAGGAGAGACAATTTTGCTATATATTTGTCGACAAATTTTCTCCTAAAAAATTGACAGGTGTAATTAAGTACTATCGTAGTGTAATTACACTGTTACTTGCATGTAACTTTCACATAATTTTGAACCGTTAGATTTGTGCAAGTGAAGAAGGAAAAAAGTCACTACGCGCACACATGTGAGAGGATTCATTCCCACGATATCCATTTCACCAAAATAGCATGTTACGAAGAGATTTTTAAAAGTTATAATATAATTACATCACAATTGTACTATAATTGCATGTCAAGTTTTTAGGAGAAAAATTATCGACAAATGTATATGTTATCCGAGGAGAGATGGGGAAAGGACAGTGGGGCCGAACACGGTCGAACGTCTTACACGAAGAATTTTCATGAAAGTTCATCATGCACGTGTCGATTTACTAGACCGTAAGGCCTAACTTCCTCCTAATTGGGCCGTATATGGCCCACAGAATACTTTAGTTGTGAAATGCACCACGAGATTACGTACTAGTAGTCGCTTATGCAATTCCTTGCAAACTATGGATTTATCGATTTTTATGTAATCTATCTTAAAAAGATAAGCATTTTTAAATAGTGGTCACTAAATTTAAGTTTTGAATAGAAAATAAGCCCCCTTTTTTTTTACAAATAGCTATTTTGGGCCAATAACGTTGCTGATGTGCGACTATGGAGTTCTCTCTACGACTCAACTGATAGCTGAACCATGAAGGTCTATTGTTGCAGGTAAGATGTAGATCTAGTTCAGCTTTTTTATATTATTTTTATCTTATTTATTGTGCTAATTATGTTTGTATTTTTAGCACGATTGACGATTGGTCTGTGGTGCACTATCGTCGCAATACTCGTCTCGTCAGCGACATAAATTTCATGGCTGCACTCATACAGTGACTTCAAATACAGCATGACCATGCAGTGAACCGAGACAGTGACAACACACAAGCAATAAGGGTCACCGTTGATAATCTTCCGTAGGTAAGACAATACTTATTAGTTCCATATATAGTCTATACCTTCGCATTCGCATGTGAAAGCACGGCGTCGGGAGTCTAAATTTGGGGTGTTACATCTATAAAATTGTGAACTACTGGATTTCTGAAATTGTGAATTGTTGGATCTCTAAAATTGTAAAATAGTGCTGCCTTCAGTTCTAAAATTGAATTTACTGGTGTTCAGAAAGACCATATGCTGCTTTATTTAATTTTTCTATTGCTTGGAAACAAGAAAACCGTGTTCTGCAAATGATTTCTGCTATTCATAGTTGATAGGCCAAAGTTGTGGTAAATTTAATGTGTCATTTTATAAATAAATTTTGATGAATTCAAACCAGTAAAATAAAATTTGAGATTCATCAGAATTAATTGGTTCAAATATATTTGCTTGTGGATTGATCAATCATTTATTATATTTAGAGTTTTTTCATTATATCAATCATTTAGATTTTTTTTCTTGCTTAATAATTTTGGGCTTATTATATATTGTAGAGTTATTATAGGAGTAGTACTGAGTAGGCGTGGTATATTTATAGAAGGCAAAGAAGTAGAAATTCGTGTGGTTGGAAAGGGAAGATAGTTTTGGAAGTCCCTAGAATCCATATGTGATATTTTTTCTAGATTTTTTCTTACATATCACCCACATTGGATCCGCCCCTGGCCGCATGTTAGTTCCAGAGTTCCACAGCACTAACCTTGAAAGTCCGGAAAGGAGCACGGCCCAGACATCCGTACAAAAATGTTTTAGATGTTTCACCGAAATGTTACAATAAAAATATTTAAGATGTTTCAACATTCGGTAAAAATGTTTCAGCGGTTAGAGAAAAATGTTCAACCAAATGCAATATTTAAATAAACTAGTCGCAACACCTAAGAATTAAAGTGCGCAACATACAATTAAAATATAGTGAAACATTCAAGTACACCGAGGCGTAACATGCATGGAAAAACAACTTGGAGCATCCTCACAAAAAGCTCCAAAAAGGGGAAAAAAAGAAAGGGCCTACCTCCTGCATCCTTCCTTCACTCCGACAAATGGATCTATCTCCCTTATTGTAATATCTTTCAATTTTTGGTCGCTCACCGGAGATTGCAGTGATGGTGACAAACGACCTTGGGCCCCTACGTTAGGCCGACGAAAAATGTAGAGAGAGATGGGGAAGGGGTGAAAGATGCTTGATGTTTTAGATGGAAATCGTGTGAAGGAGAGACAATTTTGCTATATATTTGTCGACAAATTTTCTCCTAAAAAATTGACAGATGTAATTAAGTACTATCATAGTGTAATTACATTGTTACCTGCATGTAATTACATTGTAACTTGCATGTAACTTTCACATAATTTTGAACCGTTAGATTTGTTTTAAGATTTGTGCAAGTGAAGAAGGAAAAAAGTCACTACACGCACACATGTAAGGATTCATTCCCACGATATCCGTTTCACCAAAATAGCATGTTACGAAGATATTTTTAAAAGTTACATACAAGTTACAATATAATTACATCACAATTGTACTATAATTGCATGTCAAATTTTTAGGAGAAAAATTATCAACAAATGTATAGGTTATCCGAGGAGAGATGGGGAAATGACAGTGGGGCCGAACACAGTCAAACGTCTTACACGAAGCATTTTCATGAAAGTTCATCATGCACGCGTCGATTTACTAGACCGTAAGGCCTAACTTCCTCCCAATTGGGCCGTATATGGCGCACAGAATACTTTAGTCGTGAAATGCATCACGAGATTACGTACTAGTAGTCGCTTAGGCGATTCCTTACATACTATAGATTTATCGATTTTTATGTAATCTATCCTAAAAAGATAAGCATTTTTAAATAATGGTCACTAAATTCAAGTTTTGAATAGAAAATAAGCTTTTTTTTTATAAATAGCTATTTTGGGCCAATAACGTTCCTGATGTGCGACTATGGAGTTCTCTCTACGACTCAACTGATAGCTGAACCATGAGGGTTTATCGTTGCAGGTAAGATGTAGATCAGTTCAGCTTTTTATATTATTTTTATCTTATTTGTTGTGCTAATTATGTTTGTATTTTTAGCACGATTGACGATTGGTCTGTGGTGCACTATCGTCGCAATACTCGTCTCGTCAGTGACATAAATTTCATGGCTGCACTCATACAATGACTTCAAATACAGCATAACCATGCAGTGAACCGAGACAGGGACAACACACAAGCAATTAGGATCACCGTTGATAATCTCCCATAGGTAAGACAATACTTATTAGTTCAGTATCTAGTCTATACCTTCGCATTCGCATGTGAAAGCACGGCGTCGAGAGTCTAAATTTAGGGTGTTACATCTATAAAATTGTGAACTACTGGATTTCTGAAATTGTGAATTGTTGGATCTCTAAAATTGTAAAATAGTGCTGCCTTCAGTTCTAAAATTGAATTTACTGATGTTCAGAAAGACCATATGCTGCTTTATTTAATATTTGTATTGCTTGGAATCAAGAAAACCGTGTTCTGCAAATGATTTTTGCTATTCATAGTTGATAGGCCAAAGTTGTGCTAAATTTAATGTGTCATTTTATAAATAAATTTTGATGAATTTAAACGAGTTAAATAAATTTTGAGATTCACCAGAATTAATTGGTTCAAATATATTTGTTTGTGGATTGATCAATCATTTAGTATATTTAGAGTTTTTTCAACATATCAATCATTTAGATTTTTTTCTTTCTTAATAATTTTGGGTTTATTATATATTGTAGAGTTATTATACGAGTAGTATTGAGTAGGCGTGGTATATTTATAGAAGGCAAAGGAGTAGAAATTCGTGTGGTTGGAAAGGGAAGATAGTTTTGGAAGTCTCTAGAATCCATATGTGATATTTTTTCTCTAGATTTTTTCTTACATATGATTGTTAGGAGTTTTTTTTTTCTCTAGAATAAATTTATAATTTTTCTTCAAAGTAAGAGGCGTTAAGTGGACCAATCAAAAGCTAGCAAAAGAGCCAGCTTTATATTATTAGATTTGCAGTAAATGGGCCGGAATGTTCCGCTTTCGGCCCTACAACGGGACGGGATATACGGCCGTAAAAGAGCCTGCTGACAGGCCATAAAAGGGCCACAAAGTATCGATACAGGGCCCTGATGGTCCGAAATCAACAGAAACAAGAAAACAGAGAGTTATTTCAAGTTTCAACCTATGTATCTAAAGCATGCGTTTAAATATTTGCGGCAAGTGATTTGACCAAACCGTGTAATTGTGATCCATCGATTAGGTCAAGCATCGCCTTGATACATGCCTCTGTTCTAAAGCAGTGGTACCTTGTTAACCTGCAAAACAACCCAAAAACAGCTGTTCCATAAAGCATTTTATACGCAGTGCTGGAGCATAGATTATAGCGTTCGGATGGTTTCTTATCGTGTTAAACTGGCTCATTATAAAGGAGGATATGATCAGTCGATTTTGCTGGTTTCTGCAAGAAAACTGTGCTAACAAACTTGCTTAACAAAAGTAGTTCCTCATTATTTAACTTCTGGACGATGGGTTCATATTCAATTCGGTACCAAAAAGGTTCATCAGGTAAATATCCGTGTAATAAGTAACATTTTGTTAAGAAAAAGCCTGTATTTTGTTTCAGAAAAGAAACAAAGAAAAATCCTGTAAAGAGGTCGGCATTACTCGCAAGAAACCAGTAGCACTTTACATGCCTGTCACAATTTGGTAATTGATAAGATGGAGAAGAAACTGATCTCTTCATTGACAAGCCTCGCATTGACGCATTCTGAAAGCCTGGATTTGCATTAGATCTCTATCATACACCGAAAAAAAGCACCGGTTGTTAACCTGGCTAATAGTGACGGGTCAATCGCACATATTTAGCCCATTATATAAGCACAGAGTCTCATCAGCACCACACACCAACTAAACCAGCACATTCGACCATCTCACTAGCTAATAATCACTGGTACTGGAAGCAGCAGTAGCAGCTTGCCAAAAATGGCGCCGTTTCTTGTTGTGTTCGCCGTCATGGCCGCGGCTTTTGCGTCGGCCTCCGGCTCCGGCGAGCTCACCCCGGACTTCTACAGCGAGACGTGCCCGCAGGCGCTGACGACCATCAAGCTCGTCGTCGGCGCCGCCATCTTGAAGGAGCCGAGGATGGGCGCGGCCTTGGTCCGGATGCACTTCCATGACTGCTTCGTCAATGTGAGCTAGCTACTAGATCATGCACGTTTCAACTTAGTGATTAGTTGCTGCAAATTTACAAGCAGATGAGATGTTTTGGTGATGAACGAACGTGATGCAGGGTTGTGATGGCTCCGTTCTGCTGGACGACACCGACGGCATGATCGGGGAGAAGCTGGCGAAGCCGAACAACATGTCGTTGAGAGGGTTCGACGTGATCGACGCCATCAAGGTGGCGGTGAACACGGCCTGCTTGGGGAATGTTGTCTCCTGCGCTGATATCTTGGCAGTTGCTGCTCGTGATTCAATCGTCGCGGTAAGTTCAGAACAAGTGTAAAACTTATCCACGTTACACATGCTGTCGATTGAAAGGTACTACTAGTAGTAGAAAGCTATCTATCGAACAGGGCAACGTCATCGACCATAAGACAAACCATGCTCCTTTTGAAAATCTTTCTTCAACCTAATCCCAATAACCGGCTTTCATGACATCATTTTCACAAGAGAATGAGTCGTGATTCACTTATCTGAAAAACTGCGGCACATCCTGATCCTGTTGACTTGGTGAGGCCAAAATGAGGGCCTATTTAGTTGGCAAAAAAATTTGTCCCTGCATGTCACATCGGATATATAGATATATATTTGAAGTATTAAACGTAGTCTAATACTCCATCCATCATAAAATATAAGGCACAACCACTTTTACGTATTGTAGTCAGGAACTGCGAGACGAATTTATTAATCCTAATTAATCCGTCATTAGCAAATATTTACTGTAGCACAACATTGTCAAATCATGACGCGATTAGACTTAAAAGATTCGTCTCACAATTTTCTGGCAAACTGTGTAATTGAATTTTTTTACATTTAATACTACATACATATGTCAAATATTTAATGTGACAGCGTGAAAAATTTTGTTTGGGAGTTTAGGGAACTAAACAGACCCTGATGTCAATGCAACGTGACACGTACGATTCATTTTGTTTGCAGCTCGGGGGAAGCTCGTACGAGGTGCTCCTGGGGCGGCGCGACGCGACGACGGCGAGCTTCGACGACGCGAACGACGACATCCCGAACCCGTTCATGGACCTCCCGGACCTCGTCGACAACTTCGAGTCCCACGGCCTGTCGCTGCAGGACCTCGTCGTGCTCTCCGGAGGCCACACGCTGGGCTACTCCCGCTGCCTCTTCTTCCGCAGCCGCCTCTACAACGAGACCGACACGCTGGACCCGGCGTACGCGGCGGCGCTCGAGGAGCAGTGCCCCATCGCCGGCGACGACGAGGCGCTCGCGTCGCTGGACGACACGCCGACCACCGTGGACACCGACTACTACCAGGGCCTCACGCAGGGCCGCGCGCTGCTGCACACGGACCAGCAGCTGTACCAAGGCGGCGACAGCGACGAGCTGGTCAAGTACTACAGCGAGAACCCGGACAAGTTCTGGGAGGACTTCGGCGCCGCCATGGTGAAGATGGGCAACATCAGCCCGCTCACCGGCGACGACGGCGAGATCAGGGAGAACTGCCGGGTTGTTAACCAGTGAGTGATCGATCGATCGATCCTGGTGTGGTCAAGCGACACGCGACACGAGTCATCGCCACGAATTTGCATGGTGTGATATGCAACGGCACCTGTGGTAGCTGCTGATTTCTTGGAGGGTCTGCTTGCATGTAGTTCTGATTTTGTGGTGGTCTGCTCTTGTATTTGAATTGTTTTGAAAATTATGTTCCATTTCAACCAAAAATTTAATATCCGTTCAGACCTTTCCCTTTTATTTTTGAAAGGCAAGATCTGACGGTGGACACAGGAATGAACAGCTTATCCTTAATGGGCCGTGACCCAGTTATACTGGGCTTTTGCATAGAGGCACCGACATGTTACAGGGCCGAAACAAGACACGAGCTAGAAAATTCACGGCCCAATAAAAATTCGTAGATGTCTCGTGTCGAGCCCAGCCACACGGGGGTGGCTAGCTGGCACGGCGCTTCTGCTCAACTACTCTATTAGTTAACACTTAACACTAATGATAAGTAATTAGGAAATATTATGAATATTCTTCATTTTTTCAGGATATTTTTTATTAATAGATTAAAAAATTTTATGTTAGATTTGAAAACCTTCTATCTAAGATTTAAATTTTAAAGTCAAATTTTGAAAACTTTCAACTCGAGATTTGAAAACTTTCGACTCAGATTCGGAAACTTTCAACTCGAGATTCGAAAACTTTCAAGTCCAGATTTAAAAATTTTGAAAACTTTCAACTTGAGATTTGAAAATTTTCTCGAGACTCGAAAACTCTCAAGTCCAGATTTAAAATATTTGAAAACTTTCAAGTCCAAATTTGAAAATTTTAAAGTTAAGATTTAAAAGTTTTCAAGTTATGATTTAAAACTTGCTAATTGGCGCGAAAAAATAAAAAAATAATAAAAAGAAAAAGAATCGGAAAAAAAACGCAAAAGAGTCGTGGTGGGGGCTGCGCGCGCCAGATAGCTGCAGCCACACGCATGCAGATGGGTCTCTCGTGTGGAATACTAGTAGCAGAAATTTGGCCTGTAGGAATAATAATATTTAGAGATAGAGTATAGTAATCCTCCGTGCCTTTGCACCAGAAATTTCGTTACATATACGCCATGCATATGCCCCTCTGTCCTCTGTATTCCATGCACATACAGATGGAACGAGAAACAGAGCAAGGCAAATCTGCATGTACCACATCTCCAGGTACACATTGCTATTCATTCAGTCGTAGTGGTTGTGGGGGTCCTTATTTTTTCACGCACTCCATCGTCTTATATGTGCATAACTGCACATACTGCTACAAACGTTGTTACTACTTACTGCAGTGTCTGCAGGGTACTCGCTTACGAGTTCACCTTGGAGCAGCTGAGCCTGATCTGGCCAGCTGTTCCCGTCTTGGGCGCGATGTTCCCCATGTTCACCATGGCCGTCGCGAAGGCGCTGCTGAACGCCGCCGCGTTGGACGCGAAGTTCCTCACCGTGTTGTCCGTGCTGCCGTTGTTGAACAGCACCTGGTCCGAGTGCAGGAGGCCCTTGTTCGACAGCAGGTTGGTGTAGTAGGCGTTGTCGAACGCGTTCGCCGTCGTCGTGTCCAGCGGCGCCAGGTTCATGTCGCCGGATGTCCGTGGGCAGTTGGCCTGGCGTTGCGTCGCGAAGGCCGAGTCGATGTTGGTCTCGTTGTAGATCCTGCCCCTGAAGGTTGAGCACTGCGCCTGCCCGATCGTGTGCGCGCCTGCAATATAGGAGTATAAGAGTTTTGGAATTAATATATACTCCATCCGTTTCAAAATATTTGACACCGTTGACTTTTTAGCACGTGTTTGATCGTTCGTCTTATTAAAAAAATTGTGAAATATGTAAAACTATATGTGTACATGAAACTATATTTAACAATGAATCAAATGATATGAAAAGAATAAATAATTACTTAAATTTTTTAAATAAGACGAATGGCCAAACACGTACTGAAAAGTCAACGGTGTTAAATATTTTGAAATAGAGGGAGTATAAGCGTGCTTTAGCACATATATGGATTACCATGGTTTCATGGTTTGTGCGCATATATGGTGGATCTATAGACCTGAGAGAGCAACCATGTCGGTTACGCTAAGGCCCTTCTTGGCGAATGCGTCTACGAGTTCTTGGAGGCTAGCGGTAAAAGGAGGGAGGTCGCTGAGTGCGAGCGCCGCGCTTGCACCTGTAGAGTCCCTTCTCCCCAGCGGGACAGTCCACGATGGCCCTCCCAGCTGCGTGTTCATGATTATTGTTGGTTAATTAGTGTATTGATTAATCCCAAGCCGAAGGCTAATGTCAAGCATGCAACGAAAAGCACAAGTAGGAGTGTATCGATCTCTTACTGCGACGACAGAGTCGCGGGCGGCGACGGTAAGGATGTCGGCGCATGAGACGGTCTGATTGCACACGGCCTCTATCTGCGTCTTGATGTTGTCGATGACCCCGAAGCCTCTGAGAGAATCCTTGTTTGGAGCAGCATCCTGCTCGTTTCCCGACAACAGAACAGACGCGTCACAACCCTGTACAGTTAGTCAAACAGGAAGAATATATGGTTATTATTTGTCTTGCTTGTCTGAACATGTCATCTAACTGCATGCACATATTTTACTTTTGTAGTTCAATTCAAATATATATCACTCAAGTTGCTTGACTAGGGATATACTGCAGTAACGTTTAAGTCAAAATGGAACAAAGGCGCTGGTTATGTGTGGAACTTGCTTGGACAAAGCAGTCATGGAAGTGCAGCCTGAGCAGCGACGCGCCCATCCGGGGCTCGCTGTTCACGGCGGCGGTCACGGCGCTCTTGATGATGGACATGGCTCTGGGGCACGACGTGTCGTAGAACGTCGCCGACAGCTGCGCCGACGCCGCGGTGGCCAGAGCCACGACCACAAGCAAGGAAATGCAAGTTGCTTTGGCCATCGCTAAGCTAACAATTAACCAAAGATATATACGTTTATCTCTGCCTAGCAATGAGCTATCTGCACTTGGCTGTGGCTTGCGAGGAGAGTGCTGCATCCCATGCATATTTATAGCTAGAGATTTAATTAGCCCACTTGGTTACCTGCATATCTCTGTACTTCTCCAGCAGAGACAAAACATTCAGATTTGATGCCTTACCAGTCCAGGGTTAGTCCTCACAATCCACTGTCGTTGTGCAGCCATTTTGATCGTGGGTATGAACAGTATTGACCAACGTGTGTTGGCATTCGACGTGCTCACGTTGTGTGGTGAAGTAATTTGGCTTGCATGCACCCAAGAGAGACATGATCGGGTGACAGCGCCCAACTTAAATTGCAACCGCCAACACTAACCCCTGCTTCCCTCTTTCACCGGGCAAAATTATAGTATATCCTTGGAATTGTCAGGCATCGCTTGCAGGAAAAGTCTGTGAAACAATGGCGTAACATGGCTTTGTCACTTTAGTTACAGCTGTGTTCGTGAACTTGCTATGAGCAAGTGAGTGGAAAAGTGTGGAATAGAACAGAACAGCCACCATCCCTGGTCAAGAGGAAGACCCACGGGCTCATCCATTTCACTAAGCAGTCTTTGGGCTACCAGTCTATAGGAAGCACATAACAGTACAGTACACTACTACTGTAGGTAGCACCAGAGCAGTTACTGTTGTGACACTGATCCAAGAGAATGTCCTAACAGTTAGGACACCACGCCCCGCCTTAAACCATGTAACAGTTGAATGTTCAGCTCTCGCATCCATGATAATGAGTTTGTCCGCCATGCAATTAAGAAGAGTTCGTTTCAGTTAAGCTGGGGCCAAACTCCATTGCCATTTCGATCTATCACATACTCCGTACGTGGGCATGTTCGGATGTGATTGCTACCATAACAGCCGTTATTGCGGCAGTTCAAAATGGCTGCAGCTTGGAACGGTTCAACTACGTCAGCCACAGCGTCTGTAGCAGCAATCGCAGCCAGTCAAGGCCAGTACTGAATTAAGTTATAATGACAACAATTTTTTTAGAACTAATGACAACATATTGATATTTCTTCTGTTCTCAGTACCTGTTTGTGATTAATCAGAATTTGTACACCCTTACATTATACTAGGATCAATAAAGATTCAGAAGAATCTGAAGTTGTAATTTAGGGCCTATTTGGTACAACTCTAACTCCAGCTCCATCCCTCCTGGAGCTGGAGCTCAGCCAAACAGTTTTAGTTGTTCCACCAAAATTGGGAGTGGAGCTGTCTCACAAAATGAACTAGAGTTGTGGAGCTGGGTTTATACAGCTCCACAACTCCACTCCAGATCCAACTCCTGGAGCTAAATGTAGGAGTTGGAGCTGTACCAAATAAGCCCTTACTTTTACGGGAGAGATATTCTAATCCCTCGAGAGAATGTCAACACATATAACTTTTTAATTTTTTTTTCATATTTAATGTAAATAGTTGTAAAATTATTTGAAGAATTAGTAATGTAAAGTATAAGTAACATCTACCATTCTAAAAAAAACGTACTCAAATTCGATCTACATATTGAAATACGAAAAAGACAAATTTAGACGCGAATAGTACCAACACTATTTATATGCTGGATTTGTCTTCTTTTTTCTATTTCTTAATGTGTGAGTTGAGTCTTTACTTGATTTTTTTAGAGTAGTTTATATATATGTTGTGAATGTTGTCGATTTTTTTTTAGAATTTTCAATATACAGATAAAACTTCACCGTTCAGAATCTAGATTACTTCAAATATATGGACTGTCCTCGAGAAGAATGGCAGAAACAATTAGTCAAAATTAAAGCACTCAATATGATTCTCAAACTGAAATCAAATACTGGAAATACAAGCACATATATTTACAATATCGTGTCCAGCAGCATATGAATGATGATTTAGAAGAAGAAAAAACATAAAGGGTTCGCGAAGAAAATGAAAAAAGAAGGACGTATACGAGAAACATTCGCACAATATATTTCATGACAAGTGCAGGTCCAACATAATCCACCGGATGTGCACTCGGTGTGGAACTCCGTACTAACAGACGAAACACAACCTAGCTAGACGAATCGATTGGTCAGCATTTGTCCAAGATAATTCTCTCCTTTTCTGACCGTTGTGCAGTCATTTTGCTTTCCTTTCACCTTCAGAATGTTTAAAACGATGTTGACAGCTTTTGTTAGTTTTCAATTCATTTCTTTTTTCTTCATGTAAAAACAAATCATTTCATTTTCTACCCGCCAAAAAAAAAGCATTTCATTTTCTGCCGCTGGTGAATTTTAATGGGCCGAAGTAGTGGCAGCCTGCCAAGTAAAGAGTAGGCCTTTGCGCCGCGAAAATAAGCCTGCCCACGGCCCATCCACCACGTAGCACGCTCACCGGCATAGATGGGCCAAATCGTGACCTTCACGGGCCTTTGCAACGTGGAGCAAAATATCGCGGGAAAAGTACACCGAAGGTCCCTCAACTTGTCATCGAGTTACGAAATCGTCCCCAAACCGCAAAACCGGGTATATGACATCCCTCAACTTACAAAACCGTTCACTTCAGGTCCTTCGGCGGTTTTGATCCCGGTTTTGTCTGACGTGGCGGCTGAGTCAGAGGTGGGACCCACGTGGGCTCCACATGTCAGGCTGCCACGTCACACCCCCCTCTCTCTTTCCCCTCTCCTCTCCCTTCCTCTTCCTCCTCTCTCTCTCAATTTTCTCCTCAATGGAAAGCCAGCCGGCGGGTGAGGAGAGGGTCGTCGGGGCAAGGCGGGAGAGGAGGTCCGGCGGCGGGCGACGTGGCGGTGGGCATCGACGGGCGCCGCTGCGGGGGGCGACAGAGGCAGCGGTGGCGGGGCCGGGTGACGCGGCGGTGGGCGTCGACGGGCGCAGCTGTGGGGGGCGACGAGGCGGTGGAGACGGGAGATCGGAATTGGCATATCCAAAGTACTGACAAATAATCAGACCATATACTGCAGCTCCCTACTGCATGAAGTATTTTAAACTAAAGCTCTGATGACATGGCCAAATTTACTGCCGGCGACAAGCTTTACTATTAAACCTACTCTAATAAGTCTAGCCTATTATTAAACCTTAGAGCGCAAAACTTTGTGTCGCCATCGTCTCTAAACTTCGACATGCTGCATCTTGTCCTTATCATCTTCACAACTTTGCAATAATGACCAATGTTAACACCAATCGGTACTCCCTCCGTCCCAAAATAAGTGCAGTTTTGCACTATTCACGTTCAACGTTTGACCGTCCGTCTTATTTGAAAATTTTTTATGATTAGTATTTTTATTGCTATTAGATGATAAAACATGAATAGTACTTTATGTGTGACTAAATATTTTTAATTTTTTCACAAATTTTTCAAATAAGACGGACGGTCAAACGTTGAACGTGAATAGTGTAAAACTGCACTTATTTTGAGACGGAGGTAGTATATCGTTTTCAAATTTCAGCACAAGCTGTTGTTTACTGCACAGCCATGGTTGATTAGGAGATCGATCGAGGAGTTATATACTCCCTCCGTTTTTTAATATAGGACGCCGTTGACTTTTTCTCACATATTTGACCATTCGTCTTATTTAAAAGTTTTATTCAAATATATAAGATATAAATCACACTTAAAGTATTATAAGTGATAAAACAACTCATAACAAAATAAATTATAATTACGTAAATTTTTTGAAAAAGACGAGTGGTCAAACATGTGAGAAAAAGTCAACGGCGTCATCTATTAAAAAACGGAGGTAGTATTTTTCTGCACCTGAGAGAGCAACCAAGTCAGTGGCGCTAAGTCCCTTGCTCGCGTACGCGCTGATGAGCTGTGCGAGGCTATCTGTAGAAGGAGCAAGGCTGCTCACCACCTGGGCCGCGGTAGCCGCTCCGGTGGAGTCCCTTCTCCCTAGCGGAACACTCCATGACGGACCTCCAAGCTGCATGCCAAATTAAAAACCAAATTAAGCAATTCAGCATCACAGAATTCGTAATCGCGAGCTCGATATCTAGCTTGTGTCGTTGATATATGCATGTATATGGTTACCGCGACGACGGAGTCGCGCGCGGCGACGGTGAGGATGTCGGCGCAGGAGACGGTCTGCTTGCACATGGCCTCGATCTGCGTCTTGATGCTGTCGATGACGTCGTAGCCTCTGACAGAAAAGTTTGGGGCTGCATTCCTCTCGTTTCCGGCCAGCAAAATTGAGGCGTCACAGCCCTGTGTTCATTCAGACAAAAACTAAGCCACGATTATTTTCTTGCAACGCTACTATTAACTCACGTAGTCTGACAGATAGGCAAACTTGTTAGCTACTTTTCGGCCTTAAATCAAAGTAAAAAAAAAAAAAACAGGGGGGTTTGTGAGATGGAAACGTGCTTGGACGAAGCAGTCGTGGAAGTGCAGCCTGAGCAGAGACGCGCCCATGCGTGGCTCGTTGTTCACGGCGGCCGTCACGGCGCTCTTGATGATGGACATGGCTCGGGGGCACGACGTGTCGTAGAACGTCGGCGACAAGTGCGCGGTGGCCGTGGAGACCAGCGCCGCGAGCATCAGTAATAGGCCAAGAGAAGAGGCAGAAGCCATCACTACTCTTTGGAACAGAGCACACTGCAGTTTCTTCCTAGCAAGTACTCGTAGCAACTACTCCTGTCTAAGCAGCTCTTGCAAGAGAAAACGCTGCATTGCATGCATATTTATAGCTCGCGATTTTCTCCCAGCAAAATGAGCCTGCATATTGCTAGATAGTAGATACATTGGAGATAAACAGCCAACAAGTATATTCGGGAGTTATGTCTTCACATATGCCAGCAAAAGTGCAAAATCTTGGTCGTTCTCTGTAGGGACTCCCTAATATTACTAGTACGCATGTGTCCAAGTCTGATAACACCAGACTTGATTTGCTAGAAACGATGGCTGCTACAAGCCAACATATGCAGCATTCGTGTGGGAGAGGGCCAAATCTGTCAACGTTTCGCCAGAGCTGCATTGCTGTAAAGTAATTTTGCATTCTAGTTCCTCTTGGCTGGATAAACCGATGTTGACAATTTTAATTATCTTTTAGTTTCTATACCTGTCCGACATAAGTGGTTTTCACTTTAGGCACAGATTTCTGTTTAGAGTTTACAGGTAGGTTAGCCCCATTTTAATTGCTGAACCACCCCCCTATATTTATTTGAAAAAGCTAATACTCTCTCCTTCCCAATTTGATCATCATATAATGGAATCCAAAATTTCTCAAGTTTATCGTCATATAACTGCATGGACATAGATTTTATCAGAATACAATTAATACATCATGGGAGAATGTAGGGAGTAGAAAGGTAACAGTATTTTTTAAAAACATAGTACAGTCGTGCAAACGCTCATATAAACACACAAACTAAATACTTTCTCCTTCCCAAATTGATCATCATATATGTTTATGCACTAGGACCAAGTATATTTTAAATCACATTAATCAAAACACCATACACACATTCTCCCACAATGTATGTATCGATTAAAACACCATGTCAATTACATCTTAGCATGTACATATTCTCTCATGCTATATTAATTGTATTTTGATAAAATCTGTGTCCATGCGGTTATATGATGATCGATTTGAGAAATTTTAAATTCCATTATATGATGATCAACTTGGGAAGGAGTGAGTACATCATTGCTTTTATAATCTGGATTCTAATTTTATCTTCCATGCATGTATTAGGATTCAAACATTAATTAATTGGGCAGGTAGACAATAAATTGATCAAAATTTTTAATTAACGTGGGAGCTTGTGCACTACTAGTTGATGATATATCTATAAGAGCAAGGTTAATAGTATAGCCAACTACTAGCTCCAATTCATCTTTAGCCATTCTAATAGCCAATTCATACAATAGTTACTTACTATACTATTAGCATATGGTCCCACTGTCATACACACGTTGCGTCTTGGAGCCCGTGCTGCAGCTGGCTACAGATTTGTAGCCCGCTGCTCTTCTCTCTTATATTTTATCTTGTTAAAATATATTTACAGCTAGCTTATAGCCTGCTATTGTACCTGCTCTAAGATTACTATTTTTTGGTGTACGTGATCATCTTCCATTTGGCCACCATTTCTCTTCTCACTCGTTTGGAAAAGAGTTTGGACAGTATTTGGACCACAACTATTTCCGAAGTAAATCTTCTACCAGAAAAAATAGACGAACACACATTTTCTGATAAACCTTAGCCAGTCGAATTATTTGGGTGATGCACAAGCAGTTGAAATGATGAACCGAGCGACTGACAGGATGAGGTCAACAGTCAACATGCTATAAATTGTTATGCCAAACCGAACAAAACTATCCGTGTGCGTGTTTTTTTGGACGCCATACAACCCTGCTATACACATGCACATGGCGATTTAAGGCGTACACAGGAATAAATCCACTTATTCCCTTTTTTTTTTCAACTCATTTTCCTCCTTTTTCATACGAACGCTTTTCAAACTACTAAACGATACGTTCTTTTCAAAAGTTTTCTACAGGAAGGTTTTTTTTAAAAAATCATATTAATTTATTTTTTAAATTTTTTAAATTAATACTTAATTAGTTATATTGATTTGCTAGAAACGATGGCTGCTACAAGCCAACATATGCAGCATTCGTGTGGGAGAGGGCCAAATCTGTCCACGTTTCGCCAGAGCTGCATTGCTGTAAAGTAATTTTGCATTCTAGTTCCTCTTGGCTGGATAAACCGATGTTGACAATTTTAATTATCTTTTAGTTTACTTACCTGTCCGACATAAGGGCAAGTTTTAAGTTTTATAGTAGATGTGACTATCACATCCAATTTCATGCATAACATACATAACTAAATTAAGAGGTGATATATATAATAGGTCACCTCTACCACACAATCCCCAATATCTCTAACACTCTCACATGTTTATTGAAGTTTGTGTAGGGGCTGCCCCTTGCATGAGAGGTGACTATTTCTCTCTCATCCTTCTTCTCTCCTCCATCTCACTATTTAGTCCTATGTGGCATCTTGGGGTTTGTGCTTAGATGCCTACTTGCCCTAAGCGGTTTTCACTTTAGGCACAGGTTTCTATTTAGAGTTCAGAGGTAGGTTAGCCCCATTTTAATTGCTGAACACCCCCCGCCCCCTCTGTTTTTGAAAAAAGCTAATAGGAGGGTAACATGAATTTTTTTTCTGAAACACAATGCACACGTGCAAACGCTCGTATAAACGCACACAAATTAAATACATCATTGGCTTTATTAGGCCATTTCCAACCCAATGACTAGGTTGGTGTCCATAGTATTAAATAAACTGTCACCTAAAATGAAACATGATGTGGCAAATGAATAAATGAGAAAAGAGAAGGAAAACCAGGTCTTACATGAGACATGATTTCTATACAACATCTAAGACATCATGTAAAATAAGTAGTATTAAATTTAAATATGGAAAAATAGTGTTTGCATTGAAAGAGTATTGTCTAATACTGGTTTCCTGATGATGTGGAGTTTATAGAAATTATGTTTAGTGTCTTGGGTTGGAACTGGCCTAAATACAACCATGGTTAAAATACTGATTATAATGTTTAAAAACATAAGTCATGAGTAAAATATTATTCATGTATTATTATCTCATAATAACAAAAATACTGATCATATTTTTTTCAGATAAAACGGGCGATCAAAATTGAGCGTGGAAACTAATGGTTGCACTTAATGGGACGGAGGGAATAGTTCTAGTTTTATCTTCCATGCATGTATTCGGATTCAAACATTAACTAATTGCGTACCTAGACTATAAATTGATCAAAATTTCAACGTGCGAGCAGGAGAGCAGTTGATTGTATATCTACTCCATTTCAACGTGAGGAGTATAAGATTATTACTTTTTGGTGTACGTGCTCATCTTCCATTTGGCCACCATCTCTCTTCTCACTCGTTTGGAAAATAGTTTGGACGGTATTTGGACCACAACTATTTCCCAAGTAAATCTTCTACCAAAAATAAAACCGAACACACATTTTCTGATAAACCTTAGCTACTCGAATTATTTGGGTGATGCACAAGCAGTTGAAATGACTGGATGAGGTCAACAGCTAACTTGCTATAAATTTTATGCCAAACCGAACAAACTATCCGTGTGCGTGTTCTTTTAGACGCCATACAATCCTGCTATACACACATGCACATGGTGATTTAAGGCGGACACATGAATAAGTTGATCCACTTAAGATCCCTTATCTTAATGCTGAGTTTGAATTACATTGGCCATGTTTGAATCCAAGGGATTTTTTAGCCCTCCCTTGAATAGCTCAAATAGCTCAAGAAGATTCAAAAGGGTGAGCTATTTGTAAATAACCCACCAAAAAAAACTATTCCACCCAAGGGGTGCTAATTGGGGGCTATTTCGGGTAGGGCCCACTGAAAAGTGTCTTTTCTCTCTATCTCTCTCCATGGGAAGGTACATTAAAAACCAAATAGCTCTTAAAATAGCCCTTTGATCCAAACAACTTAGGGTTATTTTATTGGAGGGCTATTTCCTTATGCTAAAAAATAGCTCTCAAAATAACTCTTCACTAGTTCTCCAAACAAGACCATTCTTAAACTGCATCATGCTTCTTCGAACCCACCCACGCTGTCCAGCCTTCTCTCCATACACCAGCCGGATGACGGCTGCTGCACCTGTCCACCCTGCTTGCGGCCTGTCTCCCAGGTGAGGATTGGAAAAAGAGGGGAGATTGAGAGAGAGGAGGAAAGAGTTAGTTGCTGACACACGGGCTAGCATGGGTCCCACGCTAACTCAGCACAACAGACCAGAGTCAAAGCGCCACATCGGACGAAATCAGGAGCCATACTATATTAGAACGAAAGTTAACACGGTTTTACGAGTTCGGGGATAGGCTATACTTGATATTGCGGTTCAGCAACGAATTTTCAAACTTGCCATCAAGATGCGGGACGCAAAGTGAACTTATTCCGGCGTACACAAGCGGACTACAATCCACTTTCCAGCCCAGTAGCCCATTAACTAGGCGTAGTTGGGCCACATCACGGGGACACTAAAAGGTGCAGCCCATTTCAGCTCTCTAGGCGGACTTCTTTTGTTGCCAGAAGAAACCAGGAATAAGTCTAAATTGCCTCCCTCAACACTTGCCCCTGATTGAATAACCTCTCTGAATCACAATACCGGCTATAACGCCTCCTCCATTTTTGAAAACCAAAGCAAATTGGGTCCCTCGGCTGTTTGACAGCGGTTTCGTCCTATTTGGCACTTAGGGGACCCACATGTCAGTGAGAAAAAAACAATAACCCCACATGTCCTACGTGGCACTTATTTGTTTTTCTTTTTCCTCACCTCTCTCTCTTCCTCCTCTCTCTCCCGTTCAGTCGCTTCTTCCTCCACGGGTGCCAGAAGCTCAGTTGTTCAGCCGCCGCTGCCTCGCAGGCGGCCGCCGCCCTCTGCCGCGGGAGTTGGGTGGACGCCACTCCTGTCCCCACCGCATTGCGCGCGCGTGCGGCGTCCATCTCCGCCGCTAGCCGGTCGGTCACCGCCGGGATGGCCGGGTGTGACACCACGCCGTCCTGCTTGCATGTAGCCCCACACGATCTTGACTAGCCGACACCAAGCGACATGAGCCGGGACGCACCAGCGGGGACCTCGTCGCCGAAGAGACCAATGGTGATTTTCCATGCTAACTTGCTGCTGATGGACACATCCAGGAAAGGCTTGGCCGTGACTGGCAAGTCGCCGATGCAAGGCGCGGCGGCTGCGGCTGCGGCTGCTGCTGCTGCCTCCTATGCTCTAGATGTGCGAGTGTGATAATGGGGATGGCCGGCGTGGCCGCGCGGTAGTGGTACCGACGGGTGGTGAATGTGTGGCTGAGGTGGT
>CM020184.1:26063816-26096380 GCA_009805545.1 Oryza longistaminata | reverse complement strand
ATGAGAGTGTCTGGGTGGTGCGGGGGGGTAGGGGTAGTATGGCGTCCGTTTCTCAACTCTGTCCCTTTGGAGCTGGGTTGGGGGGAACGGTCGGGATCCCTTCAACCGCAAATACCGGTAAATTAACGCCTCCTCTATGTCTGAAAACCAAGAGCAAAATTGGCTCCTCGGCTGTTTAGATAGCTGTTTCGTACTTCGTGGCATTTATAGGACCCACATGTCACTGAAAAAATAAAAAAACAATAATCCTACATGTCAGCCAACCTAATCTTAATTATTTTTTCTTTTCCTCACCTCCCCGGCTCCCCCTTCTCTCTCTTCCCCCGCTCTCTCTCAATCTCCGACGAGGCGACGACGACCCGCCCGCCCGTCCGTCCGCTCCTTCTCGGCTGGAGCCAGCAGTTCAGTTGTTCGCCGCCGCCACCCCTGTTGCCAGGCTCCCTACGAAGGCCACGACAGCGCCCGGAGCAAGGGACGAGCACGCGGACGGCCTCCTCTAGCCGTTGACCTCGCCGTTCTAGTCATCGACGCCGCCCAAGGCACCATGCCACTGGATTTGTCGCGCCCCCCCGCGCCCGGCGGCACATAGTCCCTGCTCCCTCACCGCTAGGGTACTTCGAGCAAGAAGGGGGCGGGAGGAGTGCTCGCGACAAGAAGTCTAGCGGAGAAGAGGAGGCACGGGCGACGCGGCCTTGCGGGAGGGGTCGGGATGAGATGGTAGCAAAGAAGCCGGGGGAAGTGGCGGTGGGTAAGCACATTCGTTTCAGGCGTCTGCATCACTGCACCGTCTCGTCGCGGCTGAGCAGTGTCGCACAGGCCAAATCTTCGTGTAACACCTTCCCCAAAGCACCTCGCGCTGCTATCATCACTAACAGAGGTCCGTAATCCTCATGCCTTTGCATGGCAACTCGTTACATGACATCACACATGCATGCACCTACACTCTCTAGTCTGTTCCGTGCACTTGCTGATGAAACCATTGAACCATGAAAGTGATGAGATGGCCACAGCTAGCTGCGCGCTATTGGCAGCAATGTCGGGGCCTAGCTTTATTCCCTGAGACCATCACGTACTCGTCATCACCGGCTAGTTAACCTTGGAGCAGTTGAGCCTGATCTGCCCCTGGGTTCCAGTCAAGGGCGAGATGTTCCCCATCTTCACCATGGCCGCCGTGAAGGCGCTGTTGAACGCCGCCGTGTTGGAGGAGAAGTTCCTGACCGTGTTGTCCGTGCTGCCGCCGTTGAAGAGCACCTGGTCGGAGTGCAGGAGGCCCTTGTTGGACAGCAGGTTGGTGTAGTAGGCGCTGTCGAAGGCGTTGGGCGTCGTCGTGTCCAGCGGCGCCAGGTTGCTGTCGCCGCTGCCCGTCGGCCGTGGGCAGTTGGCCTTGAGCGCCGTCGCGAAGCTGGAGTCGATGTTTGTCTCGTTGTAGAGCCTGTCCCTGAAGTTCTGGCACTGCGCCTGCCCGATCGTGTGTGCGCCTGCAAGTTCTCATCGTATTATGATTCTTATCAGAAAATTTGTAAGAGAATCAATCACTGATATAATCTGTGGGTACCTGAGAGAGCAACCATGTCGGTTACGTCGAGTCCCTTTCTGGAGAAATTGCCGATAAGTTCTGCGAGGCTAGAGGAAGGGGCAGGGAGGTCGGTATTTGCTTGGCTTTCGTTCGCAGTGGTGGAGTCCCTTCTTCCCAATAGAACCGTCCACGACGGCCCTCCGAGCTGCAAATATAAGGATTCCAAAACAAACCAAGAGCGATTAAACCAACAAAGGAGTACGTACTACTACAGTCTACAAGAAATATATGCATCATGTAGTAATCTCATCCGTGATCTTACCGCGACGACGGAGTCACGGGCGGCGACGGCGAGGATGTCGGCGCAGGAGACGGTCTGGCTGCAGATGGCCTCGACCTGCGTCTTGATGTTGTCGACGACGTTGAATCCCCGAAGTGACCCAGCGTTCGGGCCTGCATTCTGCTCCTGCCCGGACAGCAGAACAGACGCGTCACAGCCCTGCATCATCAGTGAAGTCCATAGATACATCCTCTGTTATTAATTTCCTTGTCTCAAAGTACAGTCTAAGGAGAACTACTTGTACAGCTGATTAGATTAGGTGATCAAAACTTGCTTGGACGAAGCAGTCGTGGAAGTGCAGCCTGACCAGCGAGGCTCCCATTCGGGGCTCGCTGTTCACGGCGGCCGTCACTGCGCTCTTGATGGTGGACAAAGCGTTTGGGCACGACGTGTCGTAGAACGTCGCCGACAGCTGCTGCGCCGAGGCGGCTGAGGCCATAGCTGCAGCCACGAGCAGCATTAAGCTGACAGAAGAAGCCGAAGCCATGCAGAGTGAGCGATGTGATGCGCCGTGCGCGTACGCTTAATCCTACCTAAATAACTGCAGTTTTTTTTAAGCTTTTTCGCTGGCCGTGGCTTGCAAGAGAGGCTGGTGCCACGCTGCATCTTATATAGCTAGCTTAGCTACAGGCTTGACGCCATCGATTGGTGCAGAGATGAGACGAAACATGCAGGTACATTAATCATACGAGGGGAATGGATTTTAATCTCAACAGGAATATCCTATTTCTCTGTATATATCTTTACTACCTTAAAAGTCCTTTTTTCATCCCTCCTCCCACCACACACAGTGCACTCGAGCATATAGTGCACGTAGATAACCACCCGAGATCCAATATTTTATCCTTAATTTTCTAATGGCATATTCGTACTTATATAGACATGGCACCTTACAATGTAAGGATATGTTTCCAGTCATCTAAATAGTTATGTTTTTACTAACAAATTGCAAGTTGAATTTTAACTTCTATAAATTGCAACACAAAAACAATTATGAGTGTGAATGTGTGCATACTAGCTAGCTAGAGTTTAATTTGTTCAACTTGAATATATCGAATTTGAATTTGTATTTTTTTAAAGTGACATCATATATAATTTATTATTTAACTTTCTTAACTATTTATACGATATGAAGAAACAAGGACATCTCGATAGTTTAGAATCGTTTTCTGACCATGAGCTATAAAAGATAACTATGTATCCAATACGTTCTAATCGGATGATTTGACAGATTATTTATAATTATTTATATGCATAAAGTAAATATTACTTATATACTTTAGAGTTAAAATATTTTAGAAATAAAATCTAATTAAGCAGTGCTGATGTAGTAAATATTTTTTTAGAAATCGTAATTTTGAAAACGTGGCACTAATTAATATTCCGTTAAGCTGTCTAAAATGTGTATCAGCGTGTGCACACTCAATTAAGTAGCTCCAGATGATTGATTAGTGCTACTAGCTAGACTAATAGTACGTACGTACATGTGTATCCAACATAAGTTTCTACGGCCAACATCATCAACTCTGCATTATTCATGCAATGTAGGGTCAGTTCGGTCCATTTCGCTTGACCTTAATCTGTTAACCATTAATCATGCGTTGCTTAAGCCAAAAAAAAAGAGCACCCGTGCCATAGAATAGCACAAGAACATACAAATGCCGTCGATAATTTGTCCCTTTGTTAAAGATTGGTATGTATGCACTATCGTCGTACAGAGTTTATGAAAATAACTTTACCTTATTAATACTCTGCTAATTGATCTCGGCTATAATAGTGCGAGAACTATTCAGCTCGTGACGAGCTAGAATGGTCTATCGCAATTCATCTTCTTATGTACATTCGGACTAATTGTCTAATTTAAGTGCAAACGGTGTGTTACAAGACAATATATGCTGTTATAGCATTACATACCGTTGTGCCATCATTTTCGATCAATCTCCAGGGAAAAAAAAAAAATCGATCTGCGAGAGCTTTCGCATCAGCGTTGCCATGATTAAACCATGCATGTTGGTGATATGATTTTCCATTCGAACGTAATTAGCTATCACAAGTTGGGCCGACAATTCTAGCTCT
This sequence comes from Oryza longistaminata, assembly GCA_009805545.1. Taxonomy (NCBI): domain Eukaryota; kingdom Viridiplantae; phylum Streptophyta; class Magnoliopsida; order Poales; family Poaceae; genus Oryza; species Oryza longistaminata. Next base: position 26,092,448 of record CM020184.1, on the reverse strand, counting down.
AGCTAGAATGGTGGTTGTTGCATGTGCCGTATGTTACTCTTGTTTCTTAAGCCATAAAATGCGGATAGTAAAATAATTAAATTATCGTAGTTCCTTTGAAAAAAAAATATGGTTAACCGATTTTGACGGCTAATATTATACAGTTGCTGAGTGTTTCACAAATTATTCCTTTTTGAATGAAATAAAATACTCTGTTGATTTGCAACTTAGATTAAAATAAACACAATAGCACAAAAAATATTATCGTGTAATGGTCCACCTATAGTAGGTTGGTGGCTGTTCACTTTGTTTACAAATTTACTCCCTCACTCTCAATTGTAAAAAAAAAAAAATACAATTGTAATATTTAAAAGACAAATTAGTATAGTATAGGAAAATACTTGACCCCTCATCAAATGAGGGACAGTTGGGATTGGTGGAGTAGCTAGGGTTAGTAATATATGGGTGAATGAGTGGTGGTTGGACGAATAAGTAATACTCTAGAGTTATATGTTGGGATAAATTTAAAATGTAAAGTTATATTATTTTTGAGAAGGAGGGAATATAGCTTTAGTTTTGGCTAATTTTGCCATTACTAAATTTTGTTAAAAGTTTAAGTCCACACATAGTGACAGAATTTTAACAGAGAAAAGTTAAAACTAGTAAGGTTGTATTGATAATGGCGTGTTTGATTTGTTGCTTATCAAATTTTATAGTCGATAAAGTTAAAAATAACAGCTTTGGAGCATTCGATCTAATTAATTCTCTAATATATTTTTTTACAGCTGTACGTGTTCCAGTCAACAATAACTATGGGTTTAATTGATTGATTTTGGACATCGACTGTGATTTTTGCAGATGGGAGCATCAAAGAAGATCATGCAAATCTTCAACTGGTTCTTTGCATCATCTGGAAGGATAAGGATTAAGTCACTCTAAGTCGAAGTTATTTCGAGTCAACTAGGCGAGCTAGGACATACACATGCCTGGGGAGCTTAATAACTGCAGATATAATTAATGACAGGCGCTGTGCAGAAAGTGTGTTTGCAGGTTTGAAATTGAATTATACTGAATGATGTAGTAGTAGTAGTTAAAAATCGATTTCAAAATTTGAATGACGATGGCGACATGAACACAAGTGGACGACTTGGTACGCTGCACACAATGAGCGCGGAGAGGGATGGACGACAGTGCATACTGCATGTGTACATTTCATTTTTATTCCAAGTTGTTCTTTTGCAAGCTAGCTACGGCAAACAGTGCAATAAGAGTTCAAAAAATGTTTCGATCGGTCGGCGCAAAATGTTTGGATGGTTCCTTCAAAATTTCTGTATAAATCCACGAAGCAAATTAACGTACACTCCTGTGAGTGTGAATAAGCATAGCGCAGAGATCAACAATTGTGGCTGTTTGACCAATAATCTGCGGCGTGCTTCAGGTACACACTGCGTATTTTTCAGAGATACACAGCATGTGTACGTACGTATTTGTGGTTTATAACTTCATATAGAAGAAAAATCAATCCAGCTTGACAATATTATGTTTGTTGCACCTTTTGTGGGACGATCAGATAGTCTGCAAACGTGTGACCGGTGCATTTATTTTCATGTCACCAAAAAGATCATAAAAAATATATTTTTTATACAGATGACATATCACTCCACAAGCATATATGTTTGAATTTAAATTTATTATTTTCTCTTATTTATATATATGTTGAATTTAAACTTGCATATTTATAAAGTGTCACAGAGTTGGTCGATTCCCAACGTCCGCCTGCGCACTTCCATTTTTTCTCTACTGTTGCACGAATCTTGGAGGTAACCCAAAGGCTAGAAAATCGATTAGTTTTGTTAAAAGCCAATTTTTTTCTCTCCTATCCCCGCTGCACGAATCTTGGAGGTAATCCAAAGGCTAGAAAATTGATAATATTTATAAAAAAACTGTCGCCAAATTTTTAGCACTTCTTTTTTTATAATAACGTTTTAAGCAATATGTACAATATCTTTAGTGTAAATTTGGTATCTTATGATACTGAAGACTGAAGGTACAGAGACGTGCTAAATTTTCCTTGATACCTAAATTGCTAATCTAGGTATGTTTGGTGATACATTTTGGTTACTTATGGTATACTACATATTATATCATGGATGAACTAGAACAGACAAATTAAATAAGCTCTGGATCGGTAAGAGCCATGCTAGTAGGCGAGTATGATTAATTATGGAGTAATTAATAGAGTAATATATAACAGCAGCTATATAATGGCACGTCATTTTCGTGTAGCTAGCTGGACATCAACATGTAGGTCCATCATGATCATGACTGATTACGTACAAAAGGTCCGCATTTGTCCAAATACAATTCTATCTTGCTCTGACCGTTATGCAACCATTTTGCTCTCCCAGTCCAAGGAAAATGACCACCAGTTGTTGCCTCAACTGTCTAGGTTTATTCTGGATCATCTCTAGTTTGACCTATATGCTTAGGCACAACGGCTCTGGTTTATGGATAAATATACGGTGAAAATCACAACGGTAAAAACTATGTAAGTAACATCATAAAAATTATCAAGAAAATCTAAAAAAAATTGACACATATAGGTAAGATGATATTAGAGAATTATACTCCTTTTTAATAGATGACGCCGTTAGCTTTTGAACACATATTTGACCATTCGTATTATTCAAAAATTTTATACAAATGTATAATATATAAATCATGCTTAAAGTAATTTGAGTTATAAAACAACTCACAACAAAATAAATTATAATAACATAATTTTTTTAAAATTAAAGGCAAATGCTCAAACGTGTGATAAAAAGCCAATGGCGTTATCTATTAAAAAAACGGAGGTTGTACAATATTGCAAGACCAAGCTCGATTTTATTTATGAGTTGTATAAATGAAAAGTAGTGAAGAACAAGACAAAAAAAATAGGAATAATGTTTTTTCATAGACATTTGATAATTTTATATCTCATGAACGAAGTTGAATTTGGTCGTGCAATTTTATATGGTTCTTTAATATCATCTTATCTAGATGTGTGATTTTCTTAAAGATTTTTATACGATAGTTTTCATCAGATACGTGGTTTTCACTATATATTTTCCCATGATGGTGCAGTGTAATATGTATACACCTTGTACATTGAAAAATGTGCTATTTCTATCATGTGTCTTCATTTGTGACTATTAGTATTTTGATAGGCGTTAAACCTTTTTTTAATTATTTTTTGTCCAGGATGGCCGAAGAAAGGGCCATCCGAATGTCATTAAGATTGAGGGCATCAAACTAAAATGCCCCTAGCAGCCAAACATATTGAAGCAAGAGACAGTTAGAGATTATCATTCATGCATTCCTTGATAACTTCAAAACCATACTGATCGGTACATAACATGGGCTTCCTCTGTTTCAAACACTTTGTGATGATCAGAGAAAACACTCTTAGCAAACATTTCAGACTAGTAAAATACTACTACTGTGACATATATGGCCCAGCCTTATTCCCAAATTTGTGTTTGCTTTTGTATCCAGTTTGATTCTTTACTTAATTATTAGTTCACTTTGGAGCAGCTAAGCCTGATCTGTCCCTGGCTCCCGGTGAGTGGTCCGAGGTTGGCCATCTTCACCATGGCCGACGAGAAGGCGCTGCTGAACGCCGCCCTGTTGGAGGCGAAGTTCCTGACCGTGTTGTCCGTGCTGTTGCCGTTGAAGAGCACCTGGTCGGAGTGCAGGAGCCCCTTGTTGGACAGCAGGTTGCTGTAGTAGGCGTTGTCGAAGGAGTAGGGCGTCGTCGTGTCCAGCGCCGCCAGGTTGCTGTCGCCGGTGCCGGCCGTCGGCGGGCAGTTGGCCCTGAGCGACGCCGCGTAGCCGGCGTCGATGTTGGTCTCGTTGTAGATCCTTCCCCTGAAGTTGGTGCACTGCGCCTGCCCGATCGTGTGCGCACCTGCAATATAGGAGTATAAGAGTTTTGGAATTAATATATACTCCATCCGTTTCAAAATATTTGACACCGTTGACTTTTTAGCACGTGTTTGATCGTTCGTCTTATTAAAAAAATTGTGAAATATGTAAAACTATATGTGTACATGAAACTATATTTAACAATGAATCAAATGATATGAAAAGAATAAATAATTACTTAAATTTTTTAAATAAGACGAATGGCCAAACACGTACTGAAAAGTCAACGGTGTTAAATATTTTGAAATAGAGGGAGTATAAGCGTGCTTTAGCACATATATGGATTACCATGGTTTCATGGTTTGTGCGCATATATGGTGGATCTATATACCTGAGAGAGCAACCATGTCGGTTACGCTAAGGCCCTTCTTGGCGAATGCGTCTACGAGTTCTTGGAGGCTAGCGGTAAAAGGAGGGAGGTCGCTGAGTGCGAGCGCCGCGCTTGCACCTGTAGAGTCCCTTCTCCCCAGCGGGACAGTCCACGACGGCCCTCCCAGCTGCGTGTTCATGATTATTGTTGGTTAATTAGTGTATTGATTAATCCCAAGCCGAAGGCTAATGTCAAGCATGCAACGAAAAGCACAAGTAGGAGTGTGTCGATCTCTTACTGAATAATTGTTACGAGTACTAATAGTCAATTGTTATCAACTCGACAACTCCTACTCTCTCTTTTTACTTGAGTCAAACTAGAGATGGTCAAAGCTAAGCTTGGAAATGGAACCTCGTATCAGTGTCAGTGACGAGTCCAAAGCTAGCCTTTTGACGTTAGTAATTCTGTCAGTCCAACTGAATTGACAGTGTCACATAACTTAGCTAATTCTGAACACAGTGCAATCAGACGCAAAACGAAAACTGAACATAGATTTATTAATTACTGCAGCTAAAGTTAGCCATGAGATCGATGAGATCAGGGACTTGCTTGGACAAAGCAGTCATGGAAGTGCAGCCTGAGCAGTGACGCCCCCATGCGAGCCTCGTTGTTCACGGCGGCCGTCACGGCGCTCTTGATGGTGGCCAGCGCCCTAGGGCACGACGTGTCGTAGAACGTCGGCGACAGCTGCGCCGCAGCCGCCGCCGCGAGGCACAGGAGCACGGCCACTGACAGAGAAGAAGCCATGGCGATCGAACGATCGATCGATCAAGCAGCAGTAGCCTACCAGAGCACCACTATATACTAGATAGTACTCTTGCAGATGCAATGCGATGCGATGCGATGCAATGCCTGCGTCTCATGCAGATATATATAGCCCTCCATATCGTAATGTCGTTTTTGGCCACATGGCCATTTTGTGCCAATTTTGATTGCAGATACAATCGTAGAATGCTGCATTCTGTGGAGTGTTGTGCATGGAGTCAAATGAACAGCTGACAATATATACGATATATCTATGATTGCTTCTTCAACTTGCATGACAGATAATTTGTCTGTAATGCACGATAGACGGATTAGCATATATATATAAGCTATAGTATTTTGCAGTATTCGATATGTCGGCTGCCTTTCGTGTGTGCCTCAAGTCTTGACCGTGAAGCAAATGTGCATGTCAATATGTATAGTGTTTTTTTTTCTGTTATGAGCATGGCTCATATAATTGATATTCCCTCCGTCCCAAAATATAATAACTTTTAGTTCTCAAGATTTGTTCTAAAATATAACAATTTATCCACCAATGTTCTCTTCCCAACCAATCAAAACCCATCACTATTCACTTCTACCTACTTTCTTAATAATCGTATCCAACTCTAAAACTTATTATATTCTGGAACGTTGGGAGTACTAGATTGCAATTTTCCGAGGTTCCTTGCTAGATATCAGCCTCAAATCTAGGCAAAACTCACATCAGGCAATTACATGACACGGAATGCAAATTGAAAATTTGAAATTGGCAAATGCCCATGCTGCTAGATTTCCAGTTTGGAGCATTCGATCTAATTAATTCTCTAATATATTTTTTTACAGCTGTACGTGTTCCAGTCAACAATAACTATGGGTTTAATTGATTGATTTTGGACATCGACTGTGATTTTTGCAGATGGGAGCATCAAAGAAGATCATGCAAATCTTCAACTGGTTCTTTGCATCATCTGGAAGGATAAGGATTAAGTCACTCTAAGTCGAAGTTATTTCGAGTCAACTAGGCGAGCTAGGACATACACATGCCTGGGGAGCTTAATAACTGCAGATATAATTAATGACAGGCGCTGTGCAGAAAGTGTGTTTGCAGGTTTGAAATTGAATTATACTGAATGATGTAGTAGTAGTAGTTAAAAATCGATTTCAAAATTTGAATGACGATGGCGACATGAACACAAGTGGACGACTTGGTACGCTGCACACAATGAGCGCGGAGAGGGATGGACGACAGTGCATACTGCATGTGTACATTTCATTTTTATTCCAAGTTGTTCTTTTGCAAGCTAGCTACGGCAAACAGTGCAATAAGAGTTCAAAAAATGTTTCGATCGGTCGGCGCAAAATGTTTGGATGGTTCCTTCAAAATTTCTGTATAAATCCACGAAGCAAATTAACGTACACTCCTGTGAGTGTGAATAAGCATAGCGCAGAGATCAACAATTGTGGCTGTTTGACCAATAATCTGCGGCGTGCTTCAGGTACACACTGCGTATTTTTCAGAGATACACAGCATGTGTACGTACGTATTTGTGGTTTATAACTTCATATAGAAGAAAAATCAATCCAGCTTGACAATATTATGTTTGTTGCACCTTTTGTGGGACGATCAGATAGTCTGCAAACGTGTGACCGGTGCATTTATTTTCATGTCACCAAAAAGATCATAAAAAATATATTTTTTATACAGATGACATATCACTCCACAAGCATATATGTTTGAATTTAAATTTATTATTTTCTCTTATTTATATATATGTTGAATTTAAACTTGCATATTTATAAAGTGTCACAGAGTTGGTCGATTCCCAACGTCCGCCTGCGCACTTCCATTTTTTCTCTACTGTTGCACGAATCTTGGAGGTAACCCAAAGGCTAGAAAATCGATTAGTTTTGTTAAGAGCCAATTTTTTTCTCTCCTATCCCCGCTGCACGAATCTTGGAGGTAATCCAAAGGCTAGAAAATTGATAATATTTATAAAAAAACTGTCGCCAAATTTTTAGCACTTCTTTTTTTATAATAACGTTTTAAGCAATATGTACAATATATTGGGAGCTCAGTGAAATATTCCAACCATGCAGCGTTTTGCAAAGAAGTAACCGAGCACAAGGACATATTTAGGCAAGGGAGTTAATCTCGCGGGCATTTGCATGAGGGCTCTTCAGAATTCAGTGTACACGATCAAATTCTTGCAAACACGCCACTTTCTCGGACACAATTTGATCCAAGAAAGCGTGAACATGATCACTGATCAGTGCAAAGCACAAATATCGATTTCAGTGGCATATATATAGCCTTATTATTGTTCCCTCATGCACTCAGAATTTTCGTTGATCATCACCGCTAAATTAATTCACCTTGGAGCAGACGAGCCTGATTTGTCCCTGCGTTCCCGTCAACGGGGCGATGTTCCCCATCTTCACCATGGCCGCCGCGAAGTCCCTTCTGAACCTCGACGCCCCGGACGCGTACGACCGGACCTGGCCGTCGACGGCGCCGCCGTTGAAGAGCACCTGGTCGGAGTGCAGGAGGCCCTTGTTCGACAGCAGGTTGGTGTAGTAGGCGTTGTCGAACGCGGTGGGCGTCGTCGTGTCCAGCGGCGCCAGGTTGCCGTCGCCGCTGCCCGTCGGCCGCGGGCAGCTGGCCTTGAGCGCCGCCGCGAACGCGGCGTCGATGTTGGTCTCGTTATAGAGCCTGTCGCGGAAGTTCTGGCACTGCGCCTGCCCGATCGTGTGCGCGCCGGAGAGCGCCACCATGTCGGCTTGGCTCAGCCCCTTGGCGGCGAACGCGGCGGTGAGGTTGGCGACGTCGAAGGACGGAGGTGGCGGGTCGCTGTTCGCCAGCGCCAAGCTCGCCGTCGTCGAGTCCCGCCTCCCGAGAAGAACCCTCCATGACGGCCCACCCAACTGCACACACACAAGTTCAGTTCGCCGCTCGCCGTATAGTACGTATAGCTGCGCGCTCAAGGATGGCATGGCATGATCTCTTACGGCGACGACGGAGTCGCGGGCGGCGACGGCGAGGATGTCGGCGCAGGAGACGGTCTGCTTGCACGCGGCCTCGACCTGCGCCTTGATGTTGTCGACGACGTTGAATCCTCTGATGGATCCGACGTTGGGGTTCGCCCCCTGCTCGCCGGTGAAGTTGGCCGTGTCGTTCAGCAGTACGGACGCGTCGCACCCCTGATCCATGTCACCCACGATGCACAAACACAATCAACACGTTGAATTAATTTGTCAGGTTAATTCAGAGTAGTATTAGTAACTAGTATGACTTGAGAGTCAAATTCGGTGGCCATAGTCTCTCTAATCCAACGTCAACACAGTGCTACGAGTCCATTCTGATCTGACGCAGCACATTAAACTGGTAGTTCTAGTAGGCATGTGTCATTCTGCTTGTGTATACTTTCGTAAAAGAGACTGAAAGAGTGTAAAGAACTGAAACTGCAAAGGCTGCGACCACAATGTAATTGACTGATGGATATAAAAATGTAAGTCAAGTAGTGTGGAAATGCAGGACTTGCTTGGACAAAGCAGTCATGGAAGTGAAGCCTGAGCAGTGACGCCCCCATGCGAGGCTCCTGCGCCACCGCAGCTCTCACGCCGGCCCTGATGATGGCCAGAGCTCTTGGGCACGACCTCGAATAGAATGTAGCCGACAGTTGTTGCCCGGAGACTGAACCTGCAAGTGCTAGACACAAGAGCAACAGGACTGACAGACAAGAGGCCATTGTCAATCTACAATGCAAACAACTCTGTGTGTGTATGCAATGGCCTGAATTGCATGTGTTGCATATGTGCATTTATATGTGAGAGCTAAATGTGTTGTCATTTTTGCGCCCGTGACAGTCTGTTGGTAGCATGTCAGCCATATGCTGCATATTCTTAGAGATGTGATGTACTTATGATGCGTTTTGTTCATGGTTTTAGTATGGTTACTATCACAATGCATGGCCATGGAAGCCACACGACGGCAACCCTGTTAGCTAGTACGATATGGTTATGGGAGAGAAATCACGATCATCGCTAGAAGGTTGAGAATATTGGTTGGTCATGTACTCCTGTCTGATAAGCCTGAATATAGAACAGAGCATGCATGCCTACTTGGGTTTGGCTTTATTAGGCTGCGCTCGTTCCTACAGGTTCCAACTCACTCCCCTCATTTTCCACACGCTTCCCAAACTGTTAAACGGTGCGTTGAGAATGAGAGTTGCCAGTTCATTTGTTTCGAAGTGTTCATCAGTAGATGTCGTTGAAGCCTGCAGGGCTGCAGACCTGCCCAGTTTACGCGAAGGGCAACAATATTTCAGGACTTCAAGTTGCAAATCACCTCGCCATCACTAATAGCATGGAGATGGATTTTTCATCCCTCTCGATTTCACATGTCTTTTAAATAGCCATAAAAAATATTCAATATGTGATGTATCACTTCACAAATATACAAGTTTAAATTTAACCTACACATGTTGTGAAAAAAAAACAAAAATGATGTTAAATATGCATACTATTCGCATACATATTTGTTATTTTTTGTATATGTCAAATTTAAACTTCCATTTGTGTGAAATCATATATTAAAAATGCTCGATCTTGTCAAAAACTTTTCACATTTTTTCATGATTATTTGGATAGCATTAAAAAGGAACTAAATATCTTCTTAAGGATGAAATTACTTCCCCTTATAATACGGATTGAGATCCTCTACTTTAAATCTGATGATTTTAGAGTCACTGACATGTGGGTCCATAGCAAAGAGGATCCACGGGTCAGTAACTCAAAGTCACGTGAAAGTCAGAGGATCTTAATCCTTATAATGCTTTCCTGTAGATCAATCTGTCTTATAATGATATGAAAGATGGTGCATATATGAACTGTATTTCTTCTGTAACGGTCAAGCGAGATGGCTACGCACATGGCTATATTTGATTCTTGGTGATAGAATTTTCCGCAGTTCCTGGCAAGATTTGGGCCTCAAATAAGCTGGAACCAAGCTGAACTTCAGCACATTCATGCATCCACGTCAGATTGGGTCAACTTTTGTTCAATTACCTCTGTGCATCAGTCAGAAGAATTAGGCAGAACAGTAACACAGTACTGTTGTTTTTAAGTTGTTAATATCTAAAATCAGTTTTTTTTAAAAAAAATCTATTTTCGGTAACACTAGCAACCACTTAAGTCAATAAGTAAGCAGAAGCAAAGAAAAAATCAGTTAACAATTCGAGTGATAATGAAGTGCAAGTGGAAGATCTCCTAACATAGTAAATCACAAGGCGACTAATCTGCAGAGATGTAAAAGCCGGTTTCTGTATCACCCTCTAATTCTCCTCGCTGCGTTGTGTAACCTGTTACTGCTTTCTTCTGATTGATTGACGTGTAATTCTTTTGCATGTTCGTGAAAAAAAATAATCTGCAGGGATGTATCAAGTTTCAACACTTGGGTTGATAGTCAAGATTTATTTACAAATCGATGGGTTCCATCGATCAAGTTGAATTTAGTACTGAACTTCAGTAGTATGTACAATATAAAATTATTATTGCTGCTCTGTCATATGCCATCTTTTAACTGTCAAAGGTAGTCAATGCAGGGTTAGTGACCAATGTAAGCACTCAAAAAGTTCCTAATTAAGTTGCTGCAAATCAATGCCCCACTGACTTTTAGTTGAAAAGCAAAGCAAAGCAAAGATGCCTCCTATCATCACAGCTGGCCTGATTATATTTGCCAATTGTCCGTTTGCAACTGTTTCAAAAAAAGAAATTGTCTGTTTGCAATGGCAAGCAGTTCAAAATAGCCAATCCGTTCAACGAAAACGTCTGTTTCGCACCAAACATGCAACCTGTCATTCTCAATCGCCTTCAGAAACGCCATGACGTTCATTCGGTTCTGAAAATTTCATACGAGCAGACAAAAGCCGGACAAAAGGCCGAATTACGATGACGCAAAAGGTCAAAAACTGTCAAAGAAGAATCGTACATGGATTGATCCTCTCGGCCGAGTAGCTACTCCGACAGTGACATTGCTGCATGCAGCAACAAAGAGCTCAATCACATACTCCAGAATAGAATGGATTTTCTTGGGCAACTTGGCAGATTAACTAGCATACATGTAACTATCTCTTATCTCTAGGCTGGTAAGGATAACCCTAACTCCAGGGAATCGATACCAGTCAGCAATCTTTTAACTCTTCAAGTGCCAATCCATGAACTCGTCGGTAATTTAATAGCTCGGATTAAACAACTGAAACACTCCAAAATGCAAGCTCTGTGCACTGCATTCTTCCCCAACTCTTCAGTCTCCAAGCTCAAAGTCTTTCAGGTCACTCTCTGAAGCCCCAGTCGATTGTCTGTATACCACCACAAATACGTATCTTTCTACGACTCCATCTGTAGTAGGATCACTTGATGCACAGATCGCTTGAATGCAACTGATCTGGCAGCTTGCTAATGCTATTGCTAACTACTGAATTTGCCTAGCTAGTAGCATTGGTGGCCCGTAGTTTCAGCAAGGACTGCTTGCTCGATCGCCGTCTTGCCTTGCCTGCAGATCACGGCATCGGTTGGGGGCACGTCGGTTTCAAGGGAGCATGCAGCCATGTCGTTCAACTAGTGATGCCAAGGGCGCTCTTTGGAACCACCTGCTAGCTAGTTCGAGCGAGGCATCTTGTCCTCGCGCTTGTTTTATCAAATCGATCGATTGGGTCGTTGAGCTCGGTCTCTGGCCTGATGCTAGGCGCGCTTGCCTACCTTTCTTGGGAGTTTCTGTGAGGAAGCTTCGGCTGCTCTGTGCCTCTGTTCATGGCGGGCCGGCGGCGGCATAGTGAAATTGGAATTGAATGATAGATCAGATAGATGATTTATAATGGCAATCAGTACTTCAAATATTTGGACTGAATTGATAAGCAAGGAATGATACCTCAAAGTCGGTTTATATCGAGTCCTGGAAGAACGTTGCTCACGACAGCGAGGTTCCGGGCTTCTCCGGCGGCGGCCATGGCGGCGAGGAAGCTAGGAGGCGTGCAGTGTGAGGGAGTAAAAAGAAGAGTAGAGCCCGGAAGGAAGTACAGCCCAGTCTATCTTGGCCCAACTAAAGCCCATCCTTACTTCTCTTGAAGATGTACGGCCCATACAGTACGGCGCAGTTTTGACTTAAAAAGGAATAAGATCACTTTGACTCCCTCAACTGACCATGGAATCTAAATTGTATCCCTCAACCGCAATACCAGAAATCTCGACCCCCCGAACTTGCAAAACCGGTGCAATTTGACTCCCTCGCCGGTTTTGGGAGGTGGTTTCGCCGATGTGGCGCCACGTGGCGCCTATGTGGCGATATTGACCGAGTCTTCGGTCCACGTGGCGTTGACGTGGCACTTACGTGGCAGTAGGATTAAAAAATATGCGTGGGACCCATTAGTCATTGGCACAAAAAGAAATGTGGGCCCACTGACATGTGGGGCCCACATGTCAGTCCTCTTCCTCCTCCCTATCTCCCTTCTCTCTCTTTCTCTCAATCTCTCCCTTTCTTCCCATTCGGCGGCGGGCGGGAGGGCGGCGAGAGCGAGCGGCCGGCCCGGCCCGGCTCGGCCTCGGTGGGGAGGCGGCGGCGCACCGCTGGGGTCCACATATGATCGCGACGGCGCACGGACGAGGGGAGCGGCGGCATCGGGGCGCAGCGTAACCGGAGCGGCGGCGGCCATCGGCGCACACGAGCAGGACGACGCCCATGGCGGGGCTCCCGGAGCACGGCGACAGCCGCGTGAGGTAAGGCGACACGTGGCGGCGGGCAAGCGAGGGCAGCGAAGGCGAGCCCGCTGCGGCGGTGGCTAAGGAAGCAGCGGAGACGCGGTTGAGGAGTGGACGACGACGGGCGGGAGCAGGCCGACGGCGGCAAGGGAGTTGGGCGAGCGCGATGGTGGAGAGGCAGCGGCAGCAGCAAGCGAGCGCGGCTGGGATGGGAGCGGCGGCGCCGACGACTCCGCACCGCTCGGCCTCATCGTCGTCGGCGGCTTCGGTGGGGCGCCGCCCGCCGGCTTCTCGTCGCTTGCCATGGCGCTGGAACGGGGGAGGACGGCCGGAGCGGCGGCTCGTTGGGGACGGCCTCGCGGAAGAGCAACGGCCGGAAGGACAACGGCGCGGTGGCGGCGACAACGTGTCAGCCGGCCAACTCCCTCCTCGCCGCCTCCATCCCCACTTCCCTCCTGCTGTCGCCGTTTCCGTCTGCCGTGAGCCACCGCGCTCGAGCCGCCGCCGTCCTAGCCGCCGACCGCCGCCCCCGGTTCGGTTCCGATGCGCCCCGATGCGCCAGCTCGCTCTCGCGCGCCCTCCTGCCCATCGGCCGAATGGGAAGAAGGGGAGAGAAAGAGAGAGAAGGGAGATAGGGAGGAGGAAGAGGGCTGACATGTGGGCCCCACATGTCAGTGGGCCCACATTTCTTTTTGTGCCAATGACTAATGGGTCCCACGCATATTTTTTAATTCTACTGCCACGTAAGGGCCACGTCAACGCCACGTGGACCAAAGACTCGGTCAATATCGCCACATTAAGCGCCACGTCAGCGAAACCACCTCCCAAAACCGGTAAGGGAGTCAAATTGCACCGGTTTTACAAGTTCGGGGGTCGAGATTTCTGGTATTGCGGTTGAGGGATACGATTTAGATTCGGTCGTCAGTTGAGGGAGTCAAAGTGATCTTATTCCACTTAAAAAAGCCCATAATCGTGAGGAGCAAATAGATGGGCCTCCTAATAAAAAGTCAGCCCAGATATAGCATGCTCAACTTGATGGAAGCCCTAGCCCTAGTCCAGTACCAAGCCCAAGAACACGTTTTGGTTTTGGTTTTTCCATCGTCTGATTCTCCTGGCTCCCCGGCGGCGGCGTGGCGCTCTGCAGCTCGCGGGGAGTCTGCGTGCGGGACGTCAGTCGTCCACTGATCTCAGATTTTGTGACTGATCTTTCGGTGTTCTGAATTCTGAATTCTACCAACCCCTATTTGCTGCAGTTTCTGAATTCTGTCTGGAAGATTTGACACTAGCAGGGAGGTTGCTCCGAGGTACTCCCTCCGTCCCAGAAAAAGACAAACCCTGGTTTCCGTGCCCAACGTTTGACCGTCCGTCTTATTTGAAAATTTTTTGAAAAAAATTAAAAAGACAAGTCACGCATAAAATATTTATCATGTTTTATCATCTAACAACAATAAAAATACGAATTATAAAAAAATTTTATATAAGACGAACAGTCAAAGTTGGACACGCAAATCCAGGGTTTGCCTTTTTTTTTGGGACGGAGGGAGTAATTCCCTAAGAACATGTGCTCTATGATACTGCAGTAACCGAAAATTTATCTTGATTTAATTCTGATTCAATTCCTTGAAAGTGAATTTACTGTCTGGGCGTTCGCCAAAAAAATTACTGTCTGTACTAGAAAAAAAATCAACTATTGACAGTGATGAAGACAAGCCTAACATAATTATGGCTTGAGCGCTAGGCTCGTCCCTTTAATCCCTTGTAAATCCTTTTAAAAATTAATGAAAAGTTTGAAGATTTAACAAATTGCATTGGTTGAACCCTAGTCTTTGTAAATAACTGATTCCCCCACTGATATGTATCTCGAAGAGGCATGTATAGATACATAGTTAGAAGTTATCTTTTTAGGACGGAGGTATACATAGGAAAAACAGTAGTGTAAGTGCTGCTTTTTTTTTTGTCTTTCGGCATCATGGAATCGGTCAAGATCATGATAATTTTAATAGTATCTAGATAACACAAGTGTGATACTATTTGTTGTCAGTGCAACTTCACTGCACGCCATTGCTAGATTTAGCCACCGTTGATGTTCTGTCCATTACTAATCGAATGCGTGAGTCACTCACTCTACGTGTGATTCTCTCCGTTCTTGCATTGGATGGGACAATAGCAATCTAATCCTGCAGTTGATCTGTAGCGGCATATATAGCCAGAAATCCGTGGATTAGTACCATGCTTGTCGCCTCACGGGCAACACCTCACGCCGGAACACTGCCATGCATATTCTGCCACAACTTAACCCGGCTGAGCTCGAAAAGACGTCGCTGATCTGAGCCCCTGGACTCAAGCGGATTCTCTCTCTGATCAATCCAGCGGCGAAGACGCTGTATGCAGCCTTGAGCTTTCAGACATCAGCAGCTAGCAGATTGCAGATCCCGGCCCTCTCGTGATGCATATAGGCAAGGTGACTACTGCTTCGAGGAGGTGATCGAATTTTGGATGTGACAACAAGCTGAGATCCAGAGCAATGCTGTAATCAAGATGCATGGTGTATAATCCAGACTAAGCTCGCTTCAGAATTCAGAAGAAATTCTGCATGCAGCATGGAGGAAGAAACGGCTGTAGCTACTGCTCCCTTCGTTTCAAGTTACAAGATGTTTTGACTTTGGTCAAAGTCAAACCACCTTAAGTTTGACCAAGTTTGTAGAGAAAAATAGTTACATTTTTAACCTAACACAAATTTATTATGAAGATACATTCAATTATTGATTTGATGAAACTAATTTAGGGTGAGTTTAGTTCCAAACTTTTTCTTCAAACTTCTAACTTTTCCATCACATCAAAACTTTTCTACACACACAAACTTTCAACTTTTTCGTCACATCGTTCTAATTTCAACCAAACTTCAAATTTTGGTGTGAACTAAACACACCCTTAGTATTATAAATATTACTATATTTGTCTATAAACTTAACTAAACTTGGAACAATTTAATTTTGACCAAAGTTAAAACGTCTTGTAACCTGAAACGGAGGGACTAGATAGCTACCTGCCAAGGTCCATCGACCACTCGTGACATGCATGGATGTGTCCATGGCGCATATATACAGTATGCAGCAGCAAGGGCAGGCATGAGCACAAGAGCATGCATGCGTTGAGCGGATAAGCAGATGGAGCTGGCAGTACGTATAGCCGTCTCGCCACATGGATGGACGTGATATTCTCTGCTTGCCGAGCTCGCCATTCGAGACATTCTCGGCGCTGTTTGATCACTTCATACGCGCTCCGGGCCTAAAAAAGCTCCAAGAGATGCTGCATGCTGTCTTGTTCACAAGAGTTTGTATCACGAGAGCATAGTAGAGCCCTCCAGCTCGTGCTCCCTAAAGAAATGGCACGCATGGCTTGTTCGCTTCTTCCTGGTTTGCAATTGGTGTTCTTGTTGCATATGCTACTGCTACGGGAAACTATTCTAATCCCTCGAGGGGATGTTCCCTCGTTTGCTCAAAAACCATCTAAACGGTTATGAAAAATTCTGGAAAAATTTGACAACATTCATACAACACATATATACAACTCCACAAATCTTAAGTCCAAACTCAACTCACACGTCGAGATATAAAAAAGACAAATTCAGCGTATGAATAGTAGCGTACTGTTTATATCTAAATTTGTCTTTTTTGTTTCTCGATGTGTAGAACGAATTTGAACATGAATTTTGGTGGACTAGTAGGTATCATTATACTCTACATTGTCAATTCTTTTTAGAATTTTTCGCAACTATTTGCATCGAATTTAGAAGAAAAAGGTATACGAGGGGATATCCCCTCGAGGGATTAGAATCTACCCCTCTTGATTTGTCCCAAAAGATAAGCCAGAGTAACGTGAATGGCCAGTTGTCCTCCAGTCCAGTTCCTTGTCCTCGCCTCTCATTGGCTCACTTCCATGGTTATTGGAGCCATGCATGCAAGAATTCTTTAGGTTTTGTTTCTTGGTACACCTGCCAGCTCATTGGATTCCTGACTATCCTTTACACCACCAATTGGTATATGTGGGAATAACATTTGCTAATTAAGGCATGCTAAGGTTGTGTTAACTTTTCCATTATAATAATATATACTAGTATGCTCAAGATCAACTATAATAGTACTCCAACTAGTATTCTCAAGATCAGCTGTACTGCATCAACTACTTTATTCCTTTTTTTATAGATGATACCGTAGATTTTTGGCATGACGTTTAACCATTAATATTATTCAAAATATTTATATAAGTATCATTTATTTTGTTGTGAGTTATTTTATCATTAAAGAAAATTGTAAACATAACTTATATTCTTGCATAATTACACTAAATTTTAATAAGACGAATGCTAAACGTTATGCTAAAAGTTAATAATGTTATCCATATTTATAAACAGAAGTAGTACGCAGTTTTTTTAGTACGGCCTCGACCATAGATCGAGTTAGGCTGTGTTTGAGGAGAATGAGATAGAGGAGATTGGAAAGATACGCAAAACGAGGTGAGCCATTAGCGCATGATTAATTGAGTATTAACTATTTTAAACTTTAAAAATGGATTAATATGATTTTTTAAAATAACTTTCATATAGAAATTTTTTGCAAAAAAATACACCGTTTAGTAATCTGTGAAGCGTGCGCGCGGAAAATGAAACACACAAACTCACAATGTTACACTGCCGAACGCAGCCTTAGTGTTTTCTTAGTAGTGGCAAGGTTCAGAGAAATCATATAATGAGAGGTAAAGGAAGTTAATCATGGTCACATGTTTTCACATTTTTCTGCACTTAACAGCTGAATTTTCAATTATTCCCAACTTCTTATCTCTTCTTATAATGTGAGAAAAGTACTCTCATTGGTTTCACCATCTACGCAGGCAGGGAAAGGGCAAACATATATGAGCTTACTATGGTCATCATATCAGTAGTACATGAACGTACAGCTAGCATATCTTACACCTTGCCAATCTCCATATATGGATTATGGACTACGTACGTACACATATATAATATCATTATCTGGTAGTACAAGGGGATGCTAGGGTTTCATCTGACATAGATATTTGCAGCTCATCATCTCGGGTAGATGTCAATGAAGAGAAGAGTCACTGAAAATTTGCAACTGAGCAAGAAGCTAGGGAAATGAAATTCAGCTAGCTGCAGTCCATAAGCGATATGATTGTCCTAATCAAAATGCCATCCAATGCAAATGGAAGATCACCATTGCTCTACCCCTCCTGGTCACCGCTGCTCTCCGAGCAGTTGCTGTTGCTGATGGCCTGGAGCACCGTTTGCTTGATGACATGCTCATCCACCTGGTTCTGCAGATCAGATTCCAGCATCGTCATCATCGTGCATGCAAAAACCAAACCATCATGACGAATAATCACAGCTACTATACTTGACGACAGAGACCAGAATTAATATCGATCGCCCACTTGTATAAACATTTCTTGCTGATCGTCGTGACGCGAATAATTGGGGAATTCTATGGACACAACGACGACAGCTGCATTCAGACTAGCTAGCCAGTAGCAAGAGCGTATAAATACTTGGCCAATTAAGGGACGACACATCAATGATTGAGTTCTTGTTACGTACTCCTACCTCCCCTCCTACAGCCTCAAGACGGAAGGTATCGTCGCAAGATGCCGTTGCTTCGAGTACATTGAGGCCCAGCTCATCGAAGGCTTCTAGGATAGAAACAAGCAACCCGGGGCAGCTCTTGTCAGAGAACACGTTGATGAGGAACCCGTGCCCTAGGGTTTCCACCGTCACCTGCATTGATCCAAATCCAATCACACACACATATATATATTGATCAAATATATATATATATACTCCTATATGGAGTACATATATATGCAGTGCATATGCATGTATATGTGACTAGCTAGCTACCGTGGGGATGGAGTTCTGTCTGAGTGCTGCAGCTTCTGCGCATGCGATCTCCTTGTTGAGCCTGACAACCTTCTGCTTTAGCTCCTTGATGTACTCTGACGCGTCCGTGATTATGGAGGTGTTGCTGAGCTGTCATGTTATGGTCACAAAGTGGAGGGAAAGGCCTTGTCAGATACTGTGTGATTTTCGTTCAAATTAATTTCCATCTGCTCAAGTACATGATATCTCTAGAGCTAAAAGTAGAACTACGGCTCATGCAGCACGTGCCCTCTCGGTAAACAGAATTGTGAGTTGTTTGTTCATTCATCAATCATCAAGATCTACTACTATTATAGTATTCAAAACCTAGCTTACGTGGCAAAAGCAGAATATACTGTAGTGAATCAGTGATGGCAAAAGGACAGAATATACTGAAGACCAATCGAATCGACCTACATGCGAATATAGTATTGCTACTGCAATACTGCAAATTGAGTGGTGTGGTAGACTGGTAGCAGAATGGATGGAGAGGCGTATATATGGAGCAAAAGAAGCATAGGAAGCAAGCATGCATAAGCAGCAGGCCAGGTAACTAATGAAATTAAGGCGAATTGAAGAAGGATCACTGATCGATCAGTTACCGCGTGGGAGTGAGTGATGGAGCGCAGGATCTGCAGCTTCTCGTGTAGAGCAGCTGCCTTCTTGCGTTCTCTCGACATCATCTCTAAAATTCTACTCAAGTGTGTCTGTGTCTTTCTTCTTAATTTCTCGCTTCAATGGAGATGAGCGAGCGCGGGTGTCTGTCTAGCTAGCTACGACCTGCTGCTTCAAAGGAAGGTGATGAGTACTGATGAGAGGCTCTTTGTCTACGTCTTTATAGTGGTCTCCGGCGCGGTCGCCACCCACGTGATGTTACGGTGTCTTTAACTAGCTAGGAAATGAAATGAAATGAAAGGGAAAACAAGAGGACGAAGAAAAGATTCTGCACATGCGAACTGTTCATATATATAGTAGCAAGTCAATTATGCTAGCTAGCAACGTGAGAGACGTTTTAGTTTCAGGAGGCCAGGATTGTTGGAGCAGCAAGAGCTAGCTAGTTAAATTGGAGTTTGCCTCGTTTACTAACGTACTGCAGAGAGAGTCTTTCAGAGTTTTTCCCTGCATATGCACTCAGTTTTCATCTGCTGCTTGCCCATGCATGTTGGCGACCGATCGATGCTCTAAACTGTCTAATGGTATCTGCATGGTTGACAAACGTGCGGTTCTGAACTGAAATATTTGGGTTTTGCGTATACAATGAACCGATAAGATGAAGATCGATGAGAGAAACATGCATTAGTCAACAAATTAAACACGTACAAAGCAATGTGGACAGACCTAATAAACACGAAAGTAAACAAAACGATAGAGCTAGATGTGTACTCCAGTATGTAACATAAACAATTAATGAAACCGATGAATAAAAGCAGATGCATGGAGCCTGAGAATTGAAGTGGACAGGTCAGAAAATGCGCGCGGTTGCTAGCTAGGAGTACTCTAAAGCTTAGCTAGCTGTGCGTGCGTTGGAGGGTTGCATGCCACGGGTTGCGTGGCTCCGTCTTCCCCCCTCTGACCCCGGCCCTCTCGTCTCCTCTCGCCGACCGCACGGGTTGCGTGGCGAACTTCATTCATTCCAGCGCGCGTACGACGAGCCGAGCGCGCGGATGTGCAGTTCGCTGCTGCTGCTGCTGCTGCATGCGGCCGTGTGGCTCGTGACGACGCATATGCGCGCGCACAGCTCGATCGGCTAGGCTAGCACACGCAGCTGGGACCTGGGAGAGAGGGAGGCGAGGCGAGGCGAGGCGTACGCGCATATATTGAACTATACGACGACACGTCGTTGCGTACGCGGGCTGCACGGCGACACACGACGACGACGAGATGTCCGCGTCCGCTCCCTCGCTCTCGTATGCATGTGCTCCTCCACGGAATTCCATGCGTATATCCGGAAAATATCGTCCGCGCGCGCGCGCCCTGCATGCGCACGCGCGCTCGTGCATATCGATCGATCATCACGCGCTAATGCTCGTATTAATTAGTTCGATCGACAGGGACGTGCTCATTTTTATTCCTTTTAATTTTAGGACGACAGGGACACGCACGTCGTGTCTCGATCGATCGGTTTAATTAGCATCATGGACCACACAACAACATTGCTAGGCTAGGCTGTTGTTCGAGGAGGCCAATAAGTTATACTCCAGTTCGATCGATCGATCGATCCGTTTATAGTTTTAATAGAAAATTTCCGGACTTGCGGAGGGGGTATGAAAACTGCGGGGGTCCACGGTCCATCGTCGTGACCACGACACACACAATCTAGCTGGACTGGGAACAAACTGCGCGCTACGTTACTCTGCTGATTCATCAGAAAGTCCAGGTTGATGTGTGCTGGCAGGCAGCTGGTGGGGCTCTCGCTCGCTCGTCGCGTACGTACGATTTGATGGACAGATACATCTCTCGTGTGCCGTCCGTCACGGGGTGTGTGGCTGCACGCGCATATACAGACGCATATAGCTAGCGATGCACGTACACCTGGCAATAAGTCGTGTAGACATGTCGTGTCTTGTGTAAACAAGCAGACACGGCTTGCGTACGTCCTGGCCAATGGCAAGTGTAAAAGTGCATGTGTTGGCCTGAACGGTCACGCTCTCGATCGCTGCAGGCTAACGTTGGGATGAACCACAACTACCGGCCGGCTGCAAATTGTCGAGAGCTCGACCGATCGATCGATCGCATTAAACTCGCATATATGCATGCGGCGCGTGACCGCCGTACGTACGTCCGACGCTGCGCGTCTTGTCACACTGCACAAGCGCAGAGCGCGTATGCCTCGCGGCCGTGATCGATGCTGCAGGCCTGAGGCCGCCCACATGCATGTGGATGCATGCATATGCAGTACGCAGCTGGCGACCATCCAAGTATCCAACCAGACTTCAGTTTGCAATATTTGCATGAAGCGGTACCAATTTACATGGAGCTAGTACGTACGTACTCTCGTGATCTATGTCTCTCTCGCAGAGGACACCGTACACTAGCTAGCTGCCTGCCTCTCATCATGTACTAATTCAAAACTACTTTCCGGTGTTCACTACACTTACAACATGCATGCATTGGTGTATAGAGGCGTACTACTCTGTCAAAAAAAAAAAAAACGAGTTCCTAGTTAGTAACCTGGACATACATATATGTCTAGGATCGTAGGTAGGATTGATCTTTTTTTAGGACGGAGGTGGTATAGGCAAGCCTTTTGGCTAAAATTAAAGAGGAGGCCAAATTGTAGTCCTTGGCGCGCAGGCACGAGAAATCTTGGTAGTTGGATTTCGTTTTAATTGATTGGACCGAAGGTTCTGAGCCTTAGTTTTTACTCACACTTGTAAAGTTTACTTCTCCTATATTCCATAAAATTGGCAGCTCGTCAATTCGTCCCAAAAGAAAAATAGAAGCGTATAGTGAAGGTTGCGAGGAAGCTATTCTAAACTCTCGAGGGGACCCTCGTTATTTACATATCACCTAAATAGTTATAAAAATAATTAAATGATGCATTAATATGTGATATATCGTTCCACAAACATACAAGTTCAAATTTAACTTCTACATCTCACAACGGAAAAAGAAACAAATTAAAATACAGCTAGTTAATGTATATTCATAGTTAAATTTATTTTTTTGCGATATATAGAATAATTTTAACTTGCATGTTTATAAAGTGTTATATCACATGCTAATATATTTTCTTAAAACTTTTAATAACTATTTAAATAACATATGCAAACAATAAGCGGACGTCTCCTCGATCGAGAGTTTAAAATCCACTCTCAAGAGCTGCGTAGGAGTAGGAGGAGGAGCAATGTTGGTGAACAGATCAGACTGATGAGTATGCACTATGCAGGGCCCTGGGGGCGTATTCGACATGAGCACACATGTTTGTTGCATTCGATCTGTCTCGAAATATTCGCCGTGCACCCACATTCCCCTGTTTTATTGGGGAGGGGAGCGTACGTAGACAGGATAGGAGTCGTAGTAGCTCTCGATCATGTGATCTGAACACATCAGTAGAGAGAGAGAGAGAGAGAGAGACTGACGCTGAGATGGCACCAACATACATATACATGCGAAATACGCAGCAGCATTCGTTGGCCAGCTGGTGGGGTGACATAGTGCTGTGGATGCATTTGGCTGCATGGAATTTTGACAAACATCTCGTGAACGCGAACTGTTCTAACCTTGTTTCTATATGCCCGAGACTAGCAGAAGTACTCGCATTAGGCCCCGTATCGACGTAAGATCTGACATTTTGTCTCGTGTGCATGAGATTTGCACTTGTCACTATCCTCCCCTGTTTTTTTTAAATGATTCCCTGAAGAAAGTTTTCTCCTGAGAAAACGATGTCCTTGTCTGATTCTATATAACTTGCATCTTTGGACTGAATTAGTTACTGTTACAATTAGCTAGTTTGGTGGGGACTTGTCTTCTCGGATGCGTGGACTAGCTAGAAAAATAAAAAAAGAAGAAACAAAGACTGCCGTCTTATATCTGTTGACCATGGATAAATCTCAATTGGCAAGTAGGAGTTATACTCATATATCGCAAAAGCTGAAAACAAATAATTGCAGATTTAGGTCAGTCTGTTGAAGTGATTCAGTCGGCAGTAGCTTGTGACTCATCGCTCACGCATGCTGGCATGGGTTTCAGAATTTAGAAGAGAAGGGCAACGGATCCATGCTTATCATCATTGAGATCAATGCTAAATTGTCATGATTAAGGGGTTTAACGATAGCATTTTTGTGGTTGCGCCAAGTCTGTTCCAAAGTACCATCATCGATCATGGTATGTATACAGACGAGAGGTAGCGACGAGACGAGTCAAGTTGCAGGATTCAGACAAGATACGTACGTGCTCGTAATTATTCGTGCCGTCCCGCTGTGCCGGCCCGAAATTCTGTTCAGCGACAAAATCCCAACCTGACCAATGTTGTCGATCATACGCGGTACAATACAAAGCAATGCATCCGTAATTCACAAGCCTGTCCTTGAACATGAAAGATCATCGACCATTCTGTTCTCTCCTTCACGTGCATCAATCGATCGCGATGAACCACACAAGAATTCAGCTAGCTAGCTAGCGAAACAACAACTGCATCGATCGATCGATCGATCGATCGCGATGAACAGGGAAAGAAAACTGCATTTGCGATGAACAGATAGAACTGCTCATACTGCCTAGGATTCTCGGCCTGTACTCTGTAGGATGCAACAGAGGCGCCGAGGCGGCGTGCCACTGCAACAACAAATTAACCAGTAGCTCCAAAGGTCACGTGAGCGACGGGCCGTGATCGATCGATCGAGCTGAGGCCTGAGCGGCTCAGCTACAGCCTACAGCTAAGCTAGCTAGCTCTCTGAAACTCTCTGCTCGAGTAGGTACATTCACATGCGATTTGGCGCAATACGAAGCTCTCTCTGTCGCGTCGAGTATACGTCCACCCTACATGCTTCGCTCACTCACGTTGTACTACAGTCTACAGCTGCAAGGGTACAAACTGGACTAGTACAAAGTACGACTAGTGTTTAGTGTACTAGTACTAGAGGCAGGCAAAAAATAACTGGAAAAAGAAAAGGAGAAAAAAAAAACCCAGATTACAAATCCCTTCGGCCTATGGGCCTTATCTTTGAGACAACAACCTAGCCCAAGATTCCAACGGACAACATAGGAATAAGTTCATCTGAGGTCCCTTAACTTGTCAACGAATCCGATTTTCATCCCTCGAATGGAAAACTAGACACAACGGGTCCCTCAACTATCAAAACCGGCTCAGATTAGGTCCCTCGGCGGTTTTAAGGGTGGTTTTGGCTGACGTGGCGCCTACGTGGCTAATTTGACTAGGTCTTCGTCTGACGTGGCATTGACATGGCGCTTACGTGGCAATTCGATCCGAAAAATAATAAAACCCGTGGGACCCACATGTCAGTTTCACACACAAAGTAATAAAAAATGGTGGGGCCCACGTGGGCCCCACATGTCATCCTCACCCCTTTTCTTCCTCCTCTCTCCCCATCTCCCCTCTCTCTCCTCACTGACTAGTGGAGTGGGGCGGCGGCGACCAGAGGCCGGTGGAGCGGGGCGGCTGGACCGAAGCAGGACGGCTGGACCAACAGTACCAACTATTAGTAAACACCTCCCCCGTAAAAAAAAAAGGTGAGAGTGTGCTGATGGGACATTGGGATGGATATATGTGGGCCTTATCAGCCAGCGTAAGATTAGTGGCGATGCCACATGTCAGAATAGTTGTGTTTATAGTTGGCTTAAAGTTTGCTATTATACCTGCTATTAGAATGGAGAAGGAGATATGGTAGGCGCCGGCACAGCGGAGAGCACTTGTTGGTGTGTTGGAAAGATGAAACCAAGGAGTTAATACTGCATAGGGGTGACAACACCGGTGGGGGCAGCTACCACCGGTGGGGGCAGCTAGTATCTAAAAGGAAAAAAGATTGTTGGTAGGTTGTTCAAAATGAAACATAGATAAAAATGTGTGGCACAATCTATAATAAATTCTTACTAGGAAAGTTACCGTGCGTTGCAACGGGAAGAAAATACAAGAAAAGTCGAGATAGATTTATATTATGTAATTAATTAAAATACAAATTTCACCATCTTCCTTTTATTTCATCCCCACTACAAATAAAATAGCAATTACACATATATCTCGGGAACGTGTTTTCATTGAGTCATTTTCTTTGAATTGATCTCATTGATCTCTATTTTGATGAGCAATGACAACAGAAATTTGAATGATGCACGATTCTTGTGGGGGACATGGGCATACGTATGTATCGTTCTAATCCAAATCAAGAACAGGATGAACTGTCACACCCTGATTTTCATTTCAGGGATTTATAAATTGTTTAATAAATTATTTCTATAATTTATACTAAAGTTCAATTAATTTACCAGTGAAGCAAATGTGGGAAATAAAGTTTTCCAAATAAAATATGGCTGGATTTAACTTTTTTAAATTCTCCATGATTAATTACACTGTATAATTTTTTTTCGGAATTTTCAGAGCTCAATTGCTATATTTTTTTTGAAAGGGAACACAGTGGAGGAGGCCTCCACGATAGATATATTAAAAAGGATAAGATATGTACACAGGAAAAAAGAACAAAAAGAACAAAAGAAAAAAAAGGCAAAATATCATTTCAGCATTTCAGTAATACAAATAAAAATTACTCAATTGCTAATTGAGCTCAATTACTCAATTGCTAATTTTAGTAATACAGATATCATTTCAGTATTTATTTAAATAAAAATCTAAATAAAAACCCTTATTTCTCTCTGGGCCATTTTCAGCCCATTTCTTTTCTCGGCCCGTAGCCGAACCAGCCCACTTTCCTCCCTTCTCCTTCCCTCCGCCTCCAGCCCGCAAGCGCGCATCAGGCCCACCAAGAAACAGCAAGTCTAATAGTCCTCCACGGCTCCTTCTCTCAGGGTCGGTCCACTACCTCCGGCCAGACTCCCGCAGCTGTTCGAAGCCTATTGAAGCCGCCTCCTTCCATGAAATTCGGCCGCATCTTTGAAGATAATCCAAATTTAATTGAAGGGTTTCAATTCTTTTCGTTTTCGCAAGAATTGGAGCAAAATCGTATCATATAGAGCCCTATCCTAAATAAACGAACCCTAGAGTTTTTGGTTCTTTCCGTTTCGCTTTGAACAAATTACGAATGATGACGACAACGGACGATAATAGTTCCGGAATCATTCTTACATATTTTCGTTATATATACGTGCGAAACCTATGGGATCCGGTGAACATGCATGCAAGCATCTTCCTTTTATAGAAATCTTACTTGATTAAGTTAAACAAATTCTACCTGGTACTTTTTTTCATCAGAACATACGATCTGACGCACATGCATGGAGGCATATTCCTTTTACTAGGAATCTAATCTAACTTGGTTAAGTTAAACAAATCCTAGGTCCGTTTTGCATTAATTCGAACCTACGATCTGACAAGTGACGAACATGCATACAGCCATGAGCCATCTTCCTTTTTCTAATTGACCAATAACCCGACCAACGTGCACATATATCAAGCATGCACCTGATTAAACAGGTTAACAGATTGGTGCTAATAGTTGACAAAGTACTGCCAGAATATCTTAAATTTATTTCAGGATTCTATATAATTATTTTAATGTAAAATTTGCTGATCAGAATCTTATAAGTTTAATTAAATCTTATCCTAAACATCAAATATTTATATTTTTGAACTAGACAGAGTATATATTATTGGATTTCAAATATCGGTATGAACAGTTTTCCTAAAGTATTCTTTACAATTATGTATGTCCAAGGAATGTATTCTTAAGAAAATAGTTCCTTAAGAAATGTCCCCTCATATAAAATTCTCATAAATTTAATACAAATGGTTACTGAAATTTCTAAAAGAAATATTAACAATGTAAAGTATAGTAACACCTATCACTCCACTAAAAATTAAATTCAAAATCAGCCTACACATTAAAAATAACATAAATTTAGATGTGAATAGTAGCGGTACTACTTATGCGTTAGATTTGTTTCTTTTTATTAATTTCTTGACGTGGGAGTTAAGTTTAAAGTGCTATATGTATGTTGTACCAATATATATTATCAAAATTTTAAATATGTTTTAAAACTATTTGCTGTTTAAACAAATGAGCATTTTATGCTGCAGGTGTGCGACCCAAATGGCAACCAAGCCCAACCGATCTACATATAAGACTATAAGTACCCCGAGAGCAGAGAAGATCGAGGCGTCAGAAAATTGTATTGTTTCCTTCTCCCTTGCTCCCAATTTTCTCTCTTCTTCCCGTCCATATCGCCAATCCGAATCCCCAAATCACGTACTCTTTAGGCACGCAACAGCCAACAGAGAGTCTAGCAAGAATGGACGCTGATGCTCCAGTTCTGGAGGCGCTGCTCATCACGTTCACGGTGGTCACTGTTGGTTTTGTGTTCATCATCGTCGGAACTTTCACAGTCCGGCGCTTCATCTCTCCTCTTAAGCTTAGTGTTCTTGCGGCATTTTGGGCGTGGGGTTTCATCGCTGTAAAGAGGTTCTACTTCTGGGGCCTGCGCAGCAACGGCCGCGACCAAATGTTCTCTCTGATGGAAATACATGCGTACGAGATTTCATCATCTGTGATGCTGCTTCTGCTAATGCTGTTTCATACGAGACCTCATGATTTGGAAGCTCTCTCGCGATCGGTGGATTCGGTGAAGCTCTTCCTGGTCGGACTGAGCATCACGGGCAACGGCATGGGTTTGATCTTCGCCGGTGGCCGACCGGTGATGTCTGTCTTCTTCCCTGGTGATTTGGGTGTATTCTTCGTTGCCATCGGCTTGTCAGTGGTCATCGGCGGCTACCGGCTTCCACACAAAGCGAGCCAGGGCCATATGGCTGGTCGTCCCCTCGTCGTTTACATTTTGGTGCTCCTGACGGCCACCTACCTATATCACAGCCGATTGGGTGAAGTGATATGAATTTTCAGTTTGTAACGGCGTGTAGTATCCCTTTTCACAGTAAATATTTAACGTCCAAATTTACGATTCCGAGTCAGAATAATGCATATATCCTCAATATCTTCCATCTGAATTTCTGTAGCTGATATATACTAGTTGAATATTTGCAGCTTTGTCAAAAAAAAAAAAAATTCAATCCTGCTTGTGCACATATTCTGAGATTATTTTTATGTGCATTGCATAGTTTTCATAACACATTTATTTAAACAACTAATAAGTGGACTTTTCAACTTTAAATGAAAAGGTCCAACATTCATATACCCTCGTGCGGCCGTTTTGCAAATTGGTTTTTATCTGTTTACGATGAATGAGTTTTGCTATGTGGCAT
>CM020184.1:26053524-26063749 GCA_009805545.1 Oryza longistaminata | reverse complement strand
TTCTTTTTTCTATAAAAATATTTATTGAAAAGTGATATATGTATACATTTATGAAAGTATTTTTCAAGACAAATCTATTCATATAAATTTTATATTTTCACACTCAACAACTTGAGATTTATTCATGATTTATATTCCCAAGGTTTGACTTAAACATTGTCCTAAACGACTTCCTTTATAAGTATGGAGGGAGTACGCGTTTACATGAACGAATAGGAAAGTAAAAACTAAAATAATATTTAACACATTCATACGATGCACCATTGTGATATTATATACAATCTGTCTGATCAATAATTAACTAATTTTCCATAAATATTATAATACGATTTACTCTCTCAAAATACCCAATAAGTATAGAAGATGTGGAGGTATATTGTTTGCTTACCATGAATTTCATGAAGAAATTGCATGCGAACAATATACCTCAGCATTTTCTATACTTATAGGTAGGGCAAAGGCATATTCAATCATGGGGGTGTACTCTGAGGCACCATGCCAACAAAAATCCTACTCCCTCCGTTTCAGATTATAAAATGTTTTTACTTTTGTCAAAGTCAAACTGGTTTAAGTTTGACTAAGTTTATAGACAAGTATAGTAATATTTACATTATCAAATTAGTTTTATTAAATTAATAATTAAATATATTTTTGTAATAAATTTGTCTTGGATCGAAAATATTACTATTTTTTTCCATAAACGTGGTCAAACTTAAAGCAGTTTGATTTTGACCAAAATTAAAACATCTTATAACTTGAAATGGAGGGAGTGGTAAGTAGTCTATTTTTGTGTCCCCATCATTTACCTTTCAGGCTTTTATAAGCATAAGAAATATTTTACAGCATTTGTTTTTAAATCGCAAAAACACACATATAAAAATATTTGACTTGGTAAAACCTTAGATAGATTTAGATTTGTGACCAGAGGAATATTTTTATTCCGAACGACATCAATGCAAGTCATATGAAACTAGTCGCACTTTAATTTTACTTTTTTTTTTGATAATAGAAGTTTTTATTGAACTCAGTCAATTACATCAAGGTGATATATATAATTATCTTGAGAACACTTTCGGCCTATGCATAACTAAGATGCATACAGTCGAACTTTAATTTTACTATCATGAACCTTAATTAATTTAACCATATATGGTACGTACACCTAATTTCAAAATCCTCCGTCCACAACTTTGTGTCCATGAGGCATGAATATCCAAATCTGTCGCTGCACGCTGACTGCATATATATGACATTTGTGCTTCTGGAATCTTGATCAACTTGCCTTGGAACTTAGAAGCCACTGCACCACTTCTGCTCTACTAGTGGATAGCACGAGGGTTCCTCGAAAGTTGTTTTCAGTTTCTATGGCATACTGTTGTAATGCTGATGATGACATGCATATGGTTGCGGTGCCTTGATTTTGACCTGATTTTTCACGGTACCAACAGTACCAACAATTAGTAAACACCTCATTTCGAATCTGACTCGGCCAGCGAGGGATCACGGATGTGAGCGACTGAGTGCTGATCGGACATTCGGATGTATAAGTGTGGGTCTTAATTATCAGTCAATATAGGATTAGTGGCGATGCCACATGTCATCGTGAGTGTGACATGCTACGTAGTTAGCATAAGCACAATTCAACACTAGATAAGTATAGATAAGTACCAAGACGACCATAGGCCTTGCTTATCATGGGATCAAATAAAAGCTCAATCTAAAGGAGAAATCATTAATTGACTGAAAATGGAAGTGTACTTGTCAAGCGGTTTCATATGTAAGAGCTGAAAATGAAATTAATTGGTTGAACGGTTCAAAGTAAAAAAAATGAAGTTGATTTTACCATGTTATAAATGGCATGCCGGACATCGATTTATAGCCGTATATTTTCCATCTACGTCTGTATACACGGATTAGTTTTCTTTTAATTAGCCTAAGAAATGTAAAGGTAGAACGGTTCAATATGAAATTAACTCTCTCTCTCTTTTTATTGCTCATAAGGAATCAGTCCATTCTATTTCTCACTAGAAGTAAAATTCTGCTGAACCTCCACACACTGTTCTGCATTAGGATTTATCACACATCACTTGACATTGTGCCCAACTACTTGCACCCCCTTGACCGTTACAAATATATCATCCTTCTATATCCGAGTCAAAATCCTTGTAGATTACACATATGCGAGTCAAAATCTGTTTTCAATGAAGTAAAAACAGACCGCTAGCTTTCGTCTCTCAATTTTAGTATTTATCGGAGACGCGTTCTCGAGTGTATGAGCGTGATGTGCATGCTGGTTCAATGTTTTGTTGTGGTCAGCGCTAAGAACACGTACGATAGATTAATTCCCTATAGCGTTATCGACTGCAGATTGACACTGCCGTGCAGTAGGTGCAGTCAACCAAACAAAAGAGCAGTCTCTTGTATCCTCGCCTATACGATGGATCGGACGCAGATTCAGTGACATTCCCCCGTGACATTCTCGGTGACATTGAGTCACTGACATGTGGGGCACATGTCAGTGACTCAATGTCACCGAGAATGTCACGGGGGAATGTCACTCCACGATGGATCTTCCCTGCTCCCTCGCACGAACATAAGAGGAAAGTGTTACAGTCACATCCTTCTGCTACTCTCACTGACCCAGATTGTACACGTGTTGGGCCAGATGCTGCTAGCCGGGTGTGCGGCCCAAACGTGAACTGTAGCCTAATCACCGGGTAAGTACGAACTATAACTTGAATCTGGATGGATAAATTTCACCTCACAAAACCTTACCGGTTGTTAATTAAATTATAGCATGTATGTTGAGATCAAATGTAAATTTTAGGAAGCGTGATATATTAGATGGTTGAGTTTTGCTTGCATTCTAATCAGTCGCTCCCCCATTTTCCTTTGGGGAACCAATTTTGTATGTTTGCTACATATCATTGTAGTAACTATAAACACAATTCAACACAACGCAGTATATATAAGCACCAAGATGGCCATGGGCCAATCCCTATCATGCGATCAAAAATTCAACCACGACGATAAATTATTGGGCCCAAGTATATAAGAAATGTAGTTGTAAAGTGGTTTCACAATTAAGGGCCGAAAATAGAATTAACTAGTTGATACCCCACGCTTTAGTACGGAATATATGGATGAATGTATGTTATACATTATATAAAAATGATAGACATATATATTTAAATAACGTGAAGATGGTGATTTGACATTGCTTGCGTGCTAAGTTCTAAAAATACAACTAAATTACAAATGATATATCATGTTTGCATGAGATCTAAAATACTCTAGATAATAATTGCTAGTGGGTGATGATGTGGCACACTTGCATATTGAGCTTAAGAAGTTAGTGGGTACCAACTATATACAAAGTATAGATAAGGAAAATGAAAAGAAAAAAAAAAAAAGCGCTAACCTTCACCCGTTCCCTTGGCCGAGTTGGCCGCCGCGCGGTTCTTGGCCGGCGTCGGCCCGCTTCCGCTGCTGCGCCGCCCGCCGCCCAAACCCATCTCCCGGAGAAGCTGCTCCTCGATGTCGGTGGAGTACGTCTTCCCGGCGCCGAATCCAACCGGCTTCGGCCGGTTCTTCAGAAATTCATCCTCATCAACCTCCACCTCCACCTCCACTTCCTCATCGTCTTCCTCCTCCTCCTCCTCGTCATCCTCATCCTCCTCCTCTAACTCGCCCAAGCTGGTCGCCACGGGCTCGCGGTCCCGGCGGCCGTATTTCCGCAGGCGAGGGAAGGCGAAGAGGAGGTGGGACGCGCGTAGCCGAGAAGGCGGGGGCAGCGAGACGGCGACGGGCGCTGGCGCTGGCCCAGCCGCCGCGGCGGTCGGCGGCGACAGTAGCAGCAGCAGTGGCATTTCGTGTTCCCTTGTAGCCTTTTTCTTACCCTTTTCTTTTTTTTAAAAAACTTCGGTGACGGTCCTCTTTTATCATCGAGAGGGAGGGAGAGTGAACTGCCACCGTCCGTTCGATCCTTATCAAAACAGCATCGCGTCCTCTGCCTCCTCTTCCCCACGCCGCCGGCCGCGCCGCCGCTGCCGCCGTCGCCCCGCGCCCTTCTCCCTCATCCCCGCCGCTGTGAGGTGTCAACTCCGTCGCCGCCTCCCCTGTGGTAGCACGAGGGGAACCAGGGCTCACATGCTACTCGATCGGGGCGTAACTTTGGATAGCCATGGCGGCTATGCTTCTTCGCCTTCATCCCTGCCCTCTCCTCTTTCCGCCGCCGCCACCGCACCCACATCTCCGCCGCCAGCTGGCCGTCTATTCGATCCCGAAATCCTCCTTCCGATCCGCCGCCGCCGCGGCTCGAGCTCGAAACCCTCCGCGTCTGGCCGCCGTCGGTGGAGCCGAGCGACGGCGCGTGGGTGACGATTATGATGAAGAGGAAGAGGACTTGGGCCAGGCTCTCGAGAGAACGCGGCAACTCGTCGAGTGCGCGATGTTCGCATCCGTCGCTGGCCTCGCGTACTTCCTCAGCAACTCCCTCGCCATCGAGGTCCGCTGCCTTCTGCCATTCTGTACCCAAATACAATAATAAGTACATTGGGGTGTATTATCCATTTTTTCCCTTCTTGTACTGGAAATTTCTAAGCCTCCAAATTATTTATAATCTGTATAAGCTAATGTCTCTTTTTGTTTGATGCAGAATTACTTTAGCTGCTTTTTTCCATTGCCGATTGTTATCTCCTCCTTAAGATGGGGACTAGAAGCTGGCAGGAAAACTGCGGTAAATCCAATCAAATAGTTCACTTAGTCGCTGTATCTTCTGTTTTTGCTACATTCTGAATCACTGATACACTTACTGTTTGTGTTGTCTCACCAGGTGGCTACTGTTTTACTGCTATTCACATTGTCTGGCCCTGTAAAAGCATCAACTTATCTGGCAAGTACCTCTATTCTGCATTTTGATTCATGCGTCAGTGGGAGGCGATTCCATATTTCTCTTCAAAGCTTCAAAAACCTATCAAACTGCATATTTATCTTGAAATTAACAGCTATTGATGTTACTATTAACATGGAGACTTTTTTGCCTTACAAGGTCAAAGTGGAAATTTCGATTCTGTCATTAAGACAGCGCTAGGGCAAAGAGTGGAATATATTTACACCTTGAAGTAGTTATGTATTGGAGGAAGTAAAAGAGTGATATATTTGATGCCCTGTGTTTAAGGATCAAACTAGTGGTGGAGCCAGGGGCATCGTCAAGCCTAGAATAGCGTTTTCCGGTGATCGACTAAATTTTATAGGTGTCAATGGCTATCACTAGAGGAGACGGCAGCGGTGGAGCCCGGGCAGCCACCTGACCTGCCTAGGAGGTGGCTCTGCCGCTGGATCAAACAATAGGGACAATAGAAAAAAGAACATTCTTTTTCAAGACGATACTTACTGTTTCCTGTTCTGACAAGGGGCACTCTCAACGGATCCTCGATGAACTGGCATGCCGCAGTTCTTTTGTGTGTTATCATGGGCAAGCTTGAATCAATAATTCTTAGAAACGATTACCTATATCTTTGCTATGTCAAGGGCTAGTCATTCTTTCCCTGCGCTTGCATCGTACCAATTCATGGATTTACCCCTTCGCAGTAAAGCCTTCCTATACTTTGCTTGATGTGCCTGAGTCTACCTCATTTGCTCCTTGACAATACACCCTCTCACACTCTTAAGGCGACCATAGTAGTACTGGCATGGCTACATCAATATGCAGTTAAGCTTCAACTTAAAAGTTACCTGATTTAGCACCAGGTCTCCTACAGGCAAATGGCCAAATAATAGGCTGTCACAGTCAATCGTGTATGTGTCATGTGGACTCCATTCAAACATATTGAAGTGTTGTATTCCTGGAATACAATCATATGATTGTCACTAAAGGAAAACAATGTTCCTAGTAGAGTTCACAGGCTGTGGTGATCAATGGTAGAGTTATCAGCCATCAACAAGGGACTTCGTAAAAAGAAGAAAAAGGGGAAATTTATAAACTAAATTTGTGTGTTATGTCAAAATATCAGCAAACAAACATCAGATAGAAGTACAAATCATGTTTGATGTATTTACTGTAGCTTAAAAAAGAGTTGAAAAGAAACCAATAAAGACAATATGTGCCTACAGCAGGGATTATGGAGATCAAAAGCTGTGGAAAAGTCGCAAAGATATTTACAGGTTTGGTACTGAAAAGGATATATGATTTTTCATAAAAGATTCATAACTTGCGTGCCTTTGTT
The DNA here is from genome assembly GCA_009805545.1 of Oryza longistaminata. Taxonomy (NCBI): domain Eukaryota; kingdom Viridiplantae; phylum Streptophyta; class Magnoliopsida; order Poales; family Poaceae; genus Oryza; species Oryza longistaminata. The sequence continues at coordinate 26,057,522 of CM020184.1, read as the reverse complement.
GTTCTTAAATCATGGTAGAAGTCCTGTTTCAGTTGATGTACATATGTTTGACATTCTAGTGTCGATTTTAGACTCTAGATTTGACCTAGGATAATTTGAACAAATCTAGGACTTTGGAGGTAGCTATTTAAATTATTAGGATGATGTCACACATTGCGAGAAGAGAAGAGTGTTGGTTGAAGTTAGCTCTAGGTTCAGTTGCACAGTTGTGCAGGAATTGAGACTGTCTACATTGCTACAGAATGTCAGCATGTCAAAATGGTTAACTCTGGGTGCAAGGTGAATCTGGCTTGTGAGGCTGCCAGCCTGGGCTTTAGATACACATAACTCAGCACGGCACGGCACACTGACGGCACGGCCCACTAGGGCACGGCCCGTTAGGCACGGCTCCTGTAGCGGGCCGTGCCGTGCCGGCCCACGTGCCAAGGCCTCGGCCCAAGCACGGCCCAAGGAGGTGCTGGGCCGTGCCGGGCCGGCACGGCTACTGTAGCGGACCGTGGGCTGGTAGCCGGCCCACTAGTACATGTGGCCCATAAAAATTGAAATTTGAGTGGAAAAAAAGAAAAAAGGCAGAAAAAACATAATATAAAGGAAAACATTATAAATATAGGATAAATGTGAGGAAAATTTAGGAAATATATCATAAAATATATGGTACAAATAGGATAAAATGTGGAAAAAAATAAAAAATATGAGAAATATATGGGAAAAATTAGAAAATCGTAGGAAAAATAAATGGGCCGGTGGGCCGTGCCATGCCTGGGCCGTGCCGTGCCGGCACGCTACAGTAAACGTGCCGTGCCGTGCCAGCCCACGGGCTGAGGCATCGGCCCAAACACGGCACGGGATAACGGGCCGTGCCGGCACGGCCCACAGGCTGGCGTGCCGTGCCGGGCCTGGGCCGGCCACAGTACTGCCGTGCTCGGGCCGGCCCGGCTTGGCACGGCCCATTTGGCCAGGTATACTTATCAGTCAATATAGGATTAGTGGCGACGCCACATGTCATCGTGAGTGTGACATGCTACGTAGTTAGCATAAGCACAATTCAACACTAGATAAGTATAGATAAGTACCAAGAGGACCATAGGCCTTGCCTATCATGGGATCAAATAAAAGCTCAATCTAAAGGAGAAATCATTAATTGACTGAAAATGGAAGTGTACTTGTCAAGCTGTTTCATATGTAAGAGCTGAAAATGAAATTAATTGGTTGAACGGTTCAAAGTAAAAAAAATTGAAGTTGATTTTACCATGTTATAAATGGCATGCCGGACATCGATTTATAGTCGTATATTTTCCATCTACGTCTGCATACACGGATTAGTTTTCTTTTAATTAGCCTAAGAAATGTAAAGGTAGAACGGTTCAATATGAAATTAACTCTCTCTCTCTCTTTTTATTGCTCATAAGGAATCAGTCCATTCTATTTCGCACTAGAAGTAAAATTCTGCTGAACCTCCACACACTGTTCTGCATTAGGATTTATCACACATCACTTAACATTGTGCCCAACTACTTGCACCCCCTTGACCGTTACAATATATCATCCTTCTATATCCGAGTAATCCTTGTAGATTACACATATGCGAGTCAAAATCTGTTTTCACTGAAGTGAAAACAGACCGCTAGCTTTCGTCTCTCAATTTTAGTATTTATCGGAGACGCGTTCTCGAGTGTATGAGCGTGATGTGCTTGCTGGTTCAATGTTTTGTTGTGGTCAGCGCTAAGAACACGTACGATAGATTAATTCCCTATAGCGTTATCGACTGCAGATTGACACTGCCGTGCAGTAGGTGCAGACGTGCAGTCAACCAAACAAAAGAGCAGTGTTGTTCTCTTGTATCCTTGCCTATACAGACGCAGATTCAGTGACATTCCCCCGTGACATTTTCGGTGATATTGAGTCACTGACATGTGGAATCTATATGTGCCTGGACCCACATGTCAGTGACTCAATGTCACCGAGAATGTCACGGGGGAATGTCACCGAATCTCAATCCACGATGGATCTTCCCTGCTCCCTCGCACGAACATAAGAGGAAAGTGTTACAATCACATCCTGCTGCTACTCTCACTGACCCGGATTGTACACGTGTTGGGCCAGATGCTGCTAGCCGGGTGTGCGGCCCAAACGTGAACTGTATAATAGCCTAATCACCGGGTAAGTACGAACTATAACTTGAATCTGGATGGATAAATTTCACCTCACAAAACCTTACCGGTTGTTAATTAAATTATAGCATGTATGTTGAGATCAAATGTAAATTTTAGGAAGCCTGATATATTAGATGGTTGAGTTTTGCTTGCATTCTAATCAGTCGCTCCCCCATTTTCCTTTGGGGAACCAATTTTGTATGTTTGCTACATAACTTGAAATGGAGGGAGTGGTAAGTAGTCTATTTTTGTGTCCCCATCATTTACCTTTCAGGCTTTTATAAGCATAAGAAATATTTTACAGCATTTGTTTTTAAATCGCAAAAACACACATATAAAAATATTTGACTTGGTAAAACCTTAGATAAATTTAGATTTGTGACCAGAGGAATATTTTTATTCCGAACGACATCAATGGAAGTCATATGAAACTAATTGCACTTGAATTTTACTCTTTTTTTTGGATAATAGAAGTTTTTATTGAATTCAGTCAATTACATCAAGGTGACATATATAATTATCCTGAGAACACTTTCGACCTCTGCATAACTAAGATGCATACAGTCGAACTTTAATTTTACTATCATGAACCTTAATTAATTTAACCATATATGGTACCATTGGTACGTACACCTAATTTCAAAATCCTCCGTCCACAACTTTATGTCCATGAGGCATGTGAATATCCAAATCTGTCGCTGTGCTGACTGCATATATATGACATTTGTGTTTCTGGAATCTTGATCAACTTGTCTTGGAACTTAGAAAGTTAGAAGCCACTGCACCACTTCTGCTCTAGTGGATAGCACGAGGGTTCCTCGAAAGTTGTTTTCAGTTTCTATGGCATGCTGTTGTAACGCTGATGACGACATGCATATGGTTGCGGTGCCTTGATTTTGACCTGATTTTTCACGGTACCAACACAGTACCAACAATTAGTAAACACCTCATTTTGAATCTGACTCGGCCAGCGAGGGATCACGGATGTGAGCGACTGAGTGCTGATCGGACATTCGGATGTACTCCCTCCTTCCCTACATGTTCGACGCCGTTAACTTTTTTAAACATGTTTAACCATTTATCTTATTCAAAAACTTTTTTAAAACGTGTAAAACTATATGTATACAATAAAAATATATTTAACAAAAAATCAAATGATAGGAAAATAATTAATAATTACTTAAATTTTTTAAATAAGACGAGCGGTCGAATATTTTAAAAAAGTCAACAACGTCAAATATTTTAGGATGGAGAGAGTATAAGTGTGGGTCTTACTTATCAGTATAGCAGGCCAAACGGGCGGCCTGGCCCAGCACGGCACGGCACACTGACGGCACGGCCCACTAGGGCACGGCCCGTTAGGCACGGCTCCTGTAGCGGGCCGTGCCGTGCCGGCCCACGTGCCAAGGCCTCGGCCCAAGCACGGCCCAAGAAGGTGCTGGGCCGGCACGGCTACTGTAGTGGCACGTGGGCTAGTAGCCGGCCCACTAGTACATGTGGCCCATAAAAATTGAAATTTGAGGGGAAAAAAAGAAAAAAGGCAGAAAAAACATAATATAAAGGAAAAAATGATAAATATAGGATAAATGTGAGGAAAATTTAGGAAATATATCATAAAATATATGGTACAAATAGGATAAAATGTGGAAAAAAATAAAAAATATGAGAAATATATGGGAAAAATTAGAAAATCGTAGGAAAAATAAATGGGCCGGTGGGCCGTGCCGTGCCGGCACGCTACAGTAAACGTGCCGTGCCGTGCCAGCCCACGGGCTGAGGCATCGGCCCAAACACGGCACGGGATAACGGGCCGTGCCGGCACGGCCCACAGGCTGGCGTGCCGTG